>CM002485.1:12188587-12228292 GCA_000325765.3 Leersia perrieri
CGGCGCCGGCGGCCGGAAGGGAGGGAGTCAACATGGTGGTGGTGGGGAATGATGGAAAGGGGAAGGAAGGAGACAAGGGACGGCGGGTTTAAGGCGGAAGGGCACACTTGTCAGTGGGAAAACACAAGTGGTTCGGTGGGAGTGGAGTGGGGACTGAGAGACTAACAGGCTAGATATGGGCCAAAGAGCCCAATATTCTGTTCATTGGGCCGCATAAATTGCCCCGGCATCTCTTATTTTTCTTGGGATAAGAGGGGGGAATAGGGAATTCTCGTGTGAGTGAAGTAATATTTTCTACTATATGTAAAAATAATTTCTGTGATTTTGTAATGTTAACAGTAATTAAGTTTAAATATGCTTAGATAATTCATTGGAAAATCTATCTGGTGCATAAGCGGCTACACATCTGCAAAGTGGTTTGATCGGCCGGAAACGGTCGAGATACCTCTATCTTCAACAGCAGCCGCCACTGCCGAGCCAGCTAGTTGGCAACCAATTGCTGACTGCAATCTGTTTTTTCTTTTTGAAAGTTTTAAAGATGGAAAGAAAATGAAATTTCAAATGGAAAGAAAAGTAAAGTTCAAATAGGAATCGAACTTTTAAATAGAAAATAGATCAAACTTGTAAATGGAAATTATGAAATCAAAACTTGTAAAAACTTACAAAATAAAGGATAAAAATCCAATAGAGATAGCCGTGCGCCAGTAGCACACAAGCATCCGTTAGCTACAACGCGTCACTACAGCAAATTAAAGACATTGTGATGGCTAGCTCCCACGGCAGCGACCATCTCCGACTATGCCACGAGAACTCCAATAGAGATCTAGGGTTTAGGTTTAGAGGGGGACATGGGAGGATGAAGAGGGGAATTTTTTTCGTTGGGCTTAGAAGGATGGTGGTAGGCGGTAGCGATAGGCGCACGGTGATGTGACGGGGGCATCATAGAAGCCACGTGGATAAAAGCCAGCAGTGGGCAAAGTTGATGGTGGGGGTGACATAGGCCATGGTTGGTAGCGGTGACTTTGGCGGCACAAGCGACTACCACCGGAGTCGGGAAAGGTAAGTCATGGCACCGCTAACTATATTTTAAAAAGAAAGAGAAGGAAGGAAGAGGATGGTTGGTGGGACTCACCGGTGCCGATGAGCCCAGGAGTGGTGCACGGTGGCAGGAGAGGCGGCGGCGAGGTTGTTGTTTAGCACTAAAGCGACCGCAACTCTACAAGCATAGCATAACTATCCATAATTTATGCGTAATTGTCCATTGCTAACAGTTATAAAGTTTAAATATGTTTAGAAAAAAGGCAATATCCAGCGTACGGACCAGAAAAAACACATCATACCTTGTTTTTGTAATATAACTCCACTTTTTCTCTCCTTGAAGAAACACCACGATGGGTGTTGTCGAATCTCTTTTCCATACAGTTTCGATTAACTTGGGGCTAATGGGAGGCTAAAGGTATCAAAGGAAAAATGCGATGCTCATACATGTATATATATATATATATATATATATATATATTTGATGTACCAAACTGAAATTATATGTGCCATAAAAACCCTATGCGCCTGCTTGGATCGCACAGGAAGGCACTTCCTTAGAAACTTGACAGTTCTGAAAATATTTTACATCTTAATTAAGCCATAAAAAAAACATATTCTTTTCGGATCGGTAAAGTACAAATGACTTGGCAATTGCACAGTAAGGCAAAGCTTTTTTACATGCATGGAACCACTGCAAAACTAGAAACATTCAGCTATTCAGATCAAATTTGATAGCCCAGCTTGGAGGTATAAACATATGGAACCACCAAATTAAGATCTTGTATCTTTCCATTATCACATTCGTCACATGGCTACAGAGTGAAGTATCAACGCTAATATTGTAGCTTTTCTGTACACTCAGATTATACAGATCAAACAGATAATGCTCCTTCTCGTCTCTCATTCCCGAAAAGAAAATTTCCTACTGGTCCCTCGAGTACTGAGAACTCTCTTTGCCTCCCATTACTTAACAATGACACAATGTGTGGAAGGCTGCACTTTGCCTCCGATGGGCTTGCTGAACAATCTCGCAATCAGGGTCCCTGTCATTTCTTGAAGAATCCAAAAACTGCCTTTTTTGAGGATGATATCATTTTGCTGCCAGACTTGATTGCTGAGAAAAAGAGAGGAGACCAAACCAAATATGGCTCATGTGAAATTCTCAAATCAATAATAAGAAGAAAATTATGCATTATTGTATTGCGTTTAAACTTATAGCACCTGAAATTTATCTTTCGCTTTTTCAAATAAACTGTAGAAATATGAACATAGCTCCCCACAAAAAAATAAACAAAGCAACAAAAAATAATTTATAGTTAAAACTTATAGCCATATTATTCACGATTTGAAATCCAAGGTTGAAAAAAAACACTATGGAAAACCCTCAAAATCAACTTTAAAATTAAATTTGAAAATTCTAATTTTTCGTTGCGGCTTAAAAGCCGACAGTGAAACAATGGGAACCTAAATGTTACAACATACAAGTTAGCATGACATATTTATGAGCTGAATTACTGCTCAAGCTTGGTCATGGAAATCAGCTCAGATGGATTATAATGCGTTCGGCCATTATATCATAGAAAAATTAATGATCCATTGCATGTGGTCTGACATTGGAATTTTTTCTAATTCTATGTTTGTACGGCCATGATTCAATACTAGACTTGCATTCGATTAGGTGCAATTATAATTAGGTTGTGTGTATAGCACTGTATTTGTTTTAAAAACACAGTATTTCACTATTTTGGACTCTAATAGACTTACAACCCTTTTGGACAGCACAAAGAAGCTAGCTCGGCATCTTTCCTTGGGTTTGAAAGGATAAACTTGTGCAAAATTCGATATGAGAATTTGCAAGTATTTTTGTCTTTATAGAAAAAGCAAAGGCACGGGAACCTTAATCTAATTACATGGTACTCCCTCTGTTCCACAATATAAGCGAGGTCAAACTTGACGTGGTGTACAAAACATTTTTTTTACCTTTTAATATCTCATGTATTATAATGTTTGTGCCAACGAAATTAAAACCACATGAAAGTAAATTAAAAGTCAATTAAATGATATTATTTTCATTAATAAAATTTAAATTATATTTGACTATTCCCTCCGTCTCAAAAATACAACAACCTTATGTCACATCCAGTACCAGGTTTTTGTATTTTGAGACGGTGGAAGTAACTATTATTCAAATATTTTAAGAATTGAACCTTAAAATGTGTGCACGTCTTATATTGTGGCATGAAGGGAGTATTATATTTGTAGCATAAACATGGAAATAGTGGCCAAAACATTGAATAGTAATGGTCAATAACAGAAACAAAAATGCCTAAAAAACAACAGGAACAAAAAGGAAATTTGGCACAGTAACTTTCAGCTGCAAAAATGGAATGAGCATTCATCCAAGGCATCATAAATAATCTGGAGTGGCAAAAAGAAGTTCCCCTTAATAGAATGTCAAAGCTATTAGCTATTGGATAAATGTCAAATAAGTGAATTTCTTGAAAGCATGAGCCACCATCTACAGGTGTATGCCAGTCACTCACAGGATGACCAGAAAAGAAATGCTGATTCACCAAACCAAGCTATATATGATAAAAGCTGAAGCTAACAAAAAAAATACTATAAATCAATTGCTAGCTCATCGGTCGGTTCAAAATTTATTACACACACAATTTTGTTTATTGGAGTTCCGCAAGAACATTTAAAGACTCATGATAGAATGATTTTGCTAAGTAGTATGGTAGACATATAGCTAATGTGTGAATGTAAATGTCAGTCATAGAACTTACCATTACTTGAACTGCTAGTAGTTGGCTTAGAACTAATATCAGGAGCTGTTGGGTTAGCATGACTGACAGGATCTTGATTGGATCCATCATGGCCAGTATTGCTTTGCTCCCTTACTTCAGAGGTTTCTTTTTCTCTGAGTTTGCTTTCCGGAACAGAAGCTAAACTAGGTAGGGCTATCTCAGTCGAATGGGCATCAATTCTCGCAGGTGAATCCTCTCCTTCCATGCCCACTTCGACATCAGAAGTATGAGTATTACCTGAACAATAGGTATCTACTTAAAAAAAGGGAAAAATGTTATGCTCACAATTGAACTAGATAATTCCTTTCAATCTTGCATTACCTTCTTGCAGCAAAACTGCATCAATAGCAGAACCAACAGATGCAGGCTTCTCACTTCCTGATGGACTTGAATCATAAACGGGATCAGCAATTGGAATTTCATCGATAAACTCCACTTCCTTGGCTAGAAAGAAGATAACCATAAATCATAAGATGCGGGATGTTTTGCATGCATGTGTTCCTATTTAGTACCAAGGAAGTGAGATTGTTTCTTGAGATTACCTGGTTGTTCAATGTTATTCAGTTCAGAAGGTTCAGTTGCTTCTGTTGATGATGACAGAGAGTCAATATCATCTGAATGTGGGGATAATTGGTGAAATTCGTTGCTTGTCATCTCCATTTCATGAGGGTATTCGATAACACTAGGATCTTCCAATGACCCATTTTGCGACGAATTCAAATTTCCACTCCCTTGCGCTTCTTCCCAATCATTTATATTTCCACCAGGAAGTGATATGTCATCATCCGAAGAATCACTTATTAGTAAAGGAGGCTCGATGTCGAGTGCAAGAGGAACCTCTCTAACATTTTGGGCAGGATGAAATTGTTCCTCCATTTGACTCAATGGAGGCCGAATGTTTTGGTTTGAGCTCTCCTCCAATACTAGTTTATGACTTTCCTGGTCAGTTACTGAAGAAGTGCTATCTGAGTCTTCAACAGAACTCTTTTCACTTGCTTCCCCATCAAGATTAGAAACTGGGATACCCTCATTAGCCATTTTTTCTGTCACAAAATATGGTTTGAACCGGGAAGGTTGCATATCTTGCCAAAAGTCACTGAGGAATGGTGCTCCTTGTGTGAAGCTTTCATGCCTCCTAAACATTGTATCCCTTTGTGATTGAGACAAAACAGGAGTAGAGTCCACATGGCTTGAGTTAGCTGCACTAGTGGAGCTACTCTCATTTACTTGCTCAAATGGAAGATCGAACTTGTTTAACATCTTCAATGGTGCGGATGGAGCGGATTCCGGGAAGTTTTCTTCGTTGTAGGGGAGATCAAATGGATTTTTCCTAGGAGCAAATATGGCTGGAATTTGAACGTTGAACTTTGAGAGCTCCTCAATTGTTGGGAGGGAGTCACTGCTGCCAAAGTCAATCAGGTTCCTATCGACATATTTCCTTGCCCTGCGCCGAGCAATCAAGCTCTCCAACCTCTGGTTTCTCTCAATCTCCAAACACCCTATATTTAGTATGTTCTTCTGATCATCGGCAGTCCATGCGACAACTTTACCATTTTTCTCCTTGTGTTCATTGTCATCCTTGCCCTCTTGGTTATCAGTTTCATCCTCAATGCTGCTGTCATTGGAGTCCCCATCTTGAGAGGACCGCGATGAGCTTTCAGCTGACCTAAGGTGATGGAAAGAGTGGAGCATTGGATGGGTATCGGTTTCTGAGCCATCCGATTCACCTGAACCTGATTCAGAAGAAGAACTTCCACTGTGATATTTTTTCTTGGTTATCTTTCCATTGTTGTTTCGTTTGGCCAATCTCTCTTCACTAGACAGAATCCTTGGAAGAGTTACACCCCCAATTGATTTACCGCTGTCGTGGACATTCCGATTGTAAGCATTCTCAATCTTTTTGTAGACATGATCGTTTTCCGGAATGTTAGGCTCACCATAAGCTAGGATGATCCCAAGGAAGAAGCCAGCAAACACAAAGATGGGTGATGTTGCCAGGAGTACGGTGAACCAGCCAAAGAAGTATTTGTACAATAGTACTAGAAAGAGAAGTGAGCCGAAAACTGAAGGATATCGCCGAAAGAATCGGCCTGCGGTCTGCAAAACTGGCATCTCCTTTAAAACCTTTTGAAATTTTATTGTATAATTTCTCAATATCTGCAAATATGTAGCAGGTTCTATTGTTAAAAGCATGACGAGATATTGAAAAAATTATGAGTAATATTTTTGTCATTGGAATCTCATGTTTTTTAACGTGTGGGCAAGCAACGCAAATAAATGACCACACTCTATCACATTCTAGTTTCCACACCACTTCCAAGACATATAAGTACACTTCAGTTTTGAGGGTCCATTTTCATGCTTTGTTCTGAACCAATTCACATAATGTAAAATTTATGGGCCTCTGTAATTTCGATATATCTGTCAAGACATTGTAATGCCCTACCACCATGATCTCAGTAGCTTTCACACCTATCAAATGGGTTTTAAAAATTTTCAGAAATCTCCAACCCCAGCACCGAAAGGAATTGCAATGCATCATTAAAAAAAAGGATTCCTTTCATACAAAATGCTATTCAAATTTGCCTGTTCCCCAAGAATCCTATGGATTACAAGAATGGATGGTTTGCTATCCCCACGGTAAATTAGAGCATCCCCCCCCTCCCCAATATTGACCTAAGTACCTAACAAAATGATAATTTCCAAGATGCCGGAACAGAATGACGAGATGATGATCTGGTTAATTACCTGGACTGGGGGTCAGGAGCTTGAAGTTTCTCTGTTCATTTCTTCCCCTTTCTTCTCCTCGGATGGTGCTACACCTATCTCTTCCCTTTGCCAGTTTCTTGGAATTTCTCTCTCCTCCATGCGAGCAAGAATGAGGCGACGGAGAAATAGGAGGGGGAGTCAGGAGTGTCCTGTGGCCTACCACCTGTATAGGTTAGAGTTTGTGGTTTTCAATCCTTTTCAATGATTTTTTTTTCAAGGTTGCAGAAGGACAGCCCTTTGTGAATGCCAAATTTTCATTGGATTTGTGTTAAAATTTGTATATACACTTATAATTTTTTCTTTGATCATCTATCTATTATATACTAAAGGGGAAATCCAAATAACCCCTATAAGTTACTTGTCCTTTCACTCTCACCCCTACAACTTAATTTCGTCTATAAACTCCTCCACAAATCAATTTTTCTTCTAAATTCACATATCTATTAAGTTTTTTCACAATTTTTTATGGTTTTCTCAATTTTCTCATGCTTCGAGGGATTCTGACGTATTCAGTAAGTAGCAAAGTTGCCCCTACCATTCTATTAAAAAAAAAGAGCTGAAGAATTCCGTGATCAGTTTTAAGTGTCTGAGCTAAGAAACAAAACATTCTAGATGAATCAGCAAGCTGAAAGAGAGAAACCTGAAAAAATGGAATAGCTAAAGTCTAAAGAACATACCGACTTACGTAGAAGCATAATACAACCTTAGGACGATAAATTTTACTACGTTAATAAGAATAACAAACGAGAACTGAAAACGTATATATGTGTTTACAATTTTTTTTGTTGGACCATTCCTAGAACGGTTCCTAATACTTTAATTTGCCTTGTGCGATCGCCCATATCACTGTTTGTGCGGGGGGACGAGCCTGACCATTCCTGAAGACTGAATGTGACATAGGGAATATGTTTATTTATTGGTTATCTGAATTTTGTTTCGAAACACTGGAGTAATCATAAATTTTAAGATGAAGGGATTCACTCTCTCGGTTCGCATCACACTGGAGTAAGGACAAAAAAAAACACCGGTGCTTTGCTTCTTTTATTTAGTAATATTCTTGTTAGATTACTATGTGATGTTTTAAGAAACAGCTAATTGAAGGTTCAACTCCAACGAACCCAACCACACTTGTGACTTGTGTAACCTTTATGTACGTTGTGTCATCTGATCCTCTGTGGCACATGCATTGTGGACAAGTTTACCCATATCCTCTGCTCCACCTTATAATGCTATTTCATATATAGCCATTCTCAAAAAAATATTAACTGTTATAGTTGTGCTAAAATGAGGCTTTGGCAACTCATAAATAGTTGTTAAAACTTTGAATCTTAAACATGATGAAAAATAGTCCAATACAGTATAACGTTAACTCGATCGTCTATTCACTACCAAAAAATAGAGTTCCCTTGTTTGTCACTAATTGAGTTTCTCATTCTTTTTTTTTTTTCATTTCCATCACCAAGGCATGACTTGATGTTGAGTCCTAGTAGAAAACGGAACCGGAACCTCGTTCGTCACCCAAAAAAGCCAGAGACACACGGTAATTTGAGTCTTGAGCTATATTGTTGGACAGCGGTAAACAGTAATTTACATGTGCTACAGTAGAAAACAGTGCAGTGCAGTGAAATTTACTCTTCTGATGTACTGTTCGTACTGTACTATAGAGATCGATGTCATCCATTCGTTTAAGATCAGATGGCTGAAAATACAAGAAAGTATCTGACTTCCTCCCCTAAGAAGTTAGAGAATCCCGGTTTGTAAAAAACATGAGATTGCCCTTCCATCAAACTTTGTGCAGTAGCAAATCTAAGATAAAACCCCAGTATCCTACCCTTTCCTTTCTTTTGGAGTATTGGTCACATGGATTCATAACTTTTCTTGTGCTCGAGAGATGAGAGGTTTTAAAGGAGGAAGAAGACATTGAGAATTTGACTAGCCATTTCTTCAAAAAGAAAAAACTGATAAAGTTGAGGTAAAAAAATGTGTAACATGTAAGGAAGTGGTGAACAAGGGAATTAAAGATTTAATTAGTAGCAGCTAAGGAACTACTACCATTCTTCAGATGGCAAATAAAGGGTTGGCTAATTTCCTTTCCTATCATGCTAAAGAAAATCTCTTTAAGGGCCTCTTTGAAACACAAGAATGTCAAACACACACGAATAGGAAAACACACAGGAATTGAATTCCATGGTCATGGAATTCCTACAAGATTTGGATACACAAGAAAGCTTCAAAACTATCATTTTATTAGAGCACAGGAAAAAACACATGAATTCAAAACATATGAAGAAAAATAATGAGGTGAGACCTCATGTTTAAATTCCTCCAAAAAATACACTAGGATTGTTCATTCCATGTCTAAAGGAATTGGTAGTAAACATTCTTGTGTTTCAAATGAGTCCATATGATTATTTCCTATAGGGTAGGAATTCTCTAAAATTCCTATAATTTTCTTTTGAATCAGACGGGCCCTCAAGCATAAAAAGTAACAAGAATATCAAATACGGGGCTTAATTGTCTTTCACGCCTTTGTGTTTTCATTGCGACAAACCAGAAAAACAAAGATAAGTAATGGGTCAATAATAGTGTAAAGTAACGTTACCATGCCCCATGTGTTGATCAAGCCTTAGGCCTTGTTTGAAACAGGGCAGTGAAGTGGATTATTTTGGACACGCAAAACGAGAAAGATCATTAGCATATGATTAATTAAGTATTAACTATTGAAAATTAGAAAAATGGATTCGTATGAATTTTTAAAGAAACTTTTATATAAACTCCGTTTGCAAAAAACACGTAGATAATCATTTTGGGAAGCGCGCTAATGGAAAATGAGGCGAAAAAAATCCTGGCCATGCTGAAACGAACGGGGCCTTATTCCTGGAATTACTACTGCCCATCCTTGTAGCTGATTGCAGAACTTTCAGAAAAGAAAATTATCATTTAGAGATCTGGAATTAATTCAGGATGATTGGATTGATCAATGAGCAGTGCTTTGCGGCAAATGATAGGGCAGCACTGCCTACAGCTGCAGAGGATCCGTCAATGACGCTTTCTTGGAGGGTGATGTGGCGAAGATGCACGGCACCAACCTGACCTGAATCCCAAAGCATCAAGCAAAGACATGTTGAGGGTACCTGCCACAAAATTGAACCGTTTACAAATGGAGCCTCCTGCTTAGTACCTATTGAAATGTTGGTGCAATAGTGTTGAGCCATGGTTTGTTCTGCTGGCTAAGCTGGGCTGAATAGATTTTTATATAAAAGTTGGCTAAGCTGAGCTGAATCGACTTTTGTTAAGAGCTGACTGGGTTGGCTAGCCAGCCAGCCAATTGAACGGGGACGCATGTTTTGGAAAATGTTTTTCTTGGGAGAGTTTTGGAAAATGTTTCAGACAAGATTAAATTTAAATAATGTTCACTGGCCACCGTAACAAATACCAGGACTAGTTAGTTATTGCAAGCTAGAAACCACTTGAAAACCAATATGAAAAAAAGTAATGTCTGGAAGAGTGATTGCAATTCAATTTTGATACAAATTCTATGATGCCAGTTTTGAAGTACCGTTCAAGAGCATTGGTTACCACTAGTACGTTGAGAGAAGATAAAACCCTTCATCTTTCCAAAATTGCTCTAAATGATTTATGATAACACATTAACACAAAACAATTTCTTTTAAAAGTTTTATAAACATATCGACCCGTGGATTATATGGTCTTGATCAAACATACATCTTGATTGCTATTCTTCTTCTTCATCAGAATTGGGATGAGATATTGAGATTCACCAAGTTGGATGGAGTTCAATAATATTAAGAAAAACTAATGATAAGTGTATTGGGAAAGATACTCTATGATAAAAAAAAATGCTATCACAACAAATAAAAATGTTCATAGCAAGAGTCATTAGGAAGGAAGCTAGTCTAACTTTAGGCACAATAAATTATATCGCGAAGGTTGCACGACAAGATTACAATGTAACAGAGTCAACTGAGGGTCAATGCTGTGTACGAATCCAGAATGACCGACAGATGGAAAATTTGGTAGATATTTAAAATAAATTAAAGATTACAACATATATCAATTCGAAAACGCGTACCAAATCCATACGAATCCCAATAATGCTAGGAGACGTGAATGGATGCATAGATAAAGGGGAGGCCCATGCAATAATACATCAAACATAGGAGGGTCGAGGTAGGAAAAAAGCAGCTCTCCGTCCGCGTTCCCACCCCTGAAAAAGTAAACCAACCAAACTGGGCACCACCACCGTCGCCGCCGTCGTCTCCTCCCTCCCTCCCTTCCCGCGATCCCAAACCAATCTCAGCAAGCAAGCCACCTCCTCCCAATCGTCCGCATCCGCCGCCGCCGGTGAGATCGCCGGGGAACGATCGATCGACGAGCGCGTTCGCGCGAGCGGGGCCGGATCTCGGGAGGGAAGGAAGGGGGCGGCGGTGGTGAGCGAGGAAGAGGAGGGGTAGGAGAGGATGTCGCGGGCGGCGTCGCTGTCACCGTCGTCGTCGGGGGACGAGGAGGAGGAGGACGAGGGCGTGGAGGGGTACCGCAAGGGCGGCTACCACGCCGTCCGCCCCGGGGACCAGTTCGCCGCCGGCCGCTACGTCGCCCAGCGCAAGCTCGGATGGGGCAACTTCTCCACCGTCTGGCTCGCCTTCGACATCCACACCCAGGTAGCTCACCCCCCTCCCGCCATGATCCGGCCGCCGCCAAGATCGCGTCTTTGCTTGCTTGATCCCTCCCTGCCCCGCCTCCGGAGATCGAGGAGAGATCGCCTCTCGGCGCGATCCTGCGTCGGAGATCTCTCCCGGTGCTCGTCGATTAGGAGGGAGATCAAAATGGAATTCGATTGCGGCCGTGGTTTCATTCACGGGGGTTGGGCTTGCTCGGGGTCCCCGCAAAAGGGGAAAGGGACCGATGCGACCGATTAGTATTAGTAGCATTTATAGATTTCGTTCTGTGTTTTGACGAATAGAGATATAGGTTACTACGATTTGGTTTGTCATTTTCTTTGGCGGAAATTTGCTTATCCGGTATTGGAAAGTTCCGTACTTTTGATGGCGGAACAAAATTACTACTACAGTTTTGGATGTTTCTTGTTTTTTTGTGCGGTTGGATAAAATGCATATAGCCAAATATGTCTCTTCTCATTTAATAGATGCTGGATAAATTTCGTTTTTGGCTGGTCTTGGCTGGCTCTTTTAAGTGCTGTGATCAGGTTATTCTGTTTTTTCCTCTTAATAATGTGGCTTACTTTTTGTAAGCATGATTACAGTTATTTCTCCCATATGGTGGTCAATTTGATCAGATTCTAATGAAGGTTAATGAAGAATAAATTGGTCTGGAGTTTTTGTTGTTTACTGTTTAATGCCCTGTAAATTAGAAGTGATTAGCTTCTCTGTTCAAGAGGAATGTGGTACTCATCATTCTGATCCCTTGTGCAGAAATTTGTGGCTCTTAAGATCCAGAAGAGTGCACCAGAGTTTGCTCAAGCTGCCTTTCATGAAATTGAGTTCCTTTCTGAGATCACCAAGAGAGATCCATCCAACTGTAAATGCATTATCCAGCTGATAGATCACTTTAAACATGCTGGGCCAAATGGGCAACATATTTGCCTTGTCTTTGAATTCCTTGGAGATAGCTTACTTAAGCTAGTACAATATAACCGCTACAAGGGCATTGGATTTGACCGTGTGAGGGAAATATGCAGATCAATTTTGATAGGTCTTGATTACTTGCATAGAGAGCTTGGGATCATCCATTCAGATTTAAAGCTTGAGAACATTCTTCTTGTCTCAACAATTGATCCCTCAAAGGACCCAATACGCTCTGGACTTAAACCTAATCTTGAGAGACCAGAAGGTAATCCTAATGGAGAAGTTATTCTTAACCCGATTGAGAAGAAACTGAAGATGAGAGCGAGGAGAGTGCTCGCAAAGCTTGCTGAGAAAAGGAAATCTGCTGCAGAATATGCACGTGCAGAAAGGAGCTTGGATGGGATTGATATGACTTGTAAGATTGTGGACTTTGGAAATGCTTGTTGGGCTGACAAGCAATTTACAGATTTTATTCAGACAAGGCAGTACCGGGCACCAGAGGTTATTCTCGGTACAGGATATTCATTTCCTGTTGACATGTGGTCATTTGCGTGTATCGCTTTTGAGCTTGCAACAGGGGAAATGCTATTTACACCCAAGGAAGGGCAGGGGTACAGTGAAGATGAGGTATGTATTCACATTCTTCATAAAGCTCATGAGGTTTTTCCTTGAACATTAGATTTTCGTAATCACGTAGTGCATTTGCGCCACAGGGTGGTGATTGAATAAAATGAAATTAAAAGGTGGTACACAAAAGCTAGATAAATATAAATAAGCCTTAATGTTGACACATACTTTTGTCATCTGTAGCATGAGAATGATTTTGTCAGAAGGTAGTCACCACTCATCTTTAACATCAGAATGATTATGTTGTAAGGTAATCTTCTGTAGAAATGAACAATACATCAACTGTCCTGTTTATACTGAACAGCTCCAACACATCGTATGAGAAATTATATCGATAATCCAAAAAAGTGAAAGATCTACTATATGCAAATCCAGTATAGCTTAGCCATCCTTTATGCAGGACAATCTGTAGATTGTAATGGATGAATTTTTCTAGTTACTTATGTGATGTTGATGCGTATTGCCTTCCAATTCAAGACCTCATGTTGGAACTAGGCATCTAGACCTGGCAGTTAAACAATCTGTTTTATAATAATTTGCCTTCCAGTTAAGGACTAAGAGTGTGTTATGCAGGATCACTTGGCTTTGATGATGGAGGTACTTGGAAAGATACCAAAGAAGGTGTGCTTATCTTTTTGCTGGTCAAACTTGTTTTTTTTTTTGTTTGTTTGGATCGTAAATCTTACAAGTGTATCTTCTTGCAATGAGCTCAGATTGCTACGATGGGAACAAAATCAAAGGATTATTTTGATCGTCATGGAGATTTGAAGCGGATAAGAAGATTGAAGTTCTCATCTATTGAACGTGTCTTAGTTGACAAATACAAAATTTCTGAATCTGATGCCCGGGAATTTGCCGAATTTCTTTGCCCTTTGTTTGATTTTGCCCCAGAGAAGCGTCCAACAGCTGCACAGTGCCTACAGCACAAATGGCTTCAATATAATGATGGTAAGAGCTGTGAGACCCTCAACACTAGTGATGCCAAAAGTGCTAGTGTTGCATGCAGTTCTGGAACCACTGATAGCAGTGATTCTAAAAGCATTGATGTAGCACACAACGTTGGAGGCATGCCTGTCAGTTGTGCTGAGAGAGCTGATGCAAAGCGCAATACTAGTAGAAGCATCATCAACAGTAATGCTGACAATTCCGATGTACAACCCAACACTGCAAGTATTGGCAGTAGAAATTCCAAAAGCAATGATGCAAATTCTAATTCTGGGAGCATCACGAACAAAGATTCCAAAAGCACTGGTGTGAAGTCCAGCATTGAAAGCTTCGCCAACAGAAATGCCAAAAGCTCTGATGCGAAGACTGATACGGGAAGCATAACCAACAGAGATGCTGCAACAATTGACGTAAAACCCAACATTGGTAGCAATACCAGCAGAGGTGACAGTGGCAGTGACGCAAAGAGCAACACTGGAAGCATTGCCAACAAAGACGCCAAAACTATTGATGCAAAACCCAGCACCAGCAGCATCACCAGCAGGGATAGCAAGTTTGGTGACGCAAGGAGCAACATTGAAGGCATTGCCAACAGAGATACCAAGACCACTGATGTGAAACATAACATTCGAAGCGTTGTTCACAGTTATTTGAAGAACTTTGATGTCAAGCGCAACACTGGAAACATTGCTGATGGTGATGTCAAGCAACCAGATTTGAAACCGAGCACTGTAAGTGCCGCCAATGTTGATGCCAAGAGTATTAGTGCAAAGCCTACCACAGGAAGTTTTGAGAACAGTGATGCCAGAAATATTATGAAGGCAAACACTGGAATTGTTGCTAACAATGATGCCAATAATACTGATGTACAGACTAATACTGAAAGTGTTACCAGCACCGACGTTAATGACATTGATAGAAAGCCAAACATTGGACGTGTTGCTGCAAGTATACAGAGGTTGGAGAGCAGTATGGGTAAGGTGCAAATTGGAAGATATCGGTGAGAAAAATTATGCTAGCACTGATCCAGTACCTGTTTTGATCGGCTTGGATCTGTTTTTTTGTGGAGAGGTATATTCATTTTCGTTAGAATTTGTATCATTGATTTGATTGCTGAGGTTAATAACTACTACCCATGTGATGGAGCCAACCTTCAAGATTGAGGATCTGGCAAGCACCAGCTGATGATTTTACATATCTATATGTTCTTGCTAACTGTAAAAAGTTTTGTATTTGCCCATAGAATACACATGGTGGTACATATTTCTTATATACCCCTGGACAAACTGTGTTAATGCTCACACATTTTATTGACATTCAAGGTACATAAGATTCTTTTGGACTTGATCAATTTGTCTTGTACGAATGGTTTTACTTCTGCCGAGCGAAACATGAAAATTAACCCTAAACATTCTTCATTGAAATGGTCAATTTCCTTGTGTTCTCCTCGGATTTCTCCCATGAAGGTGTTTACAATGAGTAATGGTACAAGATGTGCCCTTGGTAAGTAACTCGTATATGTACTGATTGTACCTGTTAGGTTTATATGAGGTTGGTCAGTTTGAGTAACGGTGAGGAGCAAAGAAACCTTAAGGAAATTCCTGACTGACCAATATTTGTTTTCAATTTCTACCAACTGAATCGGTCGAAGTCAGTAAGAGTAGTGCCGTAGCGGTAGAACCAACCGAAAATGGTGCGGTGATTTTTGTTATTCCCATATACAAAGGACGATACTTCAGAGGATCCATTTCTGAAACGGTGGTGGAAACGATTTTGCTTACAGTCACATTCTTCGCTTATCATATTTATCTAGTAGAAATTACCCCCTGTAATTTTCAAATTATAAATGCGTATGGGATGCCTTAGCTCAACTTGAGTTTGAAGGTTTCTTTTGTACATCTCCAAATAAACATGAAGAAAAGGTGCAACATCTTGAATAGACCTCTTGTTTTGTCATGTTGCATACAAAATTTGCAGTTTTCTCTTACGCATGCAGCGTTGTCACCTGTCCTATGGTATTACTTTCATTGTATGAATGTACGTTGTTACGTACTTATGTTGACTATATTATATTATATTGTGTCTTTCATACTGCAATTACGAACTCATGTTCGTATACTCCAGTTGGTGAAAACTTTTTGAAAAAAACATCATATCAGACGTTTGACCAGATGTCGGAAGGGGTTTTTGGATACGAATAAAAAAAACCAATTTTATGACTAGGCTGAAAACCGCGCGACGAATTTTTTTGAGCCTAATTAAGCCATCATTAGCACATATGGGTACTATAGCACTTATGACTAATCATGGCCTAATTAGGCTCAAAAATCCGTCTCGTCGTTTATAGTCTAACGGTGTAATTAGTTTTATTTTTAATTAAGCCACCATTAGCACATGTGGGTTACTGTAGCACTTGTGGCTAATCATGGCCTAATTAGGCTCAAAAGATTCATCTCGTCGTTTACAACCTAATGGTGTAATTAGTTTTATTTTTTATCTATACTTAATGCTTCATGCATGTGTCCAAAAATTCGATGTGATGTTTTTAGGTGAAAATTTTTGGGAACTAAATGAGGCCTCAGTCAAATGCATAAATCTATGGTACTACGTCTCAGCCGGAGCAAGAAGATGAGGCAAAGTTATTGCAACTATTGTGCCCTCGACAAAATATATGCATGTTGAATTGGGATTTTCTGACTTACAGTGGAAGAAAGTCAAGGTGACTTCCTTCTATTTTTGGCCATCTAATCTACAATGAACGCATGAGATTGATCGCTACAGTATAACATGAACAGTAAATTACTGCAAATCACTGTGCGGCACTGTAACATAAGACTCATTTTACTGTGCATCTCACATATTTCTTGCTCATTACAGAGGATCTGGATCCATGCATCTTTGTAATGGATGAGACAAAGGGTCGTGATCTTGTGAAGGTGAGCTAACACCAAAATCTCCCGCTTAGATTGTTGGATATAACACATCTATATAAAGCATAAATCTCTAGTAATCCCCGATCAACTATACCACAGTGATACTGTTATCAGGCCTTATACACAATATATTATCATGTTGAAGTTGTTACCTTTAATGACAAGGAGGGATGCCGAAAGCTAGGCTTTACTACTAGAGTAAAGTCATAACAAGGTATGAGTAACAAAAGGTACAACTGTTAGCTGGATCACCTTCTTTTTATGGAAAGCTAAAGCTTATACTTGTTGGGTATTTTGGTATAACAATACTTCATGCTGAAAAAGAATACACACGTCTCAGCTAAACTTGGTTAGATAACACAATTTTTTTTGTTTAGGGTGAAGAAAAACCAAGCTCATGAGTTTCTTGTCCTAGGTCGAAACAAATTATTTTATTCCTTCAATACCCTTACATCTACATGTTAATGATTGACATCTTTCTCTCATACTTATCTAGGATTCATTTTTTATTGGGAATCCGGGATTCATTTTTTTAAGGGGAGAGAGAGTATCGGCCAACTCTAATATCAAACAAACACATTTTAGATGTCCTAATTTAACATGATATTAGGGCAATACCGAATATCTAGCGACAAGAAAGACAGATGTGTTGCCGATAAACTAAGTCCTCTATTTAATGATGTAACTAGGATCCGAACGTCCATTTTATGGAAAATGCCGGACACTCCAAATTATGTTTCAATGCATATAAGAAAAATGTTTCATCATTTAGAAAAAAAATGTTTCAGTGCGGCACAACTGAAACATTTCTTTCTTCGAACGATAAAACATTTTTTGTATATGCATTAAAATAAGATCAGCAGCGTTTAGTCTCTTAACGAATGACCCGAGAGTAGCATCTCCGCCATTTAATCAATTTATATACCACCCTTTTCCTAAAAAGAAAAAAAAGAAGAAGAAATAGCTATTGTCTGAAGTGAGCTTGCATCCTCCAAAGAAATTCAGCAGCAGCTGGAGCCTGGAGAGTAGAGATGGACTGATGGAGTACTGGAAGAGTGAACGAGGTCAACTCAAAATAGGCGGCAGGAGAGTAGTAATGTGCACTAAAATTCACAAATTGACCTCGGGATTCACCCGATGGAAGACCCGAATAACCCCGATCCGACGGCACGCACACCCCATTGCTCCTACTACTCTCTCTCTGCCATGTGTCCCCACCCGTCAGCCAGAGGCATCCTTGCCTGAAACGGAGAAATCGCTGCCTCTTCTTCCTCCCTTCGTCGCCACCGACGGCGAACCCACCCGCCTCCGCCTCCGCTCCTCCATTGGAGCAGATCCGAGCTTTGCAGCTCCCCTACTAACCCCCCATCCTCACCCGCAACCTCAGATCCAACCCCACACGTAGAGCCCGCCCGCCCGCCTCCCCGAGCAGATTCGGATCCGCCTGCTCCACGGCCGAGATGGATCCCGAGGAGAGCTCCCCACCGCCGGCGCCAAACCAGGAGGAGGAGGAGGATGCGGCGGCGGTGGTCCACGAGGAGCCCGTGCCGCCGGTAGAGGAAGAGCAGGCAGCAGCGGTGGCGGCAGCGCCGGTTGAAGAAGAGGGGGCGGAAGCGGGAGGGAGCGATCGCGACCATTCCGGCGGGGGCGGCGGGGAACGGAGCCGCGAGGAGCTGGAGCGGGTGGTGATGGAGCTCCGCTTCGAGAACGACTACCTCAAGTCCCAGATCGCGGACTCTGCTCGGCCGGCGAGTGGCGACGAATCGGAGTCAGAGCTTGTGAGGGGGTTGAAGGAGCAGGTGGAGAGGATGAGGAAGGAGGTGGAGGAGCAGAGGCAGACGCAGAAGGCGACGGAGGCGGCCCTCGAGCACGTCAATGTGGCCTACGCCGATGCGGACGCCAAGGTCCAGGGCCTCACCGCCAAGCTCGCCGAAGGTTAGTTGCTGGAACTACTACTTTGCTACTATCTTCCTAGTCGAGCCGTTGCCATTTCGCCTTTGTCGGAAATCGTCAGCTGGTGAGACTGCAATGGTGGGCGTGTAGTATACCACAATAACATTTCGTTGCAATCTAGGATGGAGCACAAGTATGTGTTTGACTTTCATACTCCAAAATATTTCCAGGATGATGTTGTGAAACATAGGACTGGTATTGCCCAGCTGTTTGATAATCCAAAATTTTCACCTTTTTGGGCAGTAAAAGGCATATAGAGTTTATGTAGTTGTTGGCAGTAACCCAAATCGTCTAGGTCTCCCCTTTATCTTTGGTCTTGGATGATTTTAAAGATATCAATATTGGTTTTGGATGATTGTGCTCATTGTAATGATTGAAATGTGATTAACGCTTATTGGTTAAGCCATTCAATCAATAAGTTTCACAAAAATTGTAATAATGGAAGGGAACTAAATGTTTCCTATCAAACCACATGCTGACATGTATATGTGTAAAGGAAGAGGGAGTACTCTGGACATGCAAGTAAAAAAAGTATAGTTCAGCAAGTCCACAGAACTTTAACTAATTACAAGTTTGAAGCCATGGTGGCACTCCATCAGTCCATCTAAGATCTGCAGATGCATAGTGGTATGTCGCAGATTTACAGTAACTGCAGATAAGGTCACATGCTCACTATTTTTTTCCTCAACAAAAGTAGTTTCTGAACAAAATTTAGCTATAAAATTACTGTAGTTTACTTTGATCAGAATACACCTTATTACGATGCAAGCTGTTCTCTTTTTGAATTTAAATCAATATTAGTTCCATGTATGTAGCTCAGCAGAAAATGGATAAGGAACTAAAAGAACGAGATGAAAAATATGTCGAGCTGGATACCAAGTTCCAGAGGCTTCACAAGCGTGCAAAACAACGTATACAGGATATACAAAAGGTAACCAGTTTGAGATTTACTATTTTTGCATTAATTTGGTTGTGGGACTAGTTTATATATTACTAAACTATCTTTGTTTTCTTCCATTTGTATTGAAGTTAATGAAGAACTCTAAGGAGTTTGTACAATTCTATTCAACAATTCGTATGGTGTGAATGAATTGTTCCTACCCGTTGCATGTAGAATGGCACAAATCAATATATGTGAGGGGCGGACCCAGGGGGGGTTCCCAGTATACCCTGGCATACCTAGAGAAACGGAATTTTGTTAGTACCAACTTTGTATCAGTCGCTTATTTCATTTGAGCTCACTCCAAAGAACAGCACAGGCCACCGCCCAGCAAAGGCAGCAGCAACCCAGCGTGAATCACTTCCAGTCTCTTTTGCCTTTATGACTGTCCTCATGAGGCAGGGGGTGATTGGGTTTTGGTCGAGGTGATGTGCGGCAAGTAGCTGCAAACGGCAAACCTCTGTGCACTAACGGACTAACCAGCCACGATTTGATTTGGTTTGTGTGATAGTAAATATTTAAGTCCGAATTATTCCTTGGCCATCTCCTGCTTAATTCCTTGGCCATCTCCTGCTTTAAAGTCTCATAGTCTTCAAATCATCTTGAAGATTTCAACTGTAGCTTAGTTTGAGTTTGAGTTGATTTTACAGAAATTGACATTGTTAATAGGATATAGACTATAGATACAACTGATATAATTGCTACATGAATTGAAATGGTGGAGGAAACCAATTGATTAAACTATACTTGGTTGTATGTTTATCTCCACAACTATACGGAGACGCTGTTCTAGTTGTTTAATCATAATATTTAGAATATTTATTTGCATTTTTAGCACAATGCTTGCATAATGATAACTTTTCATATCGGCGCCACATCTTGTGATGTTATATTATATCCTAGTTAAATTTTCACTATAGATGTAATACGTGCACACCAAAAAATTGTCTGGGTCTGCCACTGATATATGTTGTATCATGACAATACAAGCAATGCAAATATAAATATTTTGGAATTAGTAGCAGTTGATTTTAAAATCTGCACTGACATAAACATATTATCTTTACAGGAAAAGGATGACCTGGAAGCTCGGTTTAATGAAATTAACCAGAAGGCTGAGCAGGCTACTTCTCTGCAATTAACAGCACAACAAGAACTGGAACGTGCTCGTCAGCAGGCTAGCGAGGCTTTACGATCAATGGATGCTGAAAGGCAGCAATTGCGAACGGTGAACAGCAAGTGAGTTACTGTAGTAATCACACTGTGTGCTGCACTCACCGTATTCTAACATTTTGATATATATACTTTGTATTCTCTTTTCTATTCATGATAGTCAGAAGAAGTGATCCAACATGAATCCTGACTGCTGAGGTGTGTTGGATTGCCAACCCCAGCCAGCCCATTGTAGTTATAGTCGTCTATTTATATGCTGAACACCTGTATAACCAATTTTTGATGAAGTTTATGGCCTGTTTTCTACAATAGACATGGTAGTAATATACAATTTAAATCTTACTAGTGGACACAAATCATGTGTAGGTTAAGAGCTAACCTTGATGAGGTACGTGTTGCTTTGGAGGCCAGGAATAATGTCCTTGAGAAGTTGCGACTATCAATGCTTGAAAAAGAGCAGGTATGTAAATGCAGAAGGTCTTACGGTTAAGTTGTATGAACTGCAGCATTGCAGGGCGCATAATCTTAAAAAAGGAAAAAAAAACTTGCATGGTCATGATAATAATATAAAAAGAGAAATAGGGGTTAAAGTGATCATACTTCAAATGCTGTAAATTTTATTAGGACGTTAGGTCCTACCATCTGGTGCTTAGTACTGCTGTTGCACTGATTGAAATTTGAGGTCATAATATGTCATATTGCTCAAAATCAGTTTTGTAGTATCTCTAACTAGTCCAAAATAATCGAACAAGTTAAAAGAGTCATATGTCCGAACATCCCAATTTTCGTGTTGCTTGAGCTTTGCTGTCGATACTCCTGATAAGAGCTAAATATTGTTTGTTCCTATGAGCTAAATGATGTGAAAATCGTGTTTTCCTAGTTGTATAACAATTATAACTAAATTGGACTGATCCAATGTTTGTAAAGTTGTTAGAGCAAACCCAAGCATCACTTCAATCTGCAGAAGAAAAGAGAAACACATCAATCGCTGAGCTTACTGCTAAGCACCAGAAGGTAAAGAAAACAAATGCAGATTTTTTTTTTCACACATTAATTATGTTAACTTGACACTTTTTTCCCTTATAGCAATTAGAAAGCTTGGAGGCACAGCTAGCTGAGGTTTCTGCAGAGAGGACAAAGGCATCTGAAACAATTCAATCTCTACAGGTATTAATTTGCAGTGAATTTTCCTTGCTTATTATTTGATTATCATAAGCCTATTCTATTTTAGTATCATCAATTGCTGTTATGCTTTTGACTTTTGCTTTATTGTTAAAAACGTGCATTAGCTGAAGAAGATTAATCTCATTATGGCTGGAATTAGTGATGAATGAAACATCCTTGGGCAATATTTATCCATGATTGAACATTTGCAGATGGTGCTTGTGGAGAAAGATTCAGAAATCGCTGAAATTGAAGCAGCTTCAACTGGGGAAGCTGCTCGAATTAGAGCTTCCATGGAGGAGGTTAAAGGCGAGCTTGCTCATCTAAAGGGCCAGCATGTATGATACCTTTTCTTTACAGTTTCATGCTATTGCTCTAGAATGTATCCATAGCTATTGTTCTGGATAGTATTCACAGAATCACAGTTACCCGATGGGTTTGACGAATGCATTACTTGTTTATATTTGGTGTATCATTACAGATGAACAATATCATAACGTTTTCTCTTTTGCCTGGGATCTGCCTGTTATTCTGAGTTCTGTCCATACTGTGCATATGATCATTTTATGACTAGCTGGATAGCATTCGTGATTTTTCTATGTAAATGAAATAACACATACCTCACATGGTTTTACAATTTTACGCACTTGCATTTTCTTTCCATAGAGCTATCTATGTTCCCCAGAATGATCTGTTCAATTCAGCCTTTTGACCTGTAGATTGTCTTGCCTAAATTGCATTTCATTCTGTTGATTTAGAAAGCGATTGATTTCTATTAGAACTAAGAAATTACTATTAGCTCTTTTATCAGTCCATCACTGAAATATATTGGATATGTAGTTGAGACTTTTTTTTTCCTGAACTGCCCTTCTGTTTCCCTCCATTTATTGCTCTTTCTGCTGTTTGATCACCATGTTTTATGAAGTCCTTGGTTCTGATTCGATATTCACTTAGGAAAAAGAAAGGCAAAATTGGGAGACCACTTGTGAATCCCTTAGGTCGAAATTGGAAGCATCAGAAAGTGCATGCCTTAGATCTGAGACAGAATCTGCGAAAGTTAAAAGTAAGTTTGCTTTCCAGACACTCTGTTTTGACTTTGGAGCGATCACATGCATATAAATATTTGGCGATATTGCAGGTCAACTGGAGTTGGAGTTGTCAAAACAAAATCAATTGTTACAAGCCAAAGATTCGGATCTACTGTCTGCAAAAGAAGAGGTATACATTTAATATGATTGTGAAACCTACTTTATACACAAAACCAAGTTTTGAAAAACTCCCTTTGTCCAAAAATATAAGCATTTAGGCTAGAATGTGAAACAACCTAATAAAAAGAATCTAGACTAGTTAAGTGTCACATCTCAGTCCAAATGCTTATATTCTTGGACGGAGTATAAGTCAAGACTCATAATTTGAAATTATGTCAAAACTCAATACTCAGTTTCTCCTCAATGTCATAAGTGTGTTGAGTATCATTTTTTCAAACTTTATTCTGTATTATATAATATCATAATATGATCTAATAGGCTGGCAGAATCCTATCAAAATAAAAGGCTGGCAGAATCTATTCTAGGCCTGAGTACCAAAGTTTTAGGTGACCAACCAGCATGGTTTTTAAAGCATCGCCATGGCCATGCCTTGGCATCTTAGCACTGTCACGAAGCAGTGCGTCGGGGATGTGTATTTTTCCGTGTGGTCAGGCGATTAAAATTGCTTCGAATCAAGGGGCCAGGTCACTGGGGAGCGTGTGGGGTGGAAATCGCACTGTAAACTAAGGTCCAGGTTGTGCACAGCTGCCCAGCTGCTCGAGGGGAAATCACCCTAGGGTTCCAATCCAGCCTCTTTTGTTGTTTCCTTATCACCTCCTTTGATTGCTCCGTGATTTACCTGTTTGCTCCCCTCCTGCAGGTTGCTCTTCTCTGTTTCTTGTGATCTCCTCTTCTCTCTGTTCATCTCTTGTGCTCTGCTCTTGTTCTCTGCTTCTTGTGCGCTACTCTGATGTGCCTGTTGCTTTGCTCTGCTTCTTTGGAGAAGGAGAATGGGAGATGGATGGGGTCAAGAATTGGCAGCAAAGTTGGGAAAGGGGAGAATGGGAGGTGCATGGGGTCAAGATTGGTCAGCAACACTACAAATTTAGGAATATTGTATAGGTTAGGATGTGGGTAAGGCGTCGCTTTGTATCATTTATGCCTTGAACGCTAAGGCCCTGAGCGGTGGCGGGTCACCTAGCTTTGCCTTGTCACCTTAAGAACCATCTTAACCCGTTATTGGCAATATTGAGTTAAATTGTTCTTCCATAGTAGTGCAATGCGATTGTACATAAGCATATCTTTGTTATTTGAAATGATTTAACTCGAGGAGTTTATACTGTTAGTTTGAATGCTAGTGGGAATACAGTAGCAGCAACCAGCAATAGCTAAGTAACTGAGAATTCATTTGAGATCTTTTAATATGTGCTACAACAAATTATGTGCAGTTGTATTATGTCTACCTCAGTGCCTGTAGCAAAAACGGCTTTGCTCGTCACACGCAACAAACTCAGTCCCTTTATATTATAACTAGCCAAAACCACTTAGTTCTTTTATCCTTGTTATGCGCACTTGGCATACATGATTATTTTTAAGCCCACAAGATGCATTTGACTTACTGCCAAATCAACTCATACCTCCTAATTTTAAAGACTGATTCGTTGATGTTTTCTAATGGAAATGTGCCATAAGCACATAGTCGAATTGCATATTGACATGCCTCCAGTTGTAACTCCAATTTAGCTTCTGAACTTTGCAGATTAGCCGTCTGGAAAGTGAGTTTTCTGCATATAAGGTCCGAGCACATGCACTTCTGCAAAAGAAGGATGCTGAGCTCAACACAGCTAAAAACTCAGATTTGATTAAAGAACATGAAGAAGCAATAAGGGTATTACATCTTTTTTTAAGATATGTACTGTAATAAGAGATCTGAATTGGCTTGATGATTAATTTGATTTGCTCCAGGAAGCTGAAAAGGAAATTTCAGCTGCCTTGGCAGAAAGAGATAAAGCCATCTATGACCTTCAAGTTGCTCAATCCAAATTTGGTGAAGAGATCGAAGCAAGGTAAGAGTGGCTTAACATTATATTCAGCAACTGCGTGTTCTGTTCTTTTCATTTGGTCTTGACATGGAGCCCCATATTTAAAATAAGTTTCTACACTTTTATTTTAAAATATGCTATGCACACTAGCTGTAGTTCCTTAAAGATACTACCTGGTACTTGTAGACAGAAAATCTTAAATTGTCATTTAGAAATGAAATGGCTGCAATAGCTTGGTAGCAGTATGCATTGTATCAGTCGCATTATTATATTTGCATCCATGTGATATTCACACCATTTTCCTGTACGCTGATCAGATGATGCACTCTATCTCAATAAAGAAATGAAGTAGAAAGCTGATGCACAATATTACTATCAGCCTTTTCTTGTATGATTCATTTTTTTTTGATGAAAATACTGTAGGATAATATGTTTCATTTTTTCCTTAATTTTCTTCTCAGGGATCTGGCTCTCGCTGATATTGAAAAAAAGTTAAAGAATGCCACAGAAAAATTGGATTCTCTTACTTCTAAGTTCCTCTTGGAAAAAGAATCATGGGAGAAAAATCTGGCAAGTGTAGAGGAAACCTGGAGATGTAAGATACCCATGATTACTTAGAATGTTTCTTCCTCCCTCCACAAATAGGTGTGGTATCAGATGGTAACACTTGTCAATTGGATGATGCAGTGAAATGTGAGTCTATGGAGGCTCAGAGCAATGGCCATGCTGGCGATGAACTTAAGAAGAACTTAGTGGAGTTGACAACGAAATATGAGAAACTGAAGGTTTCTTCCTGTGATATGGGTCATTTTATCTGCATACCCATCTAAAGTCTTGACGAAGTATTTTAATATATGCTTTCCTTTTTAGGAAGAGCATAATTCTTTTCGTGATATTGCTGATAGAATGCTTGAAGAGAAGGACCGAGAGGTGGCTAAGTTCCTCAGGGAAAATAAGGATCTTCATAATTCTTTAGAGGCTAAAGCAGCAGTAAGTTGTTTTCTTTCAAAACACTGATTACTATAGTTGTTTCCTGTATGGAAGTAGTACACATTGACTCTTGTTCACTGATGAAGTGCCAGTTCTGTCCTTTATGACATTATATTCGCATTTATTCATCTTGTTTATATACTTGAAAATTCATATCTAACCACTAACGAGCAATGGCTCTTAAACACACCATTTGTAAATATGATACCGATATAACAGGGAAATTCTATTGATATCCTCCAGTACAATAATATATAAACTATCACATGTACGTTCGATACCATGCCCATATCCTGAATCTCTGGGAACATTTATTCCTTTTTTATTATTAAACATTGGGGGTAGATTTTGTTAGTGAAGGCAGTAGCAAAAAAGGGCTGCAAAAAATGAGTTTCTGCACACAAAAATAAGACAACACTACATTTTTAAATTAAGTGCACAACTTCTGTATTATTTTCATCACCAATAATTATAGAGACATCCCTTTCTGTTCTGTGTTAATGGTACTTTGCTTCCACCACTCGGTGCAATATGCAGTGTCCTGTGTCCAGTCTCCTTACGCTTCTAATGGCTTTTTCCTCGCATCCTATATCCTAGTACAATCTGCTACTGCTGCATGCTGGTGGTTCAACCGGAAAAAACTGGAACAATGCCCAGTCTGGTCTGGTTTAAGTAAAAGACTGGAGAAAACTTGTTAAACCGGAAGGTTTTCGCGCAGAACCGGTGGAGAACCTGGGGTGGTCTGACTGGCCAACAATTTTTTGAAAAAAATGAAGCGAGCACGTGTGTAGGGAATCGAACCCCTGACCTTCTGAACTTGTGTGAGCTATGTCAATCAACTGAACAAGGACTTTATTTAGTTGAATGGAGACAATAAATATATTAACCTTTTGGTCAACCTGAGCTCCAACAAAAAAATACTACCTCCGTACCAAAAAGAGTGTATGCACTCTTTTTTGGTACGGAGGTAGTGCAATTTAATTATTATTTTTGAAGCAGTGGTCGGATCAGTGAACTGGTGGTCTGACCGGCGAACCAGTGAACAGACGGACTCACTAGTTCGATCACCAATAACTGTGCTGGCAAAGTGGCAATGCATGCAATCAGTGTTGCTTGTAGTCTCATGCTACATGAATGGAAAAGTAAATGATGAGTGAATGGGAGGGGCATTTTGTTTCTCCAGTGTATCCTTTTATGACTAATAAAATTACATGTCCTGTGAGGTAATAAGTAATATTAACTCTTTTGTGGTGGTATATCATTTGGAGTGGTACAACCGTGTAGGTAGGAGTGGCTGAAAATCCTTAGCATGCAAGTAACAAGCAATTTGAATGATGACCAAAACACCTAGAACATACATTCACCATGGTGTTGCAGAATTGTCCTTTGTGATACTTCACATTTGCATAAAATTGGTTTTAAAATTTTGCTAATCAGATTGTTTCATTGATGTCGCAGATTAGCAGCAATGGTAATCAAAATCCAGGTAAGTGGTTGTGCCAGTGATCATTTTTCATTTTGTTACCCCTCCTATCATATATTTTTCCCTCAATTTAATGGTTACTTTTGATTTTTTTTTTTGACGTGGATTTATTTTTGCAGGATCTGTTAAACAGGATGCAATGGACATTGAACTGGCTGAGCAGCAAATTCTGGTAATATCTAGTTTAAAACAATGTTGTTCATGTCTTTTAAATGTTAAGAGAGATTCATGGATATTGTAACCATTATTCCAGTCTTCATTAATTTGATTGCATGAATTGAGCAAACTTCTAATACTTTTACACTCTTCATAGCATCGCTTGCCTACTTGTCACTTAAATTTGCTGAGGTTGTTTGTCATATGAGATAATGAATCATAATTCCAATTAGCCATCAAACCAGAATTCTTTCTTCATAGCAATATCGATGAAGTAAATAAAAATGAATGAGACATCACAACATTCTCAACATTAAGATGTGATATCTACATTTTCAGCTTCTTGCACGGCAACAGGCACAAAGGGAAGAGGAATTGGCTCAATCACAGAGGCATATATTAGCACTTCAAGTCAGTTCCAGCTTAGCAATCATTCATTTGTTTGTTCATTCTGTTATTAAGTAATAATTTATTCCCTTTCTTTCCTTTCCATAGCAAGAAATAGAGGAGCTTGAGCGTGAGAATCGCCTTCATGATCAACAGGTTTGAGTTTCTTGCACCTATGTGTAGTTACATTCCCGAGATTAATGATTAGATGTCCTGATTTATTTAAGCAATACAAAAATGGCCTGCATTTTTTTCTATTCACAGATGCTAACTGGAGTAAAGGTTTGCAAAATAATAAAAAAACTGTAAAGTCAACAAGCTTAAATATTCTCCCTTTGTCCCTAAATATTTGAAACCATTGACTTTTTGACACGTTTGACCATTTGTCTTATTCAAAAACTTTTGAGAAATTTGTAAAACTATATGTATGCATAAAAGTATACTTAACAATGAATCAAATGATAGGAAAAGAATTAATAATTACTTAAATTTTTTGAATAAGACGAACGGTCAAACATGTGTAAAAAAGTCAACGGTTTCAAATATTTAGGGACGGAGGGAGTTTTTTTTTTAGTCAGGAAATGCTACACGAGTAAAATTTGCAAGATGTGCATCATATTGGAGCATAGAGTTTGCGTTTTACTACCCGTAAGGCGCCCTACTAGAGAGGTAGGACGCCTTACAATCTGAAACGGAGGGAGTAACTAATAAATTTTTGTTTCAGGAAGCAATGTTGAAGACTGAACTTCGCAATATGGAGAGATCACAAAAACGGGAAGGAATAGATATGACATATCTAAAAAATGTGATCCTGAAGCTTCTGGAAACAGGTTACGGCACTATTTGTGTTGCACTGCAGTAAATTGACTGATGATCTAAAACATTATTTGGTTTATGCTATCACAGGGGAAGTGGGAGCATTGCTGCCTGTGGTTGCAACACTACTACAGTTTAGCCCTGAAGAGGTAACTTTTCGGTATAAAACTGATTTTCCTAGTAGATGATTGCTTGCTTTCTTAAAATTAGGTCAGTAATCTTGGAAACTTGGAACTAGAGAAACACAAACATCCAAGTTACATTGCCCCCCACCCACCCCAACATGGGCCACATGACCCCCACTTTGTCACAGCAAAGCAACCAATTGGTGCCATAGTGCCCTCCTGCTTCACTTTGGCTCCACCACTCTGCCTTGCTATACGGAATCCTTTGTAGTCACAGGCAGGCAGCATTGATCAGAGTGACAGCGGTGCCAACTTCAGAGCACTGGTGCATGATTGCCCATGATGATCTGATAATGGAGAGCGTGTGAGCACTGTTGTCTGGTGTTGGTCTGTGCTATGGTGGTGGATGGCAACTGAATCCTCTTCTGCGGTCGGTATCCCCTAGCTCATTGTCAGTTAGCTACCATACAACTTGCTGTACCTTCGTGAGGGAAAATGATGCTCACTCCCCTAGGGTAAAAGTGTCATTTTACTCTCCTGAGTCCCAAGTGTTATTGGGGATGTCACTGAGCTAACAACTCCTATGAGGAATGGTAAAAAATACATACTGCATGCGCCCATAATGTATGCTACATTTCATATTATGTGCATTTTTACTTGGCAGTTGCGATATTCGTTTTCTGTGTACAACACAAAAATCTTAAATTTCGCCACGATAAAAACGGTGGAATGATTAGTGCAACTTTCTTCTGGTTAAGGTTTATTGGAAACATTTATCCATATAAATCTAGAAATAAGCCAGTGTGATTGGGTTGGCACCATGATACGAGTGGCCAATTCAAAGTGGCTTGCTTTGTGATGAGAGTTCATGAAGCATGGCTGGTTTGCATTTAAGGTCAAAGAATGTTAAACTTGAACTTTGCACAAGACTGCTGTGTGTAAGATTCTGCCAAAAATCTGAGACATTTAGATTAATACAGAGGCTTAGAATATTGGCTTTATGGTTATTGAGAATAAACGTCAGCCATCCTTAATATGAATATATATTTTGTAAAAATGATAAATCCTAAAATTTTAAAAAATTCTGAATTCCAAATATGATTAGTTGAAAGACATAAGTATAGAAAAAATCCATCCTTTCCAAAGGCATAACTTGCCCTTAATTTCAGTGTACTTGCCTCGTATAGTAGAGTTCTCTGTTATGGACCATCGATGAACATTATACTACTGATATTTAATCTTTGTCGCCCGCCAAATTATTTTGGCTATAATTTCACCCTTTTGTTTGTTTGAATCTTGGCAGCTAACAAAGTGTCAGCATGGTGTCCTTTCAACTGTGGCTTCATCGCCAGCTAATGCGGTACCAGACAGTGTATCCACCCCAAATTCATTCTTCTCAAGATTCACATTCTAGTACATGACAAGATTTGACATTCTAGCTGAGGAGCGGGAAATGATCCTATTTGCGTTTATATCACAGATGAACCAAAATATCCCAACGATTTTGCTGGCGGTAACGATTCTATTTGTTTATTATTTTTATGTCGGTTCTCCTCTCGGTAGTTTTTGTAAAACCAATGTTGTGTATATAAAATGAGCCTATAAGCAAGTTTACAACCAAAGACTAAAGTGTATGGTAAAATGAATAGTGGAATCGACAGAAATATCTTGTTATGTGTGAACAGTGCAACCACATTAATCTTTATACTTCAAAGGAATCACATTAATCTCAATACTTCAAAGGCAAACCGAAGGCACCTTCAATGGATATTAATTTTTATGCTTGCCCGTGGTCACTGTTTTTTTTTTTTGAACTGGAAATTTCATATTCCATTAACCCATGGTGACAGCAGAATCGCCATCGACCAGAACCTGCACCCCCAGGGTGTGTCATCCCAAACGAGGGAGGTGTTAAGATTACCACGCTCCCAGAGGGATTCGGTTATGTGTAGCCAAACTCCCAGAAGTGTAGCCAAGCTCCCAGCTCCCTCGTATATCACCTGTGCACTGCTATATCTGATTATATGCCCCCAGCCTCCTGTTTGGTTATGTGGAGTAGCGACAGTTGATTTCAGTTGCAATGTTGGAAACTCGGTTTGCCTCATCACTACGTAAGCAATATCACCACTGTCTCTTCTCCGCTCTCCCTCCCGCCTTCTATTCCTCTCATTCCACCAGGTACTCCGTATATAGCAAGACTGCGCTATTGTGGTCTTCTTGGCCTCCTTTACAACAATTCAGCTATAACTTCCCCTACGGATTGCACCTGACCAAACTTGAGTCGTACATCCTCCATCAGCAATTCTCTCCAGATTGCTTTCACTTCCTTGCACTTGAAAAACAGGTGAACCTCCTCCGTCTTCATCTACCCGATTGCAAATAACACACATGGTATCAATCTCCATGCCTCTTCTTTTCAGGGTCATTCTCAACGTGATGCTATCATGCGCGAGTCTCCATAGGAAATGCATGCCTTATCTTCCCTGGGTAGTTCAGGTTCCACAGAGATTTTCACACGGACCACACCTGATCTTGTGAAGTAATCTGCGTAGAAATGGCGAAACCCCTTCCTCATGTCGTGATCCAACTAAACCCTGTATGCTGATTTCACAGTGAAAATCCCCTTCGTGCCATAGTGCCAGCCCACCTCATCTTCCAAGTTCGGGTGTATCATCTTCATTAAAGATCTGTCTTACCAGCTCTTGGTCCCATGCCGGTGAAAGGATCGATGAGCTCGCTAACCCGAGTTAATAGGTTGCCACCTCTATTTGACGACTGTTTCCTTGTCCAATCCCGGGGCATCCAAGGGTCCTCCCAAATTCTGGTACTATCCCCATTTCCATTCTCCACATCATTCCGTTTTTCACAACTTTGATCCCTTTCAGAATGATCCTCCATGTATAAGACATCCATGCTCTTGGCTGGGCTAAAAGGACACTTCCGGTTGGATAACACTTGGCTCTCAGGATGTGGGCGCACAGTGAGTCTGAATGTTGCAGCAGCCACCATACTTGTTTTGCTAACATGGCCTTGTTAAAAGTATAAATGTCCTTGAATCCCAGCCCCTTCACATTTCGGTTTGGTAAGTTTGCCCAGCTCAGCCAGTGCATGTTATTCTCCTTGTCTTGATTACTCCACCAGAACTTTGCGATCATTGAGCTGATCTGTTTAGCTATTTGTTTTGTGACATCGAAACATGCCATGGTGTATGTGGGGATTTGCTTCTGCTTCTGCTTTGATCATGATCTCCTTACCCGCTCTCGAGAGTAGCTTCTCCTTCCAACCTTGGATACGTTTGCATATCCTGTCCTTCAGGTAAGGAAACACATGTCTTTTATTCCTTCCTACAAAGACAGGCAAGCCTAGATACCGCTTGTTTTGTGTCTCCTGGATATTGAGTGCCTGCATGACCGCCCTTCACTTTGGTGCACTCGTATTTGGACTAAACATAACAACAAACTTGTCATTGTTGATCAACTGGGTTGAGCACTCCTCATAGAGATCCAATATGTTGTGCATCATCACCATTTGCCCAAAAAAGAATTAGGGATTCACCAACGAATAGAAGGTGAGACACGCTTGGAGCGCCATGACAGACTTTTCAGACCTTTGATGAGTTGATGTGGCCATCCTCCTCTGCCTTGTTCAAAAGTGAAGAAAATCCTATGGATAACGGGTCCGCTTGTCATAGCCCCCGACCAGCGACGAACGATTCCGTCATATCTCCATTCACCTTAATCTTGTACGAGACAATTGTTACACATTTCATTACCATTGACACTCACCCTACGCAATCGTAAGATTTGCTCATATCAACTTTTACCACTGTATACCCATTCATCTCCCTCCTGTCCTCATACAATGGGTAACTTCATATATATGCCGCCAACACATTATCTGATATGAGCCTACCATGTATAAATGCAATTTGGCTTGGGGATATTACTTCAAGGGGAACTTTTTATAGTGCACCGAAATTATTTTGAGCTATCCATTTCACATTGATCAAATGACTGTTATTTATCTTACCTCATGGGTGGTAATAATCATTAGTGTTTACGTTTTACCGTATAATTCTAAAAAAAAAGTTGGTAATAATCATTGATTTGCATGGTAATTGATGTTAATTATTGCCTTATAGAGAATTATGTTTCCTATTAATGTTACAAAATTGAAAATACATTGAAAAATAAAATTTGTCAACTCATGATTTTTTATCGATTACTCTTTTTTTTCTAATTATGAATATATTTTATATGCAATATGAAGAATTTTTTTATCATTTGTCTTCAGTTTAAAAATTCCAAAATAATTTATTTTTAAAATTTCTTTTACATAGCATTAGCAGCAACATATGATTTATTTTGATAAATGAAAAACTCAAAATATACTTTCGGCAACATATTTCTTCTGAATTATATAAGTGCAAAACATGACAATTTTTTGCCTATTTAAATGATCTCATGAACGTCATATGCTTGGATTGCCATTTGCATGCATGCACATGCATAGTTAACTTAGGAAGATAATTATGAACATTGACTAGTACTTTCCTTTTGTTGTATAATGTATTTATGGTAGTAAAGAAAATATCATTTTTGAAAAAATATTTTGTCAATATTTGAGGGCTAGGATTTGTTATAGGTCTCCATAGAAATAAGTTGGAGCACCCTAAAACAATTCCATATGGTATTGTTTTGATCCTCTCAAGATAATAACGTAGTAATGACACCCTTCATTTGGCTTCCACCAAAACAGGCAAACATTTCATTGAGGGATATGCACCCAATTCCTATGCCTACCGTGCGATATGCCAACCCAAAGACAGCGGGACCGTGGTTACCGAATGAGACGCCGCCACGTGTCCAGGGCCCCGCACGTCAGCCAGTGCGACGCCAATTAGACTCGTGGTCACAGCAACGGTCGGGTTGGGTGGGTCGGATCGATTCAAACCGATCCGACCGTTGGAGCCCCTCTCCCCTTAAAACCTCGCTCAATCCCGACGAGGAGAGAGAATCCCCAGCAAATCCTCCTCCTCCTCCTCCTCCTCCGCCGCCGCCGCCGCCGCCGCCGCCGACGACGACGAATCCGCCTCTTCCCGGCCGCCTTTGCAGGTGCGTTCTGATTGGTGAAGGCTCATCTCGTGTTCTTCTCCGCGCGCGCGCGCATCGCCCTCTCGATCTGATGGTGTTTTTCTTCTTTTTTTTTCTTGCAGTTCGTCGTGTTCGTCCGGTGATTGATCCATGGACCGCCGGCCGCCGCTCGCCGTCTCCCCGCGCAGGCTCCGTCCTCGCCCGCATCGCGCCTCCGCCGTTTCTGGGCGCCCGCCGGTAGCTTGCTCCGTCCAGACCCCGCCAGGTACGTGGTGGTGCTGGTTATCCATCCATATCCCCGGTTTCCCCTCAGTTTTGGTTGGGATCCTCTGATTCCTCTTGGGATTTCGTTGGCCGGCGAATTTGATCGGGAAGCGTAGATCTGATCCTGTTCTTTTCCCCTGCCGCTGTTCCTAGATCTGTTTGGGTTCCTCTCTTCCCAAATCGGTTATGTTTCCTTGTACGAATCCCCACCGAGTTCTTGACGGCAGCTTCTGATTACAATTTGACCTGATCTTTCTGCAATTTCTGAATTGACGTGTTCTTGTCCTTCTGACGAATTGATTCATTCCATTTCAAATTCCATCTTCACATGCCCGTCCGAAGACCACCACACCATTTGTTTCTGATTTGATGTGTTGTTGATGGCTAATTGCCTACTTCTCTTTCTTTCGATCTTTTTCAGTTCCGTTCTTAATCCCCACCAACAATTTCATTCTGTTCTATTCTTGATGTGTCTTCTCCCCTCTTCTTCCTGCAGGATTGATCAAGAAAGCCACCACCCCGATGCGTTCCTCCATGTGCGCGCTCCCGACGCCGCGCCATGAGCCGACCCCGCGCGCGAAGCTGGACTTCCCCGCCGCCCCATCTCCGGCAAGGGCATCGCCGGCGGCGGGCAAGGAAAACCGCCATCTTGTCGACGACGAGATGCCCCTCGACCTGCACCTCGCGGCCGCCGCCGCGGCCATGCCGCCGCCGACGAGCCCGCTGTTCCAGAGGGGCAGGCTCTACGACCTCTACTCTGCGCGGCGCAACGAGCGCCTGAAGCGCAAGCACGGATTCCCCGTCGGCGAGGAGGAGGCGGAGGCCATGGCCGCCGACCCCTGCGTCGCCGTCGAGCTCTCCAAGCGGCGTGGCGCCAAGAAGGCCATCGGCGTCGAGTCCTCCGTCAGGCGCTCCATGCCGGCGGCGGCGGCGACGGCGGTGGACTTATCCGCCGCCGGCCGCGCCACCGCCACTCTGGGCCTGAGGTCGTCCCTTCGCAGCAGCAAGGAGATGAAGAAAGCCTCCGCCGCGTCCTCCTTCGCCGGCGCCAAGTCGTCAGCGGTCATGGAGAGGAGATCCAGCGCTCGCTCCTCTGCTCGGAGGTTCTGATCTGATCATGGATGGGCCTGAACTTCTGATGGAGTTGATAAAAGATTTTTATCTGTTCTCCTGGTTTGATTGATCGAATGTTGATATTCTGCAAGACTTGCTGCTATCTGCTTCGATGTCAGTTGGAAATGGCTAGACATTGGTAATATGAATACTACTGGTACTGGTACTGAGAAATGGCTAAAATGTTGGTTGTTTTTTGGGGGCAATATAATAGCTTATTATCTTTGATTCTTTATTTTTTGGTATTGAATTGCTGCATAAGTTGGCTCATCTTTGGGTTTCTATTATTAGAGCCACAAACTACTAGACATATTTTGAAACCCTGGTATAGATGCTGAATAATTCGGATCTCCTTTACTGAAATTACTGGTATTGTGTTTGATAGGTTTGAGGGGCAATATGGCTTAATATTTTGGAATCTTGGTAATAAGTCGGATCACCTTTACTGAAATTCATAGTACTAGCATTTTTTATTGCTCGGGGTGTACATTAATTTGGCAGTGTTGGTACTGTTTGATGATTTTGATCATTGAATGTAGAGTCTTGCCTAATAAAATTGCAGTGCTTGCTGCTGTCCAGGCTAGTGGTGATTTATCTGCATTTTGGTAACTGGGATATGATTCGGTTCTCCAATTATTTACTACTATATGTTCCCCTGTCATGATCCAGGCTAGTTTAACTTTCAGAGCTCGATTTAGTTCCAGTAATGACAACTTGAATGCTACTGCTACTTGGTTTGTAGTTGATTTTGTGGTCAGTATAGCCTTTTATCTTGGATTCTTTGGTAGAAAGTTTTAAATGTATTGTTGGATCATCATTTACTGAGATCTATACTTAATTTGTTTATTGCCTGAGATGTACATTCCTTTGTTGCTGCTATGATTTATGAGCATCATTGCTGAGTTTATACTATTGAAAAATAGCAATGCATGTTGTTGCCAAGTTCCAGGCCTAGTGGTGACTGTCTGAAATTTGATACATGGATATGATTGATTCTCCAATTTGTTTCTGTAGCTTTGCATATTTCCAGTTCCAGAAATAATTTAGGCATCGAGCTTGGCTGTCATTACTTCATTAGTCCAACTGTGCACATCTTTTATTCTGCTATGATTCGTGATTATCATATCCTTATTCTTTACTGAATGGCAATCCTTGTTGCCATGTTGGACTTGCTTGTGGTAATCATATAAAACTTATTGTTTTTCCCGTCGCTGCGTGGCCTCTTCCGGTTGCTACAGTGTAACAGTAACCAATCCGTTTTTAGCCGTTGGATTTGCTGTGAGTTGGATGTGTGTTTCTTCGATCTAGGCCCATCGTCCCATGTCTGGTCAGGCTGCTACGGCAGGAGGAAAGATCGGGAGCCCATTGTTACTATGTATTTTGATACCTGGGATTTGAATGATGTTTTGCTCGGTATTGTTTGCACCCATTTGTTTGTATTTTCAGTTTGCTGATGACTGGATGGACTAGTCACTAACCAGTTGCAGTTGGCATGTACGTGTTAGAGTTTGTTTTTCACTAACTAAATAAAAACTTATCACCCTCACCCTGCACATATGTACTGTCTCCCATCTAAAAATATAGCTACCTTGAACTGATGTAATATTTTCTATTCAGTGTATCTAGGCATTGTCCAAATATATTGAAGTATATTTTTAGGACGGAGGGAGTATGCCAAATCGACTATGACTGCTTTCGGTTTGGTCCCCTTTTGAATCAGAAGTGCGGCAGTCCATGTCATCAAATCCACCTGTCGGAGCATAAACTCCTCCACCGGGGATTCGTGGAACCCCTTTTTTGTCCGGCCCAGGGGTACGGGTGGATCCGAGTACTGTAATTGCGTGAGGAAATGAGTAAAACCCGATTCCGGGTGAGAATGGAGACAAGTGTTTATACAGGTTCGGGCCGCAGGATGCGTAATACCCTACTTCTGTTATGTGTCTAATATCGTGTGAAGAAAGTTTTTGCTTACAAGCGTGGGTGTATTTTTTTCTAAGCCTCCCCTCTACTATGAGCCTAGGTCTCCTTTTATACTCAAGGGAACACCACAACGGCCTTCTCTCTTTCTCTCTCTCTTTCCTTTCCTTGGTCGTCAAGAGCGGATTACTCCATGCCGACCTCGCAGACATGCCAGCACACCCTTCCCTTATTACCCGTGTAATCCGGGATCAGGAGTGGATCTTGCCGGAGCTGGTCGGCCGTAGGGCAGGTTGATTGAAGGGGTTGAAGAGAAACTCGTCCTCCTCCACGCTGCTCTTCGTCGCATTAAATGCGATGGAGACGGGGCAGAGGGGGCGTCCTGTCGCAGGCAACCACACGGTCACCCATGACTGTCGCGACCGCCCACGCCTCCTCCCCTCGGTCAGAGGGAAAGGAGTGATGATGGGGGATGGCAGCGCCATTTCACATCGCCATTAATGCGGTGAGGTCGTGCCAGCCCTCATGAATGCGGCAGTTGGGAGCGCAGCGCCACTCCCTTCCGCGTGTTTTCTAAACGGCGAACTGGTGCAGGTCATCTACAGGCCCCCCGGGTGCTCCCCCGGGGTGGCCTGCTTCCTCTCGGAAGGGGTCCCGGGGTTCACCCGGGCCACTCCCCCCGAGTCTAATATTTTTTGTTACTTCGCTTTGGTGGGCCCAGGGCGCTTTATATCACTTCCACGTGGTACCCCCGGGCCCATATCACCGACAGTAGCCCCGGCGTTGACCGGGAACTGCCTCTGGGCAGGGCGGGGTTAACGCCATGACACCTGGCTGATCGGGCCCGGGCCCTCTTGTTGGTGGGAAGATGATGGGCCACAGCTAACGCCACGCGCTTTGTCCGTTTCCATCGTCTTGGGAGGCCAAACGCCGCCTGCGACGGTGCGGACCTCCCAAGGAAATTGGAACGGTGCGTGAGTGGCGGGCCCGTTCCGTGAATCACGCAGGCGTGCGCTTGCTGACGCGGGCTGCGCGCGCGGGGATCAAGGAGGCGCCTCGATCGTGCGGCAGCCGAAGACGAGGAGACGCGCCGCCTTTATAAGGCGCTGAGGCAGACCAAGGAAAAATTCTCCACTTTCCTTCGTTCTCCCCGCGAGCGTTCTCTCCAAGCCCTCTCGCTTCCACCTTTGTTTCCAACCGTTGTCGGAGACCATGGCTCGCGACTCGCCGTTGATGTCGGGGAGCGTGCTCCCCAAATCCAAGATCCGCAAGCGGGAGGAGGTTGAAGCCCTCAACCGACTCTTGCCGGCGGGAGTCCATCGCGACCACGACGCGGCGCCGGCACCGACGGCGCCGGGCGGATGGTGTTCTTCCGCTCGTACGCGCTGTGCGGCCTGGTGCCGCCCGCATCTTCCTTCCACTTGGAGGTACTAGACTTCTACAACATCCAACTGCTCCACCTTACTCCGAACGCCATCTTCTACCTCGCCATCTTCGCCTACACCTGCGAGATGTTCATCGGCGTAATGCCGACGGTGACGCTCTTCAGGCAGTTCTTCTTCCTGTCTCGGCCTACCCTTGCGCCGGCGATTGGGCCGGTGGCCATCGCGCCGCGTTCCAACAAGGGGTGTCGCTTCATCGCCATCTACGCCCGCAGCCGTTGGGAGGACTGGCGAGCGGATTGGTTTTACACCGCCATCGGCGATCATCCGCGCTTGTGGCTCCTAACCGGGCCACCGGTTGCCCAGGAGAACGGGGTTGAGCGGCCGCGCATTGGGCGCGAGTTCGACGGAGTGATGAAGCGGCTCGACCACCTGCGCCGGGCCGGCCTTTCGAGCCACGCCGTCTTCCGTGACTTCATGTCACGGCTGATCTCGCTGCTGCAGGCACGAGAGCGGCCCGCGTGGTTTTACTCTGGCGTCACCGACGGCATGCGCACGTTCGTGGGGGCGTAGCATGACATGGACGCGAATGCCCTCGGGTTAGTGATCTCGTGTACCCTGGGGTAGTCAACGAGACGCTCACCCTGATGCCCCCGGACGTGACGCCGCTGTGCCGAGATCTCAGACACGACGACATCCTGGCTGCGCTGGGGGCGGTGGCCTCGACGGAGGGCCCGTCGGCGACTTCAGCCGACACCAGTGGTGGTAGCGACGCCGTTGAAGTCGATAGCGATGATGACGTCCCCCTCAGGTTCCATCGCCGGTGGGAGCCGGACAATAAGGGGAAGAGGAAGAGGGATGGCTACGACAACCCACTCCCGCCTCCTCCCCCGTTTTCCCCTGGCCGCGCGCCCGGGGACGCGCTGGCGGCAGCGGCCTTCGCCTCGA
>CM002485.1:12242640-12262231 GCA_000325765.3 Leersia perrieri
ATTAGAAATTGTAAATGGAGGCGAGCTCTGGATCTAGCGACGACCACAATGGTAGCCCAAGCAGGTACCTAAACTTGAACGACGACCCATATGACCTAGGAGGCGGCGACATGAACTTTAACGAGGACTTAGAGGTATTTTAGATGTACTCCATTCTTAGTTCCATTCAAGGCATGTGTGTGAACAACTCTACCCATTAGTTTGACCATTCTCGATAATTTCATAGGCGGCTGGAACTTCGCATGCAACTTTGGAGAAATCCATCGCCGCGTCTTTGAGGAAGACAAGAGGTCCAACAAGGATGCCCTCTGGGAACTATGTTATCCAAGAGGTATCTGCAGAAGGCCAGTCACTCAAAGCTAAGAGGGCGTTAACTCCCTACGGGCTCGCCCTAGGCCGTATGTCAGAGACAATGTGACGATCGATTACCGGCTCTGGAAGTCGAACAAACCCGAAGAAGTAGAGTCGACGGTGCCAAATAGCCTGAAGGACATCTGTTGGGATAAGCTAAAGTTAAACTTCACCTTTCCAGAGGGATCCGAGCCTATCTACAAGAAATGGGCTTTGAAGGGGATGGGCAAGCTCTTTAGGAAGTGGAAGATCTCACTTGATAACCGTTTCGTCAAGAAAGATCTAACACCCGACTTCAACAATGCTCTATTCAGCAAGTGTGGTCCATACTGGGATGATTTTGTGGCGCATAGGACATCCGAGCGAGTGAAAAAGATGTCTGAGCAAAATAAGTCCAATGCCAAGCAAAACAAGTTCCCTCACCGCCTTAGGCCATCGGGGTACGTTAAGCGCATTGACGGCTGGAGAGAAATGGGGAATAGCTTGAAGGAGAAGGGAGTTGAGATTGAGACCGCCGATTTCAACGAGACAACTTCCAACTTCTTGTATGCCAGGGGTTCTACCCTCGATGAGGAAGGCAAGTTGGTCGCCGTGGGCCCTCGTGAGCGAGAAATGAACAAACGATCATCGACGCACATGCAGAGTCCTCACAAGGGTCCTTTGTCCCTTCAAGAGAGAATGATGTGCTCACACGTGCTCTAGGCAATCCTGAGCACCTTGGTCGTACGAGAGGTGTCAGCCATGTGCCATGGAAGTCTGGGTTTCCTGAGGGCAAGTCCTCGTACCGGAGGCGGAAAAGAACTGATGAACTTGAAGACGACACTAAAATCAAGAGATTGGTGAAGGAACAGATACATATCGCTTTGTCTGCTTTCCAAGCAAAACTAAAAGAGAAGAATCCGACCCTCGTACAGCCAGATATACCTATAATAATAGAAGAGGTCACGAATCTTGTGCACGATGATCTAGCACCTGCGGCTCAAGCACAGCCTGAACCAACTCTGGCGAAGCAGTTTACTAGCCCAGGTAGAAAGGTTAGTAGTTGCGCGTCGACTGAAAGGTTAGTAGTTGGCGAAGCAAGTTCCTGTGGACGGCATCACTACGTGTATTGCCTGCAGGCTCCATGTTCCCCTCCAGAACAACATAACACAAGAGATTGCTCGGGGCATGGCATATCCTATAGCACCAGGACAGACAATACATTGCAGATCATTGCCACCGGGGTACTCTAGGGTCGAAGTCAAGGATGTGCCAAGCCAATACAGGTCGTACAGGCTTGAATATCCTCCTAAGGAGGGTGTCGACACACTTGGCCAAGTAGTTCATTACATCATGCTTTGGCCTAAGAGATATATTGTCATTCCATCAGGAGGGGAACAAAGCGACGACGATGGTTCTAGTTCCTCATTAGGACGTCGATCTCCCCCGCCAAAGAAGCACAGTCCACCCCCTCCTTCGCCTAAGAGCCACGTACCATCCTAGCCTCCTGCAAAGAGCCCAAGTCCACCTCCAACTCCACGGAAGAGCCCGACTCCACCTTTGCCTCCAGCTCCAAGAAAATATCAAAGGAGCGTGTCTCTAAAATCTCGTGAGTCATCAAAGAAAAGCGCAGCTGGAAAAGCCGCGGCGTCTGAACCAAGGTCGACGCCAAAGAAGAAAGTAAGCGGCAGTATAACTTCGCTGTTAGGAGATAATGGTGGTAAGAAACACTCCCTATCCAAGAAGGACCTCGATTACATTTACAATACTTTCGTTAAGGATCCAAAGAAACCTGATTACCCTCTTATGTCAGATTATCGAAGAACGATAACCAAAAGAGATGTGCGTTCTAGAGCCAAAGAGCAAGTTCGTTCTGATAGATCTCTAAGAGAAAAATTCTGCCAAGAAGCAAAGCTCGAAAGCTTGGACAATCTAGACAAGCTTGAATATGCACCAATGGCCAGAAAATACGTGCCAAGAGAGAACATGCTCCTAGATCCGGAGTTGGCTGCCCTCAGTACCCAAACACGGTGGATGCATCGCTGGTATTTGAAGAATACATCCGCAGACATCCATATGTTTGGCGTATACTATACTGATATGCACTTGCATGGGCAAGGTGGGGTGGTGATATGGGTCCCCGTCCGAAGAAATTTTCCAAGTTTTTCAAAGGGACCTCGATATTTGCATACTTCAATTGTTTTCATTGTAAGAGTCCGATCACTACTTCTAATTCGATATAACTCCATCCATATTCTTCGTCGTACTCTAACATATCGTATCGTCTATAGGTATTGCACCTGCGAATTTAGAAGAAAACAAAAGAGCTGTGCTTGTCTCGATGCAGGCGTAGTCAACTATGACTATATCAAGGCTAATCCTCAAGCAGTGGAGGATTATGTGTACAAGGCGCTCATCAAGCTGAAGACCTATAAGACAATCCTAGTGCCGTATCTCTTTCGGTATGTCTTGTTGAAACGTCTCCTTATTTCTTTCACATGCCTTGCAAGTCCATCACAGTTAAGTCAAATCATCGTTCCTTTTCGTTCAGTGGAACAGATGGAGTACACTGGGTTCTTTTTGTCATCCACATAGACGAAAGTGCGCTCTTAGTCCTTGATAGCCTAAGATAACCTCGTGAAGAGTACGATGCGGCCATCAATGTTCTCAACAAGGCGTACCTACGGTATACTAGGTCAGGCAAAGCTAATGGTTATTTCGCGCCCGACACTTCCTGCTTCCGTGTACGCTTGCCCGACCGTATCCTGCGTCAACCTGCTGGCAACAACGAGTGTGGCTTTTATGTCATGTGATGGATGCAGCACTATGTTTAGAGCAGTGAACTTTCAGACGCTGAGGTACGATACTTTGATATAAGGTCCCCTTAAATCCCCATCTTTCCAATACTAAGTTCAACATTTCTTTTTAATCGATAATCAACGAGAAAGATTCAGATGTGCCCGGGTTGCTGCCACACATCTCCGAAGGCCTAGTTGTGGCGCTATGTGGGTTCATCCGCTAGCACATTGCAGATGAAGACGGTTGCCACCATATAAGCAAATCACCTGAGTCATATGCCCCGCTAGCGCAACTGCCTTTAGATAGCCAGTCGCAGAAGTAGCTGACTTACTATTTGATTTGTCTGACCAAAAACTTGTGACGGTTTTAAGACTTTGTATATTTGTTTTGTGACCTAAACTAATTTTTTCTTAAATAATCTGTGACTTTGTATATTTCTGTGACTTCTCTGGATTCTGTGGATTTGTATATTCTTACACGCACTTGCATTTCTATGACTTTGTATATTCTTATATGCACTTGTATTTCTGTGACTTAATTATATGAATTCTGTGGATTTTGGGCTAAAGACTTGTACTATATTTCAAATGTGACAAGTATTTGGTGGAAGATTTTGTGAATTGTGAATGCTGGGCTGAATGATCTTGTGAATTGTGAATGCTGGGGTGTACCTGTGAATGCTGGGGTGAAATTGCTGGGTGAAATTTTCTACAGGTTTCTATGAATTTTTGCCAGGTTTCTGCATTTTTTTAATTTGCCTAGTTATAGGTGGTGGTTCTAACTGTAAACCGCTACCTATAATAAACTTATAGGCGGTACCTATAACTTAATAGAACCGCCACCTATACTTCACAAAATAGGTAACGGTTCTAGAACCGCCACCTAAAGTATACACAAGTTGGCGGTTCTTGAGCCAGAACCATCACCTATAAGTCACTAGTGGGATCACAGTCGACAAAAAAACGTGACGTATACAGGTTAAAGGTGGCGGTTCCTAATGATAAACCGCCACCTATAGTTTCATATAGGTGTCGGTTTTGGCTGGTTATAGGTGGCGGTTATTTAACCGTCACCTATAGTTAGTATAGGTGGCGGTTCTAAAAGCCGCCACCTATGCCGCACACCCATAGGTGATGCTCGATAGGTGGCGGCTCCCAAAACCGCCACCAATGGTCTGTTTGGAGCCGCCACCTATTAGGTGTTCTACAGTAGTGTTGGTACGGTTTCATCGTACGTGTAATCTCGCTAATCGACACTGCAGCCGCACTCCTGCTGTTTCAGTTTCATCAACTGGGCAATGCCACGGTATCATCCGATAGCCATAGATATAGAGTCAACATTTACATCACTTACATCTTGTTAGTTGGTGCCAACACGCTGGAGGTCACGTCGGCTCTGAGGGCTTTTGCTCCGGTTGGACATGGGCCTTCTTCCGTAGACGGGACTGGGTTTGGCTTCAACGTTTGGCATTGCTTCCTTTGCGGCTCGTCCATCGGGAAAGGGATAGACGTCGCTGGTCTCTTGCCATGGGGCAGCTGAACTTGTTCTGCTTGTGCGAAGCTAATAGCAAGAACAACCTGTACTGTTCCGCTCTACAAGATAGCAACATCCTTAGCCCTGAAAAGTCAATCGACCTCAACATGATGAGGACGTGGATACGCCTCAAACACTGGTGGACCATGACCTGTCACTCCTTGTTTGTCACCATTTCAGAAGGGTTAATGGACATGGTGGCAACCAAACTTGTTCCTAGCATGGGGCAATACCGTGGACGGAACACGCTAGAAACATGGGGATTGTATGAGAAACTGGGTTGGAGCGTTGGCAACAAGAATCTGCCCTTGGACTTGGAGGAATGGAATTACAAGCCTTTGTCATTGATAGAAAGCATCCTACTCTGGCATATGGCCACTGATGTCTACCTTCAATCTTACAGGGAGGAGATCGACCAAGATGGAGAGACGAGCGCGGTTGCCAAAACAGCCATATCCCTTTCTAACTACATGTTTTTCCTCGTCATCTGGCGTCAACACATGTTACCTCAGTCCTTCTATTGGCGACAGTATGAGTGGGCGGTCAGAGATCTTACCCTGTTTATGCAAGGCAAGTCAGCCAAGCAAGTTACTGATATACTGCTAGGTCGGGAGGACTTCAATAAACAAGACTTTCATAAGTATGAAAAAAAAGTAAATGTTTCTACAATTCTCGAAGCGATGATCAGCAGGGAGCTAGGCACATCCTGCTACGGTCCAAATGATTGTCACACTGTGGGTGGAGATCCTGAGCTATGTGGCCTTCGAAACCAAAATGCATGATTCCATATCAAGCAGCTCAGCGGCCGTGCTGAGCTAACCACCGTCTTGATGCTATTCATATCATACAAAAGATGTCAGTAAGATGAAATTCCTCTACGCAGAATATATTAGTACTTCTGTTCCTGATGGTCACTCAGACGGCCACTGATTGACGACACAGTCAATGTACTAGTTTGGCTAGCTATTCGCCAATAATCTGTACACTTTTTTTTCCTTTTTGCTAAATTCAGTTTTGTAAAATTTCTTCTTTATCAGTTAACATATGCAATTACTAAACTTTACTTTGTGCTTAATTTACTTCACCAATGTTTTGGGGCACATGGTTTCTCCACCAACCATGCCCAGGCCAGGGGGATTTCCCTCGTCTCGTGTCTAGCTCCATTGTTTTGGCCTATCTGGTCTACTCTTAACAGCATCCCTAAATTTTAGTATTCTTTAACTTATAAAAGGTCTCTGATTTATAAATTCTACTACTTGTAGAAAAAAAATATTCAGCACGATAGCTAGATAGCTAAGATGGTAGTATAATTAACTAAAATTCATTAGATTAGAAAAATGAATGATATACATTCTACTACCGGTAAATACCGACGTAGCAATGATCTTGTTTAATTAGAAATTAGTTAATTAATGGTAAGCTGACTAAAAGAAGGATAGGTGCACCGCTGACAGCACAACGGTGTGCCTGGGCAGTTCAACAAACCTAGCGGGCATCCCAGGAACTAAGATCATCTATAAGAGTATAGCCTGTTAGAATATATCTTATCACTGTTATGATGTATACTTGCGCATGAAGCATGACTGGATGTATTAGCTTGCATAGCTAGATTATAGGAGATAGTTACATGTGAATCATCCGTTCAGCCTAACTTGTGCACCAATCTCTGTAAATCCGGTGATGGTTGTTATCACCGATATATATCGACAAAGGTGCGGCCCTAGCCAAGGGTTGAACGCTTCCGAACCTCTGATTTCCACGTGGTATCAGAGCTGATCTACTAGATTAGTTCCCACAAAAACAACTTGCAGCCATGTCGACGAGTTCATCTCAGCCGGCAACCAACAATCCTCTGAGTGGATGCATCGTTTCTGAGAAGCTATCCAACAAGATCAATTATGCACTATGGAAAGTGCAGATCCTCGCTGCGGTGAGAGGTGCTCGCCTCCAGGGGTACCTCACCGGCGAAACGGCTGCGCCTTCGGCCACAATAGTGGGCAAGGAAGGTGACAAGAGCCCTCCGGAGCCAAATCCGGCGTACGAAGAATGGCTCTCCTCCGACCAGTGAGTCCTCGGCTTCCTGATGGGTACTCCATCCAGAGACGTGCTGGCACAGATCGCGTCATGCGAGACCTCCGTAGACGCGTGGACGATGATCGCAGAGATGTTTGCTGCAAAGACTATATCATGATCAGTGAATACCCGAATTGCGCTCGCGATGACGAAGAAAGGGGGCATGTCTGTCTCCCCGTACGTCGCCAAGATGAGGGGGTTAGTAGATGAGATGGCGGCGGCTGGCAAACCCATTGATGATGATGATCCGATTTCAAACATCATAACCGGCCTAGATGAGGACTTCGAGCCGATGATCTCTTCAATCTGCGGCAAGACAGAAGCGGTGACTATTGGAGAGGCCCTCTCCCAACTCCTGGACTTCGAGCAGCGCGTGGTGCGGCGACGGGCGGCCGAGACAGTTTCGGTGAACATGGCCAATCGCGACTGTGGTGGCTTCCAGTGTGCGTTGACGGCTGTTAAATCATCATTTTACGCCGTCAACACCTGCATAATTGAAAGAGAATAAAACATACAACATAGTGTTGGAATGTCATCGAGTAGTCCCCATGAAAGGAGGCATGACGGTCATCGCCAATATCAAAAACATGTTCATTCTGCAACGGACTGTCACTGGATGGGAAATGAGCAAAGATAACCGGAAGCTCAACAAGGCGACAAGGAAGGATCATTTCCCAATCCCCTTCATTGATGAAATGTTGGGGAGGCTGGCGAATTACTCCCGCTTCTTCTACCTTGATGGGTATTCCGGCCATCACCAAATTCCCATCCATCCGAAGGAAGTTCTAGTCGTTCGTCTTTTTGAGTCATCTTCCATAGAACCACCATCACAACTTCCTTCCGAGCCCAAACCTTGTTCCTCTAGCCCTCAAGATACGTCTCTTGAGAAAGAGAACCTGCAAGCCATGGACAAGGTTGAGACATCAATTCTGGAGGATGAGAACTCCACAAATGAGCATGGAAGCTTCTTCCTTAGTATCCATCAGGATCCATGCTCACTCGAGGAATCCCGAGAGTCCCATCAGTTCACTGCCACTCTCTTGTGTGAGAACCACAACCGCCTTATGATTCTCATTTCTAACATGATTAGAAGTGTGGTTGTGGATGCTTTTATTTACCATGAGTATTGCAAATCTCGTACATGTTCGTGGCACTAACCTTGCAGCGAGATGTCCCAATGGTCAAGCTTGTGACCATAAACAAAGCACTGCCAGGAGATACCCTGGATTATCAAGGTAAGTTTTCTTTCCAATAAAAGCAAGAACCAGTTCTAGGATAGTATGCACCTTCGGGTATTTTTGGTCGCTAACCATTTCATGTTGAGATTAAGAATGACGGCCATACGATGCCATAGAACACGGGAGCTACATCAGTTGAACACCGTGGTGATCCTTGGTGATGGAACATGCTCTACAGAAGATGCCAACATCACACTTGGATTTTGACACAAAAGTCCAAGTGTGGGGGAGGGATGTCTACAAGCTCCTCATGACGAGTTCTTTCAACCAAGGTAATCATGATTTTAAATTGATGATAGTCTCACCTTGCTAAAAAAAAGAGGTTCACCATTTCTTTATTCATGCATACCCCATTGATTATGGCTTGATCATGAATGGCTATGCTTCTTTTGTCTATTTTCGTAGGCTTTGGTTTGGGTGTTTCGTACAAAACATCCATAGGCTTTTAAAATTAAGCATGGTGCTTAGGATAGATAAGCTTGCTTTAATTAAAATTGACATGGTGTCAGGGTGGATTAATGAACTAAAGCTAGCACTTAAATGGACATTGGATGTATATCTTCTGTGGACTAACCCTTGTAGGAAAGTTAACGGGAGAGCCCTCAAGCACAGGTCACACTGGAGGTAGGTCAAGGCCAGGAATAAAATGCAAACATGCAAGGGAGTAACACATCACCTTTTATGGTGCACGGTGAGTATATCCTTTGTTTCGTTCATGCACCTTTATTTTAGCCGGTATGAGTTTTGACTGGTGAACACTAAAAAAAAGAAATTTTGAAAGAAAAAAAACAATTTGTTTTTCAGAATAAAAGAAAGGTCTCTTGAAAAAAATATTAAAAATAAAATAAAATAAAGTAGCTTAAGGCATTTCATATGCCTAGAGTTATTTTCTGGCTCACCAGTATTTCACCCCGGTGGAAGCCCATTTTTCTTTTTCTATTTGTGTTGAATAAAGTCCAGGTCGGCAAACAAGTGTGCGGGAATCCCTCGGACCACTGATGTGCAGCACTACAATTAACATCTGACCAAGCACCAGAATTTTCGGAAAAGTGCAGTTGGAAATGGGCACCAGGGTTGTTCGGCCGAACTCCTGGTTCAGCCAAACCATATCTGGCCCCACTTCCTCTCATTTTTCTCTTGGTATGCAGATCTTGTTCCTCTGTCTTCCCCACTATTTGCCATGGTGTACAATGAGTCTCAAATAAAACAAAATAAAAATGTCTCACTCAAGCAAGATAAAAAGATAAAATTTCCAAATAATAGAATTTGCCATGATTAATCTTGTGCATATTTTATTCTTGGCTATGTTTGTAACTTGTGAACAACCACCATAATTAGGGAACCTTACTTATCTAAGTGATTGATTGATGAGATATGGTTGAGATGAAAGAAATTCTTGTGATTTTTGTCATGACACTTGGAATTTGATTTCGAAAATAAAAATGTTTTAAAAAGCTTGCTCCTCAAATGACTATGTCACTACCTACCAAAGCCATATGCAATGATATTCATGATTAAACCTTAGACATGCATATGACTGCTTGTGTTGTATTAAGCTTTATCAAATTATTGGACTCGTGTTAGATACTTTTCATATTCATATGATCAAGGGTCCACTTTTCATTTTCCATCCACCAAATAAAGCTGAACTTCTACACTGGAAGTAAAGCGTTCATTTCCATCCATTTACCCCATTTCCATTTTCCATCCAAATAAAGCTCCACCAAAAATATATGCTCTCTTTCCAAAAAATGCCAAAATCTAATAAGAGGAGAGTGGCCCCATTGTCCAAAAAAAATTAGAGTGTGAAAACTCTTTCAAAAAAAACAATGTTGGCCAAAATAAACTCCCTCACAAAAAGGCTTCCAAAAAGGAGGAGAGACATAGCAAATATGAGCAACACAACTTTTCATTTTCCTCTTCCACCACACATCCACCTCATATACCCCTGATCTAGGATATGATGAGTCATCTTCTTGAGTCCATGTATTTGGTTTTGCAATATGTACAATGCAGGTATGTCCCGACTTATCCCTACCGAGCTCCACATAAGCCTATTAGTATAGGGAAAAAGGTTCGAGACATGAGCCTTGGTGAGGATCCACAGAAATTCCACACTTATGAGTGACTCGAGAGCAAGTCATTTTGAGGAGTATTGCTCCTTTGCGAAAATTTATAAAAAAAATCCCAAGAGTCTGATGGAGAAAGCAAGGAGGACTGGAGTCGAGGCCATTCCACCTCTCAATCACCCAAGATGGTAAGTTAGCCACTTCAAGAAGTTCACATGTATGAGCATGGTTTTTGAATAACTTATGTACCTGTATTATTTCATGGGAGATTTTGTTATACTCCATTGCCACCTTTAGCTGCCTTTACTTGGGGACAAGTAAAGAGCTAAGTGTGGGGGATTTTGTTGACGGCTGTTAAAACATCATTTTACGCCGTCAACACCTGCATAATTGAAAGAGAATAAAACATACAACATAGTGGTAGGGTTTATTTCTAACCATCTACACAAGTGTTGGTGAATATTTGCATGCAGGTGACAACCTACCAAAGTTGAGAGGAAATTAGCATAAAAGGAGGAGAGTTAAACTTCCCGTTGGAACCCATGAGTATTGAGCCCACAAACCATATCAAATCATCATTGATTGGGCCAATGCTGGAAGAATAATAAAGTGGAACCCACATATCAGAAGATGGAAGAAGGCCGAGGGAGATTGGGCCAGCCCATGGTTCGACCGAACCATGGGGTTTGGCCGAACCGCCTCTGCTTCCTCTGTTGTTCTCCTTACACGTGGACGTCCCTGATCGCTTCCCCATGACGGCTGTGGCTGCTTTCACATGAAGAAATCAACACAAGATCGACACATGGCAAGTGAATAAGAAAGATGCTCCTAGGTTCCTATCCATAGGACACTTGGCATGAGGAGAGCAAAGATGCTCATTGGATGCTTTGAGCATCTCCACTCCCCCAAGGCACCCCCTAGGCCTATAAATACCCCTCCTCATTCCTTATTTACACACACCAAAGCTTGAGCTGAATTACAAGAGGCTTTATTGTATACTATTGTATACTTGATTAGGGAAAGAGTGGAGTAAAGGAAGTCGGAGGAATCCCGGAGTTGTCGGTACACTTCTATCTTACTTTACTTTGTCAATTACTCCTGCATTTATATTCATATTATTCTAAGTAATTGAGTTTACTTTCGTAAGATTTATTTCTCAGTTAGTTCCTAGTCGAATACTGGATTACTGTTTACTATAAACAATTCTCTTATAGTAATTGCTTGAGTGCTTAATTAACACTTGAGTAGTAATTAATCTGCTCAGGCAAGGTGTCTAGGTAGTTAATTCCCAGTAGTTGCCGCTCATCCCATAGTTAGCTTGAGGCAAGTGTAGAGGTGGTGACAGCCCTCAAGATCACGTAGTCCGCCTTGTCCGGGTGTGTGGTACAGCTAGAACCCGGGGGAGCGAGCTACCGGTGCCTGAAGTATCTCGGCTAGGATTAAATAAGCTTCCTATAGACACTGTCTCTTATGAGTAAGCCCTCTCAACCCTTTGGCCTACCATTAGCTTTGTGTCCTTGGATGAATTAGAGTAGGGTTAGTCACACTGTTCCCTGTGGATTTGATACCCTAGAAATACTCTGTAGGGGAAGTGTTACAGCGGTAATTCCATTCGCTTGCGGATTTATATCTATGACGATAAGAAATACCAACACACACGGCAACAACTCGTGCGGCCGTGGTGGAGGCCGCGGCTTCAATGGAGGCCGGGGACGCGGCAACGGCAACAATGCGCCCTCAAGCAGCAGCTCCAGCGGTGGCAAAGGTGGTGGCAACTTCGACGATCGCCCGAAGTGCCAATTGTGCTAAAAAAAAGAGGACACATGGTAAATAATTGCTGGCATAGATATGATGAGAACTTTGTGCAGAATGAAAAATATGTAGGGACTACCACCACATCATACGGGATAAATACCAACTGGTATGTGGACACATGAGCCACCGATCACGTGACTGGCGAGCTTGAGAAGCTGACAATTCGTGATCGCTACAAGGGATAGGACCAGATCCACACGTCAAGAGGTGCAGGTATGGATATTAGTGTAACACCTCAGAAAGCCACACAAGCCCAGGATGCCACTAAACTATCCTACCTTGCCAAAATAATAAAATTTCGGAAGCAACTAGTTTAATACAAAGAGATTCGCGAAAGCATAAATATATACATATCAAGGTTACTGTCCGGAATATACTAATAGGCATGAACATCCTAAGAATATTGATAAGCCCATAATCAATAACCCAGTGTTTAATTAATCCCTTAATACATTAAACTCAATTATTTTATTACTATGTCATAACATGTATGAAACAAGTGAAATCATCACGTGTAGAGCGGGCTAATGCGGCTGTTGGAGGCAGGGTGTTACAGTTGATATCAGAGCATAAACCTTCGCTGTTCGTATGGGCCCGTGGAAGGCATACGGCACCGAGGGGGTGGTTCTGGGCCTCTGCCGTATATGCGGTGAGCTGCCGTGCCCTTAAGCGGGGTGATTGTAAGCCCTTAAGGGGGGTGATTGTAACGCCCCAACCCAATGAAGCCTAGTAGTGTGGTGTTGTGTTGGCCCAAGCGGCCTAGAAGTGGTGTGTAGTGGTGGTTTAGTACAACCTTGGAAGTTTAAGTGGTTGAGGGCCTGCTTATAAGCCTTCGTGCTCCAACCATAGTACAACCGGGTTAACCTTTTTACACGAAGCGAGGACCAAAGTATAAGAGTTGTACTATGCGAACGTGGGTCCGCTCAATGTGTAGAGCGGGCTAATGCGACTGTTGGACGCAGGGTGTTACAATTAGCCACATCGGTAATTCTACTGTTAAAACCACTAGCCGTGATCTTTATTTGCGTAATGTTCTTTATGTTCCTAAAGCAAACAAGAATCTCATATCCACCAACCGTCTTATTTCTGATAATTCTGCTTACATGGAACTTTACTCTAAATTCTTTAATCCTAAGGATCTGGCCACAAAGAAACTTCTTCTTAGAGGACCATGTCGTGGACGGCTGTATGCTCTTCTAGCCGCCCCTCTACCGCATCAGCACAATAAAGAAGTCCATGGAGTCTTCAAGCCATCTTTTGAAAGGTGGCATAGTCGACTGGATCACTCAGGATCTTCCAACGTAGAAAAAGTTATTTCCAAAAATAGTGTTCCTTGTTCCAGTAAGAATAATAGACAGGCAGTGTCTGATGCCTGTCAAAGAGCTAAGAGTCATCAGTTGCCTATAGTAGGTCTCTTAGCAAGTTAGCATATCCATTAGAACTTGTTTATTCTGTTGTTTGGGGTCCTGCATCAACCTTTGTTGGTGGCTAACAATATTATGTACGCTTTATTGATGATTATAGCAAGTTCACATGGATTTATTTGCTTAAGAAAAAATCTGAAGTTTTTCAGAAATTTCATGAATTTCAATCCTTTGTTGAAAGGCAACTTGACAGAAAAATTCTTACCATGCAAATTGATTGGAATGGTGAGTATCACAAACTCCATGAATTTTTTGCTAAAATTGGCATCACACACTATGTCTCCTGTCCCCATACACACCAACAAAATGTGTCAGCAGAAAGAAAACATAGACACATTCTGGAGTGAATCTTTTACTTCTGTTGTGTTTCTCATTAATTGCACACCTACTAAACTTTTGAATTTTGCCTCCCCTATGGAATATTTGCTCCACAAAACCCCAGATTATTCCTCTCTTCGTGTTTTTGGCTGTGCATGTTGGCCTCATCTCTGACCCTATAACTCTCATAAACTCCAATTTCGTTCTAAGGAGTGTACTTTCTTGGGATACAGTACCATGCACAAGGGATTTAAGTGCTTAGATCCCTCTACGGGTCGGGTGTACATCTCTCGTGATGTTGTTTTTGATGAAACGGTGTTTCACTTCATGCCAATGCCGGAGCTAGATTGAGATCTGAAATCCTTTTGCTCCCTTATTTGTTAAATCCGGCTAGCTATGGGGGTCAACATCAGAGTACTGTGGTGGTTAATAATCCTAATATTCCTGCTAACTCTCTGTTTGAAGATACCACTGTTACACAGGAAAATAGTGAAGGAAACACTGCAGCCACACCTGATCTAGAATTCGCAGATGATCCCGCTCCTGACGAAAGTACAGGTGAATCTGCACTGGGATCGCCGACGCACCAGCCATCGCCTGCCACGTCAACCGCGCCTTCCGCGTCCCCTGTGCACTCCGCACACGGACGTTGCGGGGCCCTCAGATGCCGCTCCGCACCAATCTGGTGGCCAGGCGGGGAGACAGGCGGGGTCCACCAGCGTCGAATCCAATCTTGAGCTGGCGGTGCAGCCTACCGATGACGCGTCCGTTCCCATGGGACATGACACCAGCACTGAATCCTATACGGATTTAGTGCCGCCAATGACTGATGCGACAACTGATCGTCCTCATAAAGTGGAATCCAGAAAGAAAAACGGTACACTGATAGCACGGTAAAGTATTCTTTCCTTACTACTACTGGTGAGCCTAAAAATCTGGAGGATGCTCTAAATGATAAAAACTGGAAACAAGCTATGGATGTAGAGTATATGGCATCTATCTATCTATACCTATATTAATTGGGCACTTTCTCGGAGCTCTCATATTAATCAGAAAAATACCACCATCGATTAAGTGAATCACATTATCATGGCCGTAGACATATAGTTGATTTAATCTATCGGAGATAACTAGAGTTAGTTTTACATATCCCTAAATTGACGTACTTTTCAACTGCCATGATTTAATCTACCGGACAACTAGAGTTAGTTTACGTACTTTTACTATTCTCATTTAGCAAACTTTCATCCGAGTTAGTTTCAAATACAATTTGCATCTCTAAATTCTCTGTGTTGATACGCATGATATTATCGTGGAACTCTTATCATCGAGTTTTATCAGCAATCCAGATAAAGTTGCGCCGGCAGCAGCCCTCGGTGGCATGGTGGTGGCCTATTGCGCCCAAATCATCCGCTGCTAGGATGCATGGATTCAGTCAGCGATCAAACGACTAGCGCACATCTGCATAATGTGATTCATTCACATCAGCATATCAACATCTGGGCACTGCGTGCACATCATCCACTGGACGCAAGCGATTTCCAATGTTTTCACTAATTTAATCGGCATCATGCAGGTAAACCATCGATCTCATCCAGCATGCAATTCTGATGCATATACACAGCACGAACTATTCTGTACAGGTATATGTGGTCTCAATTTCTTGTATGCATCGATTTATATACTTATATTATGCTTTATTAATGTTATGCTTTGCATACTTTGAACGAGCATAATTAGTTCAGTAGTTTTAATGATGCAAAACACAAGTCGTACATATTACAAACTATGGACGACCTTAATTAATTGTTGTATTAGAAAAGGATTATAGATTAGTTACTTACATGCGAATGGATGGCGTTCTTCCACAAATTCTGTAACATACCAAGAAAATAAAACCTAGAGTTTTTGAGTTAAGTGTGTGTGAGGTGCATTTAGTTAAGTCAACATGTTTCAAAATTTGCATGAAATAAAACTTTTTCCTAGAAGATGAGCATTAATTAAAACCAACTAATATTGCACATCTAAGTTGCACACTTCACACTTGACTAGACAATTAATTTAGAAAATTAAGAAACTAGCTATATAAAACCTTGTGCACATAAAATGATAAAATAAAAAGTGTCACATGCATCATGTGTAATGACTTGATGTGCTCAAATTATTTTTATTGTTTTTGGATCTTCATGCATAATCAAATAGGGCATAAACATGCATTCCATGGAATCATTTAATAAATTCCTGTACATGTTCCATGCATCTAAAAATTCTAGAAAAGTCCACACACACTTGTTTCACCTCGCATGTAAACCACCTAAATAATTTGAAGGTTTTATAATCTAGTTTGGTCCCTTGTTGTTGTGCTCCAAAATTAGCCAATAGAAGATCTAGCCTAGCCGATGCCCTCCATGTTTTTCCCTTCTCTTCTCTAAATCCCAATCAGGCCAAACTTCAGCCTAACACAGCAAACTTCTTTCTCTTTTCACCTTTCCTTGATCATCTAGCATCTTAATTCCTTCTACCATTGTCAACCTCAATCCTTAACTAAAACCCTAGCCTTCCTTGAACAAATTCTTCTTCTAAAGTTTTTCCTTCACCCTCTCCTAAATTCCACAAAGCAATGCTTGTTACCTCAACACCCTAAACCCAAGTTTAAATCCCCTTTCAACCAAAATGTGGCACATCATTTCATGCATGATACATGAGCCAAAAGACACAAAATAATCACCAGAGACAATCCAACCAGAGACAAACCACTTACCCAAAAATTCCACAAAAAAACTCAAAAATACCTTGAAGTACCAGGAACCATCCCACGAATTGTCAGAATTTTCCAACAAAGTTTGCTAGGTCGATGATCAACTTTGTTGCACCCAAAACCCTGAAAATCAGAATGGTGTGATGCCTCATTTGCACCCATGTCCAAACTAATCCAAAGCCCTACACAAAATCTTGCTTCAGCCAAAAGGTAGTATATTTCATCCTGTACCAAGAAAGTACAACATCAATCCACATACATGTTCCTACCATAGCTAACCAATCTACACAAAATCAAATCCTATTCCTGAAAACCAATACTAATGACCCTGATTTCAGCATCACTTAGCCATCATAATGTTTCCTTAAGACTAATGACCAGACCCTCTCCTTCCCTATGAAACAAACATGTCAAACAAGCAGTAGAGGACAAGAACACCATTTTCTCTCCTCTCTAACCCTTACTTTTCTCCCTCCAAAAACTCAATCAGACACTAACTACACTGTCAACTGCAGTGATTAACATCTTGATCGATCTTTGCAAGATCACCAAGCCCAAACCAGACAACCTTTTGGAAAACCACTTCAGCACATTGTTTCCTCTTGTCTTGCATGGGAGCAAGAGGGAGCAAATCTCCTCCAAAGATCTCTCATAAGTCTCTCTCTTTGACTTAGCCTCCATGCAGATTTGGAATTTCTTTCACTGCCAGTGGGCCCCAAAGACATCTGGGACCCACATGTCAGCCTCCCACTCATCCCTCACAGCATCCACCGCCCACCTTTCCCAATGGATGGCCAAGGAACACAATGAGTACCAGCCACCCCTCTCTCTCCCTCACCCCACTCCACTCTCCCTTCTTTTCCAAGCCAAGGCACCAGTGAGCACGGCACAATCCCTTATCCGCGTTCCAAGACTCAGAAACCACACCCCAACCATAGAAATGCGATGAACAAGGTCTTCTTCCCCGGCGCCGGCGAGATATCCACCGTTGCCACACTTCTCTGGTGAGCTTAGCCGCATTCTGTGCGTTGGAACGTGACCGCCTTCCCTCGCCTGATCTATCTATGCCCCTCTTCTTCCCAGATCCTCCGATCGAGCACGTGGTGGGTGTCACCATCCTCGCTGCCAGCCACCCATACCACCGCCGCAGCTCGGGTCGCCATTCCTCACCACCGGAACAACCTCAATCCGTTGTGCTTCGCCGGCGACCTCTCCTCGACTCCAGCGTGGATTGGCTGCAATGAATCGAACCCAAGATCTCTGCATCGCCGGAACGGCGTCGTTCCCCTCCTTTCCGGTCGACGCCACTGCCGTAATCAATCTCCGTCCCCGGTGAGTCTCCGCGCGATTCCACCCGCATGCACCATCTCTATGACCTCCCTAACGCCCCTGACGACTTGGTTTTGAAGGTCGTGCTGCCAAACGGGCCGACGTCGTAACCCCCGTGGATTTTCTGTCGCCACCGGCACCATCCTCGTTGTCACCGCCTTCCAGTCCTCGCCGCCACACAAAACCTACTCGGTTAGCACCCTGGTACCTCATAGCAACGCATGCATGCACCATTTCACTCCGTCCAAGTCCCAAACTATACATGCACCGCACGGCCGAGCTCCGCCGCCGGCGATCTTCCCGGCCGCCATCCACGTCCGCGCTGGCAGCCGAAGCTTGGACTCGACCTAAGTTTCGTTTTCCCTTTTAACTCCTTTCCGCGAAACCCATCCTACCGCCGGTGCCACCGCAAGAAATCTCGCCGGCAGCCACGCCACTCCTCCTGCCGCCGTCGGCAAGTCGCCGGCCGACCGCCGCGACCACTGCATGCCACCCAAAATACCTTCCCTAGCTCCCATTCCTGGCCTCGCCGCCCTCTGCCGCGCCGCCGGTCGCCGGCGACGCTCTCCGCCGCACCACTACTCTGCCCGGCACCCAGCCATGAGCTGCTAACGGGTGGGCCAGCCTTGTCAATGAAAGGATCTCGATGTCGCCTAGAAGAGGAGGGTGAATAGGCGTTCCTAAAAATTCATCACAACTTCATAGCAAATTAGAATCTCGGGCTTTCCGGTTCAAATCGGAATTTTTTATATGAAATCAAAACTTTCGTTCTTAACCGAAAAGTCTGGCGGATAACAAGATAAACACTAGCTATGAAATTAGAGCTCAAACATAAACTTCTATATGAACTAAAAGGTGACTCATATTTACCATTTGCCATGAAGCATCGAGGTGATGTAGAGGAGTATCTTGGGGAAGTTGATACCTCATTTAGGCTTTGTTTCTCTCGGTTTTCTACCTTCTTCAAAAGATTAGTTTCATAAGCAATATATGAAGTAGAACATTTGTCCATATTATCATCATACACACACATAGTGCTAGATGATATACATGAGCCAACAACACAATCCAATTTAGCAAGTTTGTTATAGGTGTTGTTGGAGTCCAATTGAAGAATTGGACAATCACCATCCATACTCACCGAATCATTAGCTTTCTCATAGTTGCACGTTGGTGAGGTAGATGATGAGGTGAGATCTTCTTGTTCGGAGGAGAGGATCAAATGAGGCTCTTTATGATCGTGCGATGAAGTAGAGTAATCTTTAGACAATGCTTCCCAAAGATGATAATCTCTTTTATACTCGGACTTGTCATATCTTTCCTTAAGTATTGTCCAAATGAGATGAGCATCTTCATGCATCATAATGGTTTCCACCACATCTCTACTCAAAGCACTAACCAAAACATTAGCGGCTAGAGCATTGAGATGTTCACATTTCTCTTCCTCTTCAAATGATAGCAATTTATCACTAGGAGGAAAAATGCTCACATCTACAACTCGCTCTATTTGAGGACCCATGGCCCTAAACTCATTAAGCATGCGAGTACTCCAAGATATATAATTTGAACCATCTAGCAAGAGAGGTTCTAGGAACATATCACCTTGTGTCGACATCTTCTCTCGAGGCGGTGAAGCCCAAAACGAGAGACCTTGCTCTGATACCAATTGAAAGGACATCGATGTCGCCTAGAGGGGGGGTGAATAGGCGTTCCTAAAACTTCATCACAACTTCATAGCATATTAGAATCTCGGGCTTTCCGGTTCAAATCGGAATTTTTAATACGAAATCAAAACTTCCGTTCTTAACCGAAAAGTCCGGCGGATAACAAGATAAACACTAGCTATGAAATTAGAGCTCAAACATAAACTTCTATATGAACTAAAAGGTGACTAGAAAGGTAGCT
>CM002485.1:12262331-12299813 GCA_000325765.3 Leersia perrieri
AGTATTAATCAACACCACATGTGTCATATACTCAAATATAAGCTTAAATATAATGATCCTAAATAGATGTAATTGAATAACATAAGATCAAATACGTGCATACACAATGTATAGGATTTGCTCCCCCTAAAAGTATGCATACAAAATATATATGTGAAGCAAATGTATGCATAATTAGAGATGAAACATTGGGAGTTTATCCTATACAAGAATAGAAGTCATTTATCAAGTATTGACATAATAATAAATACAAACCTTTGTCATCTCTGTGTTTACAAATATAAAGAGACTAAATAAGACGTGTCTCAAACAAAACATTAGTCTCAAATGCATAAGTCTCGCATGGAAATAATATATGTTTGACACATCAATATATAGATGGAGACTAGGTTTATACTCATATATCTTGATCTCCATAATTTCATCCTTGTCAACATAAAGATCCAATATCAATGAAGATGATTCTAACTCAACTCATATGAAGTCCAGGAGTAACCTATTCGACAACTCATGGAAAATGTTAATCCCACAAAACCGGTTTGTCATGCATTATCAAAATAGCAATCACACAAATGATTGATCATATATGTTTCGATCATTTCCTTTTTGGTAATGGATGACACTCCGATATAAATAATATTGAGTTGAGCGCATGACATATAATGAGCTCCCCCTAAAGATGTGCATACGTATAAATATAAAGAGAGACATATGCATATGTACAAAGGGAGTTCATTCTATATCTTGTACCATTAAGAGAGATAAAACACAAATATTAGGAGTTTAGCACATACCTCTCATGTTTCCATTATCATATCCAAATGAGACTTCACAAATAAATACTCATAAAGATATTAGTCTCATATAATTAGACTTGTCATTAATCACCAAAACTATATTAAAGGTACTTGCACTTTCAGTCACCCCCTTAAACAGCCGCCAGGGACCCCTGTTAGAGAAATTCAAAATCCCGAGGTCCTAAATACAAACTTCCACACTTACATATGGGTCAAGGACCGAGAAGCAAATACACTAAAACCCGAGCACTCTTTATGGAACCTACCGCCCAGGTGTCCGAGGACCGCGGCTTCTATTCCCCCAAATCCCAAGGGCCTTTCTGCAAAACCTCAGCCGATGACATGTGGACCCCGCTGGAAAATGAATTTCTAAAATAAAAACAGGTTTTCTCTGAATACTTTTGAACTGAAAATATGTGTAAATTTGAAAAATTCATAGAAATTCTATTTTAACTCCAAATTGTGTGGAACAAATTTTCTTAGATTCATAAAATCGTGCACTACTTTCCTGTAAACTAAAACTTGGTACTTTCCGTACAGGAATTATCTCTAAAATTTTGTTTAGTGAATAAGTAGTATAAATAAAGCCTAGAACCTGTAAAATCTATAGAAAATTCACCTTTGCTCCAACAATTGTGAAACCAGTTTTGTTAATCTTCTAAAATCACTCTCTGTATGTTTTTGAAATAAAACATGACTACTTTTATGAATGAAATATCACTTATTATTTATTTTCTTAATTTAAACATGCACACTTATAAAATCAATAACTTGCAAATGGTAGCTGATAAAATATAAATTCTTTCACCACAAATCATCTAAAACCAGTGCCAACCCTATGCGTCATTTGCATTCATTTTAGAGCATTTTGGATTTTATGCTTGTTTTGTTATTTATTTTCCTATATGTGTAATTTGTATAGATGACAGTATTCTCGTTGGATTGATGATTGATGCTTGATGAACTGGTAGAGAACATTATAATCAAGGCATGTTTTGCCCCTCCTTTGACCACATTGATCCTATGTTTTTATGGGCTAAATGTTTCTATTGCAGACATGCATACGTTAGCTACTAATAATTTTGGTATAAACTATATAAATATGGGGATGGTAGTTATAACCTAATTGCTGCATTATCCACCTTGAAATATTGATTCCATTACTGTTGTACCCTTAGAGTGCTTTTGAATACAATTATTTGTGCTCACATGGGTTTATGTATGCTTATATTGCCGCTATATACTTATAAATGGTTACCGCTTTACAAATGCTTCCTTTTGGAAAATGTTATATGTGAAAATGGTTATTTTGATGTTGGTGGATAGAAATGAAATCTATGAGTGTTGTGAACTGAAAATGAAGATAAACTTGTCTTTAGACTTGGGCGGCAAGTGGTGTACATATGGTGGTAGTTGTATACCGATAGGGGGAAGCGTTTGCATGAGTCGATTAAGGACCAAACTTTATGACACCGACTAATGAAAACAGTACAAACCACATGTGCTAAGTATGGGCTGGCCTTAATCTATTAAGTTGTTTAGAGTTTAGCCTTTCATTTTGGTAGGCCGAAGAGTATGAACTAGTCTGAGTGATGGTTCAGAGGAGACTTCCCGGGTTTTATGTGATGATTTAGAGTATTTGGAAAATGGAAAGTGATGGTTTTGCGGGTGACTAAGTTTGTCCGATACAACGGTGTTGTGCCTCGTGGGAAATGCCGGGCAGGGTTTCTCACGGCGTTAGGTTAAAGTGTGGGCCCACTACCTAGCAGTGTCGGTTGATCCCCGGCGTGGAGTAACACGCATCGTGCTGGTCCAAGGCTAAACAATAAACAATGTAACGGTTTCGTTGTGACCTCTAGACCGCATTCAATGTGTAGAGTGTGGTGATACCGACGGGTATCAAACAAACTAGAACAATCCACATCGTGTGGGATTTAAAGGTTGTACAAACTCTGCAGAGTCTAAAACTAATCGATTAGCCGTGCTCATGGTCATGAGCGGTCATGAGTATAGTGTTATGATTTTGAAATCGTTTGTGAGCTGGGTTTGAAATGAGATGATTTATTTGTGAACTTGGGTAAAGTTCAGTGGATGATGATGAGATGATGGAGAATGGAGATGTTACTACCTCGAGGGGTAGTGGTGATTATTTACTCATATTATTGTTGTTATTATTACTTACTCATATGCTTTTACAACCATGTTTTATAAATTGACGTTGCGAAATATTGTGAACTTAAATTGGCAATTATGCAAATGAGCCTATACACTGCCTTTCCTTCATGATAAGCTAGCATGTAGTATGTTAGGGTTGCTCCGCTGCCAGTACATTAATTTATTTAATGTACTGATTTTTGCTCCCTATTTTGTATGTTGCTACTCAGACCTTGCTGCAAGTGATGATTGTTGAATGGAGCATTCCCGCAGCTTGTATGCTTGGTTCCCAGGAGGGTTCTTACTAGAGGATTACCCCTAGTCGGTTTGCCTGTGGTGGGTAGACACGCATTCCGCTGAACCTTATTTATTTTGGCTTGTCGACAATGTACTAACTTAGTTGTATTAAGACTACTTATGCTTATGCTTAGAATAGAACCATTATACGTCTTGGATGTTATTGCTTCGATGAAAGTGTATGGCTAGTCACTAACATCCTGGGGACTAGCTATACATGAGTATGGGTTTGAAACAATTGAGATAGTTGTGGGATAGCGCTTGGTATCGAGTCCCACGGGACGTTTCGCTTGGTCACCGCCTTCGTGTGGATGACGGCCACGCCTCGTGAGGACTAGCAAGCTATCTCGGCGTCTATCTCCTTTGTTCCACTTCCGGCGTTGTATTTATTATACCGAGTCACTCTTGATCGCCGGCATGTACGCGTGAGGTAACGGTGGCTATTATGCGTGTATGGATCCCACCTAACAGATATCGCGGTGACTATGATGCCCCACAAATTCGTTTTCTTCCAGTCAATTAGTTCCAGCTTCCTCTTACTGTGGCATCCGTTGAGAGAAATAAATTATTACACAGACATATGTAATTGTTAAAATTATGATTTTTCAAATTATAAAGTTGAACCATTATATATTTTTGCCATTAAAATTGAGTAACCGATCATACTCAGCACAATAAAAAATTAGAATATTTGTAATATCAATTAATCACAATAGCCCGTGCAACGCATGGGTTGACGGCTAGTTAAAGAATAATGTGACTTGGCATTTAGTTCCACCTAAACAAGGAAGAAATATTATAGATTGTAAATGGGTCTATAAAATTAAAAGGAAACAAGATGGGAGTTTAGACAAATATAAAGCTCGCCTAGTTGCAAAAGGGTTTAAACAGAGATATGGAATTGATTACGTGGACACTTTTAGTCCAGTTGTTAAGGTTGCTTACATTCGAGTGGTTTTGTCTATTGCTGTTTCCAGGGGTTGGTGCATGAGACAGTCGGATGTACAGAATGCGTTCATGGTGTTTTTGAAGAAGAGGTATATATGAGGCAGCCAGCAGGGTATGAAGATTTTGTTCATCACAATTATGTTTGTAAGCTTGATAAAGCTCTATATGGGTTAAAAGAGGCACCAAGAGCGTGGTATTCACGGTTGAGTAAGAAACTAAGTGATCTTTGGTTTTATAGGCTCAAAGGCAGACACTTCTTTGTTTTTCTATAGCAAGGGAGGATTAACAATGTTTATTCTTATCTATGTGGATGATATTATTGTCACCAGTTCAAACCCAGAAGCAGTTCCAGCTCTATTGCAGGATCTCCAACAGGACTTTGCTTTAAAGGATCTTGGGGAATTGCACTAGTTTTTTTGGTATAAAGGTAACCAAAGTTCATGATGGTATTGTGCTTACCCAAGATAAGTATGCTAATGATTTATTGAGGAAAGTTAATATGAAAAACTGTAAGCCTGTTAGTACTAATTTATCTACCATTGAAAAACTATCTATACATGAGGGAGATATGTTGGAACCAAATGACTCTACTCATTATAGAATTGTAGTTGGGGCTTTACAGTATCTGACTAGACCAGATATAGCTTTCCCTATTAATAAAGTATGTCAGTTTTTGCATGCACCAACCACGATACATTGGGCAGCGGTGAAAAGGATATTGAGGTACCTGAAACAGTTTACAAAGCTTGGACTTAGGATATGTAAATCAAAGTCTATGCTTGTTAGTGGATATTCTGATGCAGATTGGGAAGGTTCTTTGGATGATAGAAGATCTACAGGACGATTTGTTGTGTTCCTAGGGGACAACCTTGTGTCATGGAATGCAAGGAAACAAGCAACTGTATCTCGCTCTAGCACAGAATTAGAATATAAGGCTTTGGCAAATGCAACTGTAGAAATTATGTGGATGCAGACATTGTTAGCAGAACTTCAAGTGTCTAGTCCTCCAACAGCTAAACTATGGTGTGATAACTTAGGTGCTAAGTATCTTTCTTCTAATCCTGTTTTTCATGCAAGGACTAAGCACATTGAAGTGAACTATCACTTTGTTCGTGAACGAGTTGCAAGGAAGTTGCTAGAGAGTGATTTTGTACCTACAGGAGATCAAGTTGCTGATGGGTTTACTACAGCCCTACCGGTGAGACAATTAGAAAATTTTAAACACAATCTCAACTTGGGAAAGTTGTGATTGAGGGCGGATGTTAGAATATATCTTATCATTCTGTTATGATGTATACTTGCGCATGAAGCATGGCTAGATGGATTAGCTTGCATAGCTAGATTATAGGAGATAAGTACGTGTGAATCATCCGTTCGGCCTAGCTTGTGCGCCAATCTCTGTAAACCCCGTGATGGTTGTTATCACCAATATATATCAACAAAGGTGCGGCCCTAGCCAAGAATTGAACGCTTCCGAACCTCTGATTTTCACATAGCTGTATTTCTCTCTGTGCTAAATTATACTACCTCTGTCCCAAAATGAAGCTACTTCTAATATTTAAATTTGTCCCAAAATAAAGCTATACCTACCTTTTTTAAACCTATAGTATGCCCACCATACCCTTATAAAGTATCCTACATCACTACTCCCCAAAAACAACTTGCAATAGTGAAGGGCATTATAGGTCTGTTTAGTCTTTTCCTTAATCCGTCCAATAAATCTAAAAATAGTTACATTTTGGGAAGGAGGTAGTAGCTAGTATTTACGAAAACCACTTAAAAAAAATAGCCATATAACTTGCCATGTCATCTCAATAACTAAACCTTCTCCCTCAGCAGGTGAATCTGGCTAGTATACTCCGTAATGCTAAATGGATAAACATTTGTAAGCCCACGCAACATCAGTCCACATCCTCCTCTCTGTGGATGCCTCATCTCCCCTTCCTGCTTGCTTCTCCTGCACTCCACTGAGCATCGTCTTCTCCTCCCCTCTGCCCCTCACTCCTCTCTCGTGTCGTTGTCATCTGTCCGTTCGCTACCGAGACGCTTCGGTACCTCACAACCTTCGTCAGCGCCGCAGTCAACACCCTCTCTCATATGCTCCCCGCTATCTCACATCATCGTTGTCCATCCGTTCGTTGGTGAGGCGCGGATGCATCTCGCAGCCTTCATCTGTTGCCGAAGTCAACACCCTCTCCCACTTCCCACTCTTTTGTGCTGCCACCACCTGTCCACTCGTTGGTGAAGAGCTGTAACACCCTAAAATTTTGGATAAATTTTTACCCAAAATTATGAAATTTTTGTATAAAATATGCATCATGCTGAATCTTATTTGATTAGTTAATTGCAACTTTGGTGCCAATAAAATAAAGATGAACCAAGAAAATCATTAAAAGGATAATTAGTAATTATTCATTTAACAAAGAGAAGAGAAAATCAAAAAAGAAAATTAATAGGAATGTCCAAAATAAATCAAAGATGAAGACAATAAATTCAAAGGAGACCAAAATGATCAAAAATGGGCTAAAAACATAGAGGGATTTATGCGGAATTTTTCCTATTTTTGTTTTTCCTTTTTCTCCTCTTTTTCGGGCATCAAGTTGGCCGCTCGCACCGCCGTGTTGGCACCAGTAAAGGAAGTAACAGGCGTCCAAGTTGGGAAACCCCTTTAGTCCGGTTTTCCAACCAGGACACCCTTTAGTCCTAGTCAAAATAACCGGATCACGGTTGGTAATACCCCTGTGCCACGCTGGCTACAGTGCCAGCGCCGTTAGCCGCCGTCGCCCTACTCTCCCCACATGCCCCGAGCTGCATACAGCGCCACGCGTCATCTCCATCGCCTTAACGCCGCTGTACTCCGCCATACGTCGTGTGGCCGAGCGTGGAACATGCAGTACCGCCCGCGCCATGCGGACGTCCAGTTGGCATGCCCCGCCGCTAGCCAAGCGTGGCTATGGGCTAGCAGTGACGCGAGGCGCCCCGCCGTTTGGCCACTGCGGCTGGGTCACCGTCAGCTGAGCTGTCACGCCGCTAGGGCGCTCGAGTGCCGCCTGAAGGGTATTGGCATATGAAGGATTTTTGCTCGCTTGACGGCCCCTCTTGTTATTGTTGCCATAATTTTGGACATGATCGGAAATGGTTGATCGTTCTATGTAGGGATGAAAACGGTTGAAAATGGTTGGTAAACAGGCAAACCATTATCACATCCATATTGTTTATCGAGAATAGAATCGGAAACGGTAAGCCGGGAGTAAAAACAGTATCGGAAATATCGGAAATGGAATTATTCGGCAGGTAACGTGTCAGTAACGGTCGGAAGACTCTAAAGCAGTAATTTATTTTGGAAAAAATTATATGCATATTAAATTGATAATAAGTTCGAGAATTCACTATATTTAAGCGATATGTCAATAATAGACCATGATAAAAATAAGATACGCAAATAGAAAAGTCTGCAACATAGGATAATACATAAGCGATAGGTCACATCCATTTGTAGGTTGTCATCATGTGAGAGGAATCATAGCTGAGAAGTTGGGTTTTGGGGTTGGGCTTAGGAAAAACAATATTTTTCCGTATTTATAAATGGTAATTACCGGGATAATACCTTTTACCGTCGAAACGGTCGGTAATTAGCAACATCATTTCCGATACCATGTCCATATTATTTACCATTTCCGTTTAACGTTTCCATCAAAACCATTTTCATTTCCTACGGTCGGTAATTTTCGGAAACGATTGACCGTCGATCGGGAATTTACGTTACCACTTTCACCCCTAGTTCTGTGGCATTTCGAAAAACAAAAATCGTGATTGTTTACATCCTGTTTTATAGTGATGGAGATTTTTCTTCTTTTGTTTTCAGCACGAGATCATAGAAGCCATCACATGATCTGTTCCATCAGTGGCGGAGCCAAGATTTCACCTAAGGGTATTCAAATTTAATTTCTTTTGACATGGAGATATACTTATGCAAAAAAAATTATCAAAATACAATCAAGATGTGATACTGAAAAACCAAGACTTTGTAAAGAATGTCCATAATACCTCTATGCAATATCCACTTTGTGATTTCAAAATTTTAGCTTCCAAAGCTAGCTATAACCTGTATAATCATCAATCCTCAATCTAAATTCTAAGTATTATCAAAAGACAAAATACTTACAGAAGTAACAAAAATCAGAGAAACTCGTAGGAATAATAAAAATTACAGAAGATGAAAGATTCAGATGGTAAGTGAGGATTTTGTCTTCTTATGTGAGATAGAAGATCTTTTGACGTATCCTCAAATCTATCATCTTTTTCTTATCCAGTTTTCAAATTTGTTGTCAAATCAAACAACAATATACAACAAATTATTTTATTTGAGAGGAGCATGACTCAATTTTAGAATGAGAAATCTTACCGGCAGTGTGACGAAGTTGTGGGCTAGTAATAGATGGATTATATGATTATCTGGGATGTATACACGTCTATTTAATCCAAATTCCTATGCACATATGTGTAGTATACCTATATGTATAATTTTCTTTGCCAAAATTGATGGGTATTCAGTTGAATACCCTTGCATCACAGGGGATCCGCCCCTGTGTTCCATACATACATGGTCTGGTTCGGGTGGCCCTCAGTGCATACGTTTGTGGGCTTATAGAAAGCTAGAAATCTCAACGAGGCCTGAATTAAGGTCGTGAGAATGATACCACAAATGCACGAAGTCCTTCTATGCTTACTGTTTTTTACTATTCATTTGTTAGATGTATATGTATTCTCATGTTTATCCATTGCATAAGGGGCTTTGTGTATATTTTTCTATACATGTACTTGTATATATTTTGGCCTAGTGTCCCTGTAATAAAATAGAAGCTATATTCATACCATGGTATTCGTCGATCGGGCCCAGCAGCCCGGCTTTGTTGACTTACGGTGTCGCTGCTCTTCGACATGCTGTGTGGCCGCAGTCCTCTCTCAAAAGGGTGCATGCAGGACACAACGTCCTCTGCTTCTCTGGCAAGGGCGTCCCATGCTTCCTGCAGGTAGAAAGAGCGTTGCCCTGTGCAGCTGCTCTCTCTTTCCTTTTGTTTACTGATTAGGGGCATCCTGGCAGATCCATATCTACTACTTATGCAGATCGAACAGGCTAGGTTTAGGCCCATGTGTTTTTTCTCTTTGGTCAGATCGATCTGTTTTGGACATATTCATTAGGCAAATTATAAAGTCCATCTTTTACATGTTCGTCGGGATTTTCTTTCTTGCTCGATGATCTATTGTGGTTCTAAATTTTGATTACTTCCGCTGTGTCCACGCATGGGAGATGATCCTCGGTATATAGAATTTGTGAACACGCGTCTCAGAAGCAGTTTTTGATGTCTATTTGTCTCAAGAGAAGTATCTCCATGATCTTTTTGGTCATGCTTCTTTCACTGATCATTGCACAGTTGAGACTCTCATGGAGCTTAATATTTACCTTTGAGTCATTGATGGTGCTCCTCTCTCTGATCCTACTCGCTATCGTCATATTGTGGGTAGTCTTGTTTATCTTGGTATTACTCGTCCTAATATCTCTCATTCTGTACATATCTCGAGTCAGTTTGTTTCAGCTCCTACCCAGCTTCACTATACCCATCGCTTGTTCTTTCCTCGCTCTAGCTCTTTACAGCTCTAAGCCTATTGTGATGCTACATGGGATAGTGATTCCTCTGATCGTTGATCTTTTTCTACTTTTTGTGTGTTTCTTGGTGGTTCTCTCATTTCTTGTGAAACTAAGAAGCAGAGAATAGTTTCTCGTTTGAGTGTAGAGGCTGAGGTATGTGCTATGGCTCTTGTGGTAGCGGAGGTTGCTTGGTTACACTAGTTGCTAGAGGATTTTGGTGTTTCTGTTTCTGTGCCGACTCCTCTTTTGTCTGATAGTACAGGTGCTATCAGTATGGCTCATGATCCGGTGAAACATGAACTTAGTAAACATGTTGGTGTTGATGCTTTTTATACACGAGCGCAGGTATAGATGGCATTGTTGCTCCTCGGTATGTGCCCTCAGAGATTCAGTTGGCTGATTTATTTACAAAGACATTCACCGAAAGTTTTATCTCTTCAAACTTAGTATTCTTGATCCACCCTGAGTTTGAAGAGGGTATTGGATGTATATGTATTCCCGTATTTACCCATTGTATAAGGGGCTTTGTGCATATTTTTTACATATGTACCTGTATATATTTGGACCTGATGCCCCTGTAATAAATACAAGCTATATTCATAACATCATACACCGAGATCTGAGGTGAATATCTCGTTAATCTGCATCAGTAGCTATAGGGCCTGTTTGGGGGAGCTTTAGATTCTGAGAAGTAGCTGTTTAGTAGCCAGCTTCTGAGAATCTGAAAAAGCTATGAAACCCAGCTTCTCCAGCTTCTGGCTTCTTAGTTTATTTTCCAGAATCTATAACTGCAGATTCTCAGAAGCTGTGAACCGTTTGGAGCAGCTTCTGGCAGCTGCAGCTTTTGTGAGAAGCTGTAGCTGGGAGAAGCTCCCCAAAACAGGCCCATAGCATGGTGTTCGTGTGCAACCGAGCGCCAGATTGCTCTGTTCTTCCGTGACCACCCCCGTTAGATTAAAAAATAAAAAAATCAAATAAGAAAAAGGAATAATTTTGAAAAGAAAGAAAAGAGGAAAAACTTTCAAACACAATGAAAAAAATTGAAATGAAATGAAAGCAAAAAAATTCAAATAGAACGAAATTAGAAAAATTCAAATTGAATGAAAATAAAAAATAAAATAGAAAGAAATAAAAATGTTCAAATGGAAAAATATCGATAATTTCAAATAGAAAGAAAGAAAAATTTAGAATAGAAAGAAAATAAAAGGCGTCGACATGCTTGCGCAAGGGGAGAGCGTGACCTCGCCGGTGTTGACAAGGAGGGCGGGAAGTACGGCGCCGATGGAGGTCCCCATCAATGCATGGGGGCGCTTATGGATCTCACCATTGTTGGCGCCACGTGGAGAGGAGGGCTGTCGACATGCTGGGAGGCCGCACTGATCGTCATCATGGGGGCAGCGAGGCAGGCTCGTGCCAATCTTGGGCACATAGAGAGCGACACATCATCACCGGTGGAGGGTGCTGCACCGCCGATCGCTGTCGCCGCTGTGCCGCCAGTTGTAGTCCGGATCTGGATCTAGGAAATATGGAGAAAGAGATGTAGGATTAGGATAAATTTAAAAATTTGTATTTAGATAGGGCAATCTATAATTTAATCTCCCATTGAATTGCAGGATTAAAAAAAACGAATATGAAAAACATAGAATTTTGACTGGAATACAAGTGCAAAATAGAGAATTGCAAAACACAGTAAAAATATAGGAATAACCATTTGATAGGACCGCAAGAAAAACATATGGATCGGATGAGAGAGGTAGGCTCATAGGAATTTTTACAAAAGGTTTGAAATCATGTTAATTCTCCTCAAAAATTACTTGCAAAGAGGCATTCCATAGAAATTTTGGAGGATTTGGGATTTCCCAATCCTTTATTTGAAAGGGCTATAAAGAAAATTTTTCTAGGATTTAAATCCAACAAAATTCTTTTGATTCAAAGGGGTTTAATATTGTTTTATCCGTGGACCGTGCGCCCGCCGGTGCTCCAGCGTCCACCAGGAAAACTGACGTAAAGCAGTGGTACGTCTCGATCAACTTTGTAATGCACATGTGCACTGTAGAGCAAAATCTGTGCAACACTTAAATCTAGGACAAGAAACTATGGACTCGATCCACAGGTCCTAAGACTGTGTACACGAGTATTCAAGACGTAGCGTTAAGCGCAACTAATACAGTTGTCTTCAAGTGAATGTGACAAGTACTGTTTAAAAGTAATTCCGGCAAGTACCAATTTCCAGAAGACTTTTATATCAACCAAAGAGTTACTCCTACTTTGAATGGTAAAAACGTAGCTCTCTAAAAGTCCACGCAGTCTTCATCAGTTATACAGTATATAAAGTACGTGGACACGCCCGCTAGTTTTAACGCGCGACTAAAAAAAATCCAATACATCAAAAAAAAGATATCATCAACGTATATTTTAAATACAATTTTCTCTTAAACTACTGATTCAATCTACGATCCGATTACACTATAGTGTTCGTAATAATTAAATCTTTACAACAAGATCTTACATGATTATATTTTGATGAAAAATCATAAATTATTTTTATGATGTGTCTAAATTCCTTTTAGATTTTACTATGCTATTTCTTAGACATACAAAAGTTACATCCTATAGAAAAGTTACATCCTTGGAACTAAAAAGTTATATTCACATCCTATAGAAGTTATATCCTTTACAGATAAAAGTTACAACCTATAGAATTAAAGATACATCCTATAGAAAGTTATATCCCTAGAACTAAAATTTACATCTACATCTTATAGAAGTTACATCCTTCAAAATTAATAGTTACATTCTATAGAAGTAACGTCCCTCAGAACTAAAATTGCATCCCCAGAATTAAAAGTTACATCTCTAGAATTAAAAGTTACATCACCAGAATTAAAAGTTACATCCCGCAGAACTAAAAAGTTGCATCCACATCCTATAGAAGTTAAATCCTTCACAAATAAAAATTACATCCTCTAAAATTAAAGATACATCCTATAGAAAGTTATATCCTAAAACTAAAAAGTTACAGAAAAGTTACATCCCTCGTAGCTAAAAGTTACATCCACGTCCTATAGAAGTTGCATCCTAGTTACATCCTATAGAATAAAAGTTACATTCTATATAAGTTACATCCTCGAAACTAAAGTTACATCTTCAGAATTAAAAGTTATATCCTCAGAACTAATTTATGATTTTTCAGCGAAATATAATCATGTGAGATTATATTTAAGATGTAATTGTTACGAACAAAACAGTGTAATCAGATTATAGATCAGATAAGTAATTTAAGAGAAAATTTCATAACAAGAAAAAAATATGCACAACCTAACTAGCTACTGGTACTTCTCAAACAGGCGTAAGGAAGGATGGGGCGTGAGGAGACATGTCGCGGACACGCAGCGTGGTCGCTGTCTCCGCCTAACCAGTGCCCATGGTCGCATTAGATTTCAGGAAAGCAGGTACTCCAGAGTTCACCTCATTCTCATCCCGGTGAAAGCAAAACCGTAGTACGGAAACCAACGAGGAAACTAAGCCTCTGCTCTGTAAGAAAAAAAAAAACTAAAATTGGACGGCCTGGATGGCAGCCACTCGTCCACCTGTAGCCTTATCCACCCCACCACCCGCTCCCTCCCGTTTATTCCTCCTCCTCCCTCCCTACTACCACCCCACAGACACACCCCGCCCGCCCTCCCGTCGCACGACGCCACGCCGCAGCAGCAGCGCTCGTCTGCTCTCTCCCGCCGCGCGCCGCCACGACGAATCGCCGGTGTCACGCCGACGCGAACGCGTACGTGTGCGCGGGCGAGATGGTGACGAGGGTGGCGGTGGTTGGCGCCGGGGTGAGCGGCCTCGCCGCCGCGCACGAGGCGGCGAGGGGCGGCGGCGGCGGCGGCGGCGAAGTGAGCTTGACGGTGTACGAGAAGGAGGAGAGCCTCGGCGGGCACGCGAGGACGGTGGTCGTCGACGGCGACGCCGGGCCAGTCGAACTCGACCTCGGATTCATGGTCTTCAACCGGGTACGTACATATGTTAGCTGTATGACAATTTTTTCAGTGTCTAACTTGCTGATATACATGCAGCATTTCCGTTTTTTCTAGACATGAACATCATTTCACTTTCATCTTGTCTCTGCTACAACTTCTATTATCATCGATCTGTTGTGCCATCGATCCCCAGATATGTTCATCCTTGCATATATACTACATCATCCTCTAGTGTAGCATATTACTTGTACATATGCCTTTTTAGTTTTCATTATTGCCATTTCTTCCAAGATCAATCGGAGAAGTTAAGGAAAGAAATAACGATCAATTAGATTTGGAAAGGAATCGAAACGCAATCAAGTAATTAATGGAATATATTTACTGGCATTAATTAACCAGCTGGTAAATAACGAGGTTTAAATGGTCGGTGGGTGGGTTGTATGGGGCGACGTGGAGGCACCGATCGCCTTACAGAGTCACGCGGCCAGAACCATGGCGACGACCGGATTTGACACACAGACAACGATAGATTAAGAACCAATTGGCCTATTCAACATCCGCAACATGGCAAAAACGGCGACTCGATGTGCAGCAGAAAACACAGTCACGATATCGGACTCAACACTATCTAGTACGAGTACTTTAATTAATTTATAATTATACCTGTAGCTGGAACGCCAGTTTTTTTTTTTTTTTGGTTATACGGCCAACGTCATTAGTCACGTGTTCTCGTTCATAGTACGATTATCTTGTTAGTTCTAAGACTGTAGCAAAAGGTTAACTTGTCCACTGTGCATAGCGCTATCGGGATTCTGTACTGTACTTGGTTTGAGATACAGACAAAGCATGTGATGCGCTGCTCACCAATCTGATCCTGCCCGTTCGTATGCTGCATGTATTACGATCTGGGTGCGCCATGGCCCTCATGCACCCTTTCTTGTCCTTTTCCGTTATCACCAGCTCACGCCCAATGACATAGGAGTACCAACTAATAAGTTCTAATACACGCATGGATTTGAAAAAAAAAATCAACAATTTGAACAATTTTCCATAACTAAATAAATATTAAGGTATTCTACTAGTATTTATTATTATTAAATTAAAATTATTTATTAAAATGAATTATTTTTAGCTGTCTATGCTTAATTCGAGTTCAAGATAAAAGCCGAGGCCTGATCCTGACCTGGCTGGACCAGTTTGCCATGAATTAGGATCTCGTTGTCTCCTTGTTGCTTTTCCCGCCACGTCGGAAATTTAAAATTTGAAACTTAAGTCTGAGGTTTGGGGTGATCTTTTGTCATCGTAGTCTTTCTCCAGCATTGCATTTCTAATTGTGAATAATACCAATATAAAAGTCATTACTCACAAAATTATTTTGTTATTCATTTACATGGCTTTGACTTATCGGCCAAAGCCAAACGGTTGGAACCTTGGTTGGGTGCACGTGCTATGATCGTGCAAACTATGAACATGTATGTTTCATCTTTCGTTGTCTAGCTTTAAAAAATAAATGATACCTATGAACAGGTCTAGTAATTTTAGTGTGGTAATGTACTAATATATGTAAAATGTTGTATGGACAAGGAGACGTGGCCCTAGTTCCTCGATCCAACCCAGTGGACTATTTTTTTGAAAGTAGAGAGCAGAAACTTTGTCTCTATAAAAAACCCCTACGGACTGTATTGTTGATTAAACACAATGAATGCAATAAAATTGACGATGTTGATTGATCGATCGATGCAGGTGACGTACCCCAACATGCTGGAATGGTTCGAGGAGCTAGGAGTGGAGATGGAGAGGTCTGACATGTCCTTCTCCGTGAGCACACAGCAAGACGACACCAATATGGAGTGGGGCAGCCGCAACGGCCTCTCGGGCCTCCTGGCGCAGAAGAGCAACGCCGTCAGCCCAGCTTTCTGGCGCATGATCCGTGAGATCGTCAAGTTCAAGGACGACGTCCTCCAGTAATTGATTAATTAACCTCCAAAACAATAACATAGTATCTATACATGTACATATGTATACATTCTTCATGTTAATCATGAGTTAATCATGTTGACAATATACATGTGTATGTATATGTTTGTGCAGGTACCTTGAGGAGCATGAGAGCAACCCTGATCTGGACAGGAACGAGACGCTGGGGCACTTCATTCAGTCGCACGGGTACTCCCGTCTCTTCCAGCAGGCCTACCTCGTACGACACGATCAATCAATCAATCATATATCAGCTTTAATTAATTTACATGCATCTTCAGTTTTCTCAGTACTCGATCGACTGGTAGCAATAATTCTTTCTTTCCTCTGCGTGCATACATGCAGATCCCGATCTGTGCTTGTATATGGTCCTGCCCATCACAGGGAGTCATGGGCTTCTCTGCTTTCTTCGTGCTCTCCTTCTGCCGAAACCATCACCTTCTTCAGGTACGGTGCCTGCTTCAGGCGACAGATTAACACAATTAATTAACCCTGTTTAATTATTCCTTTGCATTAACATAGTGCAAATGCTGGTAATAACTTTTCTGATTCTGCGCAAAACATGTACTGTACTATGTATTGCAGTTGTTCGGTCGCCCCCAATGGCTCACTGTCAAGGGCCGCTCGCACACCTACGTCAACAGGGTACATATACATTCTTCGATGTAAACTTTTTCCTAACTATGTACTTTGGGGTCACGCCCCTCTAGTTAGACGTCTTGTGATCTTAATCCGCACGCTGTCATGCACTGATGATGCTTAATTGTTGATGATGACATATAGGTAAGAGAGGAGCTTGAGAACTTGGGTTGTCAGATTAAGACCAGCTGTGAAGTCCAGTCCGTTTCAGCTCTCGAGGGAGGTACGAATAGCTAAGTTAGCTAGCTGCATGCATATAGAGAAACCATTGATTACATATCAGAAATATTAGTAGTATCTATGCAATCTTAAAGACTCCAAATTTAATGGTGGCTGGTGAATTTATTTTCTAAAATTCGGTATAAAATGTGTATTTATAAAAAATATTTTGTACATCCATACAGGAGGTTACAGGGTCGTGGAGGCTGGTGGTACAGAGGAAGTTTATGACAGAATTATATTCGCAGTCCACGCGCCTGATGTTCTCAAGATATTGGGAGATGGAGCAACCCACGAGGAGCGTCGAATCCTGGGTGCGTTTCAGTACATTTACAGGTAAAGACAGCCACCCAGAATCCCAGATTGGTTGCAATCTGCATTGAATATATTTGCTCTGTTTGTTCTCGAGAACAAAGAAAAGACACTGCATTCAAATCCGTAGAGCAATAAAATATTAAGTAGTATGATTGTAATGTCTCGCATCATATTTTTCTTAAGAAACGACTAGTGAGTAGTAAAAGAAGGCATCAAAACTTTTCACGAAAAATATGCAATGGTACGTACGTGTTGCAGCGACATATACCTCCACTGCGACAAAAGCCTGATGCCACGGAACCCATCGGCATGGAGCGCCTGGAACTTCCTGGGCACCACCACAAACGGCGTCTGCGTCACCTACTGGCTCAACCTCCTCCAGGTACGCACTCATCAACAAGTTCCACATCCATTTCGCCAAATTGGAATCAAATTCCACCGAATTTCACCCAAATTAATTCGAATTCAAACTCAAACTGAGGCAGAACATCGAGGAGTCCGCGGGGAGAGGGAGGCGGCCGTACCTGGTGACGCTGAACCCAGCTTCCGAGCCGGGCCACGTCATCCTGAAATGGGTCACCAGCCACCCGGTGCCGTCGGTGGCCGCGGCGGCGGCGGCGGCGGAGCTCCGCCGCGTGCAGGGATGCCGGGGCATCTGGTTCTGCGGCGCCTACCAGGGCTACGGCTTCCACGAGGACGGCGTCCGGGCCGGCATGGCCGCCGCCCGGGGGCTTCTGCTGCTGCAATCGGGGGATCATCGGGACATCGCCGGCGACCGGCTGCTGCCGAATCCGAAGCAGATGGTGCTGTCGTGGACGGAGGCCGGGGCGAGGCTCCTCGTCACCAGATTCCTCGCCGGCTACGTATCCGTCGGTAACTTGACGTATGTACATGGATCCTATACGTATACGTGTACATTCCCGTATTTTCGTATTCCATCTAAGTATGATGAGATAAAAAAATTTTGAGTGCAGAATTTTGGAGGAAGGAGGCACCATGTTCAGTTTCGGCGAGGCAGGCAAGAGATGTCAGGCGAAATCTGTGATGCGAGTGCACGACCCGCTCTTCTACTGGAAGGTTATTTGTACTGTCAATTTGTTTATCAATTAACTCGTCTGCTATTAGTTCTAATAATAATGTGATCTAACTAGTATTACTTTGCTGCAGGTCGCGACTGAAGCAGATCTTGGTCTGGCAGATGCTTACGTCAATGGCTACTTCTCTTTCGTCGACAAGAAACAGGGCCTTCTCAACCTTCTGTTGGTAATTAATCAAGCATTATAATTATGCCGTTTATCTGTTTCAAAGTATATTATAGTTTGACGTGACTATTTATTTGTTCTTTTTTCGCTGCAGATTCTGATTGCCAACAGAGATGCCAACAAGCAGAGCAGCACCAGCGCCAGCAAAACAAGGTTAATTAATTGTACAATACTAACCAAGATCCTCCAGTTTTAATCACAAGAAAACAAGGGAATCAAATGATAGATGCATTAACCACCTGAATTATTCAGGGGCTGGTGGACGCCGATGCTTCTGACGGCCGGGGTCGCATCTGCCAAGTATTTCCTGCGCCACGTGTCGAGGAGGAACACTGTCACGCAGACTCGACAGAACATTTCCCAGCACTACGATCTGGTCAGTCACTGCAGCTTACTGTTAACTGGCTAAACAGAAGTAATTAGTTAACTGATCACCTCGATATGCTAAATTCGTGTGCAGAGCAACGATTTCTTCTCCCTTTTCCTGGACCCGTCGATGACTTACTCTTGTGCCATCTTCAAGGTTGGCGAAATTAAGCTTCAAATAAAAGTAGTGCAACTAACAGTTTTACTTAAACTGCTAAGTAATTAACAAATGTGAGCCTGATCATCTGGTAGGACGAGGACGAGAGCTTAGAAGCAGCTCAGCAGCGAAAAGTTAGCCTGTTAATCCACAAGGTACACACGCATACATCCAGCACTTTGTTGCATACACATCATGAAGCTAGCTAGCTCCATTTGTTTAACTAGTTGCAATTACTAATGAATTAACTGACGGACAAGATGTGATTATTATGAAGGCTAGAGTCGAGCGAGATCACCATGTCCTCGAGATTGGTAGCGGCTGGGGCAGCCTAGCAATACAAGTGGTCAAGCAAACTGGCTGCAGATACACTGGGATCACACTGTCTGAGGAGCAACTGAAATATTGTCAAACAAAAGTTAAAGAAGCTGGTCTAGAGGTAATCTAACAATCTTGTATGCTCTCTCTTTTTTACTCAACATTTTTGAGTTTACATGTTTTACAATATATACTACCATATTAAGCTGCACCGATCAAAATATTTTTGCCATTGAAGTATTTTTCACGACAAATATTCTGATGACATATTTCCATAATATGTACAAACATATCTATTCCAGAATATAAAATTCTATGATCCTTTCCAGAGAGATCAATGTCAAAATGGAAAAGATTATTATGTCACTTAATAAAAATGATGACGCATACATTGGAAGTGTTTTTTGTTCTCTATTCGTCACTCTGTCAGATGAGGTATTCCCAAATGTTGGTTCAATTACCGATAGGCTTAAGGTCGATGATTTTCTTGCAAAAAGAGTTGAGGGTGTTCAAATATGAAACAAAATCTATCTTGCCTGGCCCAAAGTAAAAAGATTAGCGAGAGGATGGTCCAAAATAAAACAAGGGTAGTAAAAAGGAGGCCCAAAATTCATTTCACTCAAAAAGAGGAAATAAAGAGGATCATTGGGGTAAGCTTAGGGATTAAATGAAACATTATTAGGTGTCATAAATAATACTCTAGAATTCCTTGTATTTTAGGAAAAATTTTGAATAACAAGCTCCCTTATATTTTGAGGAGGAGAGGATAATTAATTATCTTTTGTTCTTGAGGTTGCAAATATATTTAGTCAAACAAATTTGTTAAATTTAAACTTTTAAAGATTTAAAACACAATTGTAAGACGCCAGATAAAAAAAAGTATGGAGGCAGCATGTACCTCTTCCAATAATTTCTGTTGATTAATATTTGTCTCCATCTCTCTGCCAGGACCACATGACTTTCCTGCTGTGCGACTACCGTCAAATACCGACATCTCGAAAATATGACAGGATCATATCTTGGTAGGCCAACACAGAAAGTACTATATGTTATCACTTTGATCCGAATGCTGATAAAAATACATTGATTTCCTGCAGCGAGATGATTGAAGGTGTAGGCCATGAATACATGGACGATTTCTTCGGCTGCTGCGAGTCTCTGCTGGCCCAAGATGGCCTTTTCGTCCTCCAGTTCATCTCGATACCAGAAGAACGGTACGAGGAATACAGGAGGAGCTCAGACTTTATAAAAGAATACATCTTTCCTGGGGGTTGTCTTCCGTCCTTGTCTCGGATAACATCCGCCATGTCCACCTCATCGAGGCTCTGGTAAAATTCTCGTTACAATTTTTACAAGTCATTTTGACTCGATACATATAGCTCTAAAAAGTAGTATTACATTTTTACCGTTGATTTGTCTTACGGTGTGTTATCAATGACGAAAAACCAGTATGCCAATGTGTATGAACATATTCATAAAATTTGACTGATAGTTAGTCTAGGATACAGAGTTTGAGCCTTTCAAACACATGCGTATGTTAAAAATTTGTTGGAGGGAACAGTTTGGTACGTATGTGTAGAATTACTGTCGCAGAATAAACAATGCTTTTAATTATGAGAACTTTACCTGGTTAATTACTTTATGAGAATTTCATTAATATGTATTATATTTAATGAACATATATAGCAGTCTTTTTTTTCACAATAACAATAATTATAACCAATGAAAAAAATTAATCTGTTCAGCATCGAGCACCTGGAGAATATCGGATACCATTACTACCCAACGCTGATACGCTGGCGGGACAACTTCATGGCCAACAGAGGGTGAGCTATTTTCTTCATCAAATATACAATAGCAGTGTGAATTTGGAGAACTTAATGCACAACATGACAAGTAGCTAGCTAGTTTTATTTCTTTAGATTTATGTATTTGTAAGGGAATTGCTAGATTTTAGGTGACAATCTCCTTTGAGGAAAGGAGGGGTGACCTATCAACGGTGGTGGTGAGGGTCATATCTTCTCCAGCGACGGCGAACTCCACTTCTCTGCCGCTAGTGCCACCCCAACATTTATAGAGACGACTTTATACTAGGTTTTGGAGTAGGGGTCGAGGTGACAGGGGGCTGGGGGAGGGGAATGAGGGAGGTTTGCTCGGGTTTAGAAACTAGAGTGATGGCAATGTGTGGTGGTTGGACTAAAGCTGTAGGGGTGCGAGTGAAGCCACAGGGATAGATGATGGTGATGGGTGAGGTTAGTTTGGAGGCGTTAGGTCACCGGTAGCAGGAGCTATTGAAGATGGAAAAGACGGTGGAATGGGGGTACTACACCGCCACCTGCCTTCTTGAAGAGGAGAGTGGAACCAGAAGGAGATGGACCTTGCAAGTGTCGGACACCATCGGTGAGTGGCTAGAGGGGGGGGTGTTTTTGTGAAGACAACATGTGTGAAACTGTGATTGCTATGTTCTCCAACCCCAGTATGGCATGGTCATGGGAGCGGAAGAAGATATGATAAAATTTCCGTTCACGCATATATCTCGATTAATTCTTAGACACAAAAATATTGATTGAAGTATTTGTTATTTTGAGGTGAATGATGTAGCCATGGTCCCTATTTATGAATATCTTCCTTTGTCACACATGATGATCTTACCCCCAATAATTGAACTGCATGCAGTGAGATATCGGCCCTGGGATTTGATGACAAGTTCATCCGTATATGGGAGTACTATTTCATATACTGTGCGGCTGGCTTCAAGTCGCGTACACTTGGAAACTACCAGATTGTGTTTTCACGGCCTGGCAACGACAAGCTTATTCCCTTCGCGGACAACCCTTACGCAACCTTCCCTGCAGCCTAACCAACTCAAAATGATTCATTGTCCATTGTGGAGCCTTGGTGTGCGAACTGGACAAAACAATTCATTTGATTGATATATATTGGTGTGACATTCCATTTTTTGTATGCCCAATGTAGAGGTAAATAAACTCCAATGTAGCACTTTTTTACTGTGGCGATTTTGATCCAAAGCTGCTAGAGTGCTTTCAATCCACTGCGTTTTTGCTACCCATTCTCCCATAGGAGAGTATCCCATCTCAACAATCGTGGGGCATGTTTCTTTCGACCAAATGCATTTTCCATATAGAGTTTGTTTCCATATGCGTGGAACTTTTTTTGATGAAGTTTGAAAACTTTTATAGTGGTGTCATAAATCTATGGGGAAAATCCAAATACCCCCTACAAGTCACTCCTCCTTTTACTTTCCGTTCTACAACTTAATCTTATCCAAATACCCCCTGTAAGTCAATATCTCTTTCACTTTCAGTTTCCCACCCTGCTCAATTTCAGGAAATTTCTCCTTGTACTCTAGTTTTTACGCGTTCGTGAATTTCTCCTTGTCAATAAGGACTATAAATTATCAGTTAACAATCACTGTAGTCTTGTGAAAATGTACAGTAAACACTCTGTTTCCGTCTTATGATCATCCAGCATAATCTTGATCTGTTCATCATTTAGAATCAATACAAGGCCCTAGGGAGGGGCATAACTAGGCTTCAAGTATTATACACCATCTCTGTCGGTGATATGGGCCCAGGGTATAACGAGGACGCGATGCATGAAGGGGAGAAATATGTTTGCATAATCGGCGTACATCAGAGAAGCGCTTTGAATTGCCCAAAGAGGTCCGGGCCACGTGGCCACCCCGAGGGGGCTTGGCTCGGGGCTGCCCGGAGGCCATCACTCCCCAAATGAAAAGGTTCGGGAGCACCCGGACCCCGATCCATTAACCCGCACCCCTCTCGTGAGAGGGGCGAGTTCAGCCTCCAACTACCCGTTTAATGCAAAAGGGGTGGCCAAGCGCCTCCCCATCGCATTTAATGCGATGTGAGGCGCGCCCGTCAGTAATCATCATCCCCTTTTGCCTAACCAAGAAAGAAAGAAAGAAAGTTTTTATTGGTGACCACGAACTGACTGCGCGGTCAGGCTGCCCACGCCCCTCTCCCTGGCCGGTCACCGTCGCATTTAATGCGTTGGACGGCCGCGTGGGAGAGAGAAGGAGAGAACTGGGGGCGTCGTGTCGCCCCTAATCCGGTTGGAGAGCCGTTGACAAGTAGGCCCCACCGGAGTAGGTAGGTTGACCACTCCCCACATCAACACACGATGGCTTCATCGCCCGTTTTTCTCCATCAACCCTCGCGACGTGGCGACAGGAGCAGGTATAGGGGCAGGCCCCCGACAAGACAGAGCATGAACCGCTCCATGGCGTGAAGTGAGATAAGGAGGTTTAGGACTATTGTGGTGTCCCCTTGCATTATAGAAGGAGGCCTAAGTCCATCGTAGTAGAGGTTTAACTCCATAACCCTTAGCTCACCTCAGTCATCAGCTGTAGCCCCTCTCAGGAAAGAACTCCATCTAAGTAGAGGGAAAAGAGATTGGGAGAAGAGTTAGATAATACTCTGATTGAAGCACGAAAAAATCACCATACCAAATCCTTGTAATCCTTCATCTACCATATGAACAACAAGAATAGGAGTAGTGTATTACGCCTCCCAGCGGCCCGAACCTGTATAAATCTCTATGTCATGTGTGCTTAGTTGGTTTTTCCTCCTGCCCACCTACTTCTTCTCCTTAGCTCAGACCTCGGTACACCGCATCCCTATGCCGAATCAAAAAGGGGTCCCTGGGATCCCTGTGTGTCAAGTACACGCCTTGACAATCTCCTTCTTGCTATCCATGTGGAAGCAATGCCTTCTCCAAAACGATGAAATTCATAGTCCCTGTCTAGCAAGGAGAAATTCACGAGTGCAAGAAAATGAGAGTACAGGGAGAAATTGCCTATAACTTTGCAAGGGTGGAAAATTGAAAAAGATATTGACTTATAGGGGGTATTTGCACAATATTGAGTTGTACGGGGGAAAGTAAAAGGAGGAGTGACTTGTAGGGGTATTTGGATTTTCCCCTAAATCTGTCTGCTAGCAAAGGAGAGAGATAAATAAGACCTAGCTTTCTTGGTCAGGGACACATTACAGACTAGGAACATCAGCCATGGCTACCGAACTTTACAGATAAGGATTTGCGCGAGCTAGAGTAGCTAACAATGGTACATGAGTAGTTCTCATCTCTTTCTTGATTTTGGTGTAGTAATCTCATTTCACACTTTGTGATTGAGGAATTGCCTCTTGATTGATAAATTGTCCTTCACCCTGAAAATAATGTGATAACATGTATCATACTAGCTATAAATTTGTACTCTGTATCATATATTATAGGTAATTTGATTTTGGTCAAAATCAAACTACTTAAAATTAGCCAAATTTAGGAAGTACCGACATTTTGAACAAAAGAAAAGTACACTATAAAATATTTTAATTTTAGATTTGATTACACTAATGTGATATTGTAGATGTTGTGTACATTTATCTATAAATTTGTTCAAAATTAAAGTACTCCTTCCTGATTTATAATTGTAGACACATTTTGGAAAAAGACCACAGTTAAAATTTCCAAACATTAACAATGAATAATTTTAAAAATATTTATTATAGTAACATGTAGACCATTTGTACGGATTAATCTTAAAGTACTTCAAGAAAATAATATATTTTGAGATATTTCAATATATAATAAAAAATATACTCAAATTTGTTTTTCAAGAGGCCGTGGCCTCGTCTGTAATGTCAATTATTTTGGAACTAGAGGGAGCGGTTCGACTTATACTCCCTCCATTTCACAATATAAGGATTTTGACATTTTTACTTGGAATGTTCGAACATTCCCCTTATTCAAAAATTTATACAAACATAAAAATAATAAGTTATACTTAAAGTATTTTTTGATAATAAAGTAAGCAACAGACAAAATAAATGATACTTTCATAAAATTTTTGAATAAGACGAATAGTTAAACATTGCAGACAAAAAAGTTAAAACCCTTACATTATAAAACGGAGGCAATAATATTCTAAAGCAGGGAGTAACATTTTTTTTTAAGTATATTCATGTTGTGAAGGCTACCATACTGTGTTTTTTTTTTTAAGTCAACAGCTCGATCTTTTATTCACTGGACAGGTGAGATCACGACACATCCAATGATTACAAAGTTTGGGAGGGGATCATTCCAATGGTAACTCCTAATGGGCGCTCAAGCGCTCCTGACGCACGGTCCACGGAAGCCTGGACCTATCAACTCCAGATACAGATCCAATCTATGAAGACGACGTGGCGCCCTCACGCCCTGACAGCAGCGGCGACGGCTGCGATGACCTGCTGCTGCGACATCATGGCCCAGCACTGATGCCTGATGATGACCTATTGCGGCGAGGCTACGTCCGACGACGGCCACGGCGCGCCGCCCACGCGTCCCACAGTGGCGACGGTGCTCCTCGTCCCCGACGCTTAGAGACGGCATCCCAACCTGCTGTGGCAAGGCTGCGCCGCTAGCGCGTTGAGCCGTCGATGATGATCTGCTGCGCCCGCATGTCGACAATGACCCACGCGCCCGGGCGTCGATGACTCCGCGCGCCGCGTTGCCTCCTCACGCCCTCCCTCCCACGTCACCGTCAACGAAGACCTTCCAGCGACATCAAATTGAAAGTTTCATTTCTTTCCAATTGGAAGTTCAGTTTCTTCCAATTTGAAAGTTTTTAATTCTTTAAAATTGAAAGTTTTGAATTCTTTCAAATTGAAAGTTTCAATCATTTGAAAGTTTCAGTTATTTTTCTTTCTAGTTATAATAACTGTACCAAAGGGGAGGAAACTTTTAATAGATGGATTTGACGGAATATTAAGGGGAAAACCGTGGGCCACGTCTGTTTCTGGCATTCGATGCCCAATAGCAAATGCACATTCCAACAGCATGGATGATCTGGGTCCCTAGCTAATCTAGACCGAGCTAGATCGTGCGCACACTGATTGCACGAACGAGGAATGACATAAATTCCAAAAACAACAAACTGTACTGCGAGAATGGACCTAATTTCTCTGAAAATTACACTTCCATGGCCTAGTCGAAGCAATCCGACTGAATAGCCAATGCCAGTTGAGTTGAATGAGTCTCCAGTATGACGCGTGAGATACCCGCCTCCCTTGCATATTCCAGTGCAGCCAGACAGGCAAGAGCTTCAGCACTCAGGACATCCACAAACCGCAGCAATCTTCCCAGATCCAGCTAGGACACCTGGCCTTCTCTGTTGCTGATTATGAAACCCCAAGCACCATCCTTCTCCCTGTCCCGAAATGCTGCATTACTGTTTATTTAAGTATATCAGGCAGTGGCGCCGTCCATTTTCTCCTCAGCTGAGCTTGAACTTCAGCATTTACTTTTTGCTTCTTTCTTATATTCAGTGAACTATAAGCCACCTCAAAGGCCCGAAAAGATATTTCCTCCGTTGACAGCATTTTTTCACCCACATTTGCTTTATTCCTTGCACACCACCATGTCCACAGCAAACTGATGGCGAGGCTTCTTTCTCCATCTTTCGGTTGCAGAATATGGGTCACCACCTGTTTTCTTGATTGCACTGTTGTCAATAAGAGACGGATTTCCTCCAGTCCCATGTCCTGCCAGATTTTCTTCACAAATTTGTACTTCAGAAAGCAGTGACCACCATCCTCGTCAAAGCGCCAGCATACCGGACACCTCATATAAATCTCCATGCCTCTCCTTTGTATACTCAGTCGGTGTGGCAAGCTATTATGGGCCATACGCCAGAAGAGCTGTTTAATAGCTTCCAGAGACTTTGCCATACCGACCTTCTTCAGATGGTGCAGATGAGCTCGACGATCCCTCCTGCTTGCTTCTGTGCAGTTCTCTATCATCCTAAAAAAACGTGGTAAGCAGCTTCAACGAAAACATAAATGGAAGGCTACTGTGCAGAACAAAAAGGAAGACGAACAAATCATAGTGACAAACGGCTCGATAAGCCCAGAAGATCAGTCAAAAGTTTAAACATGGCCCATCTATAAGCCCAAAACGTAGCCGGAAGTCCAAACATAGCCCACCTCTGTCATCGCGTTCGATTGGTTCAATGACGATTGCCATGCGACACAGCACAAGACTCTGGACTCTTACCAGATTAATTGTATCGGTTCAGGACATATTAATTATTTAATCTGTGCTTGATTGTCATCTCATAACATGTATGTATAAACCTAGAGCAATCTTCTCGATCAAAGTCATCAAACGATTCGAGATGCACACGTACAGGGAACGGAAAACTTCCAATTAATCCATGAATTGCTCAAGCAGAGAAACAATGGTTTCAACGAATCGCAGCATACTTAACCATGCATGTTTTTCTTCTACTTAATTATTAACCGAATCAAAGTCTTGGTTATCAAAACGGGACTGTCATGATTTTGGTTAATTATAACAAGTCCTAACTACTCAACAAAAGAGTCATATATAATCGAATTAATCATACTTTGATTTTCTTTATCAAGCTGCTGTCCAACTATATACTTTCCAACGGAGAAATATTGCCTCTTAAGACATCATGACTAATTTCATACCATCTGTGATCTGCCTTCCTAGCAACCTCTTCACGTACGTATGCGATAGATCGATAAAATTTTGACCTGTAACTGTAAGACAACTTTAATGTTTACAATCCCGTGAACACAAATGTAGAGAGAGACCGGCATTATTACAATGAGTGTTAAACCTTTTATCCGCACACCACAACCACTATATAAGCAAACCAGTTGCCGTCAAAGAACAAACATCATCAACACACACAAGCCGATTGCCTTGCCATCGAGAGGATGAAGATGGCGCCTTCGTCCAAACACATCTTCCTCGTCGTCTTCGCCCTCTTCGCCATTGCCTCGCTTCAGCCGTCGGCGGCTGTCCGGGACACCCAGGTGTTCAAGCCTACCGTCGCTGCCGACGCCGTTCGTCATGAAGCACCGGAGATTGTCAATGCCGCTGACGTGACCCAGCCATCAACATTGTTGCCGCCATTGCCACCGATTCCGAGCATCCAAATCCCTCCGCTGCCACCCTTGCCATCGATTCCAAGCTTTCAAATCCCAACGCTCCCGCCACTACCACCAATTCCAAACTTTCAAATCCCAACACTCCCGCCGTTACCACCGATTCCAAGCTTTCAAATCCCAACGCTACCGCCGTTGCCACCGATTCCAAGCTTGCAGATCCCAACGCTTCCGCCATTGCCACCGATTCCAAGCTTTCAAATTCCAACGCTCCCTCCATTGCCGCCAGTTCCAACGATTCAAGTCCCACTGCTCCCGCCATTGCCACCGCTTCCAACGATCCAGATCCCACCGCTGCCGCAAATTCCTACCACTCCAGGATCACCAGGTAGCTCCCAGAGTGCACTGGAGGCGCCTACCATGCCGCAGCCAACGGAGTGTTTGTCGTCTTTGATGGATCTGATGCCATGCATGGAGTATCTCATCACCAACGCTGTGACGGCGCCCTCAAGCATCTGTTGTGACGGTTTCAAGACGATCGTGGAGAAGGCACCCATTTGCCTTTGCCATGGCATTAATGGCAATGTCAACAAGTTCATGCCGGCGCCGATTGATTTTATGCGCATGATGACTCTTCCTGCCACCTGTGGTGTCAATCCACCTCAAGCTCTGGCCAAGTGCTCTAGTAAGTTTAAGTTATAGTAAAATCTTTTCTTCATATATATAGTTTTTTTTTGCAATAATTTAGCTCATACATCTATTAATTTATGTTTTACTATTGCATTATTTTATTTGAAAATTCGACCAAAACATATATGTATCTCCTAGAGGATTGATCTTTCGATATTATATCTGACAGCGGGCCCAGTGCCACCATTGATGCCAGCTCCAGCTCCAGCCCCTACTCCTGCTGCTGCTCAGTCTCCGGGTAAATGTTAACAGTTTTTTTTTTCTGAAAAAAAACTAAGAGCTGCTAACTTCATCCTTTTTTAAATAGCGGGTTAAAAATCCAGGTTCTACATCCAAAAGGATGTACAAAGTCAAATAAGTCCATATATGTGTACTTATAGACTGCTCCCATTACATGGGACAAATAAGCTCAACAACTTCATCCATCCTTAATCAATAATACGATATAGACGACTTCAGCATATATCTCTTTATTCTGATTTGTGTTTTATTTTTGCTCTGCAGGGCCATCAGCGTAAGTTTTAACAACCGAAGTCCGGATGGGTGATTATTTAGGTGCTGTCGAGAGAAGATTAGAATTTAGGTGCCAGTACAAATCAATGAGTGCATGCTGTCTAGTTTTTTTTTTCTTTTTACTCTACTAAACGTACATTGTAATTAGGGATGTAATTAGTTCTTTTGGGATAAACCGTATATATGGATCAGGTTTTAGTTTAGATCAGTGCCCTTAATTTGTACTCATGCAAATAGTTATACAAAAGTACCAAAGTTGTGTTCAGTTGGGTCGGTTTTCAATATAACATGCATTCTTCGTGTCATTAGTAGTCCCGTAGACTGCCCTCACCGGTAAAAATTATGGGCCCGGCTATTCCAAAACAATGGTGGGCCATCGTGACGACCAACCGAATATAAATTACCGCGGCCGTATGTATTTTCACCAAGGGTGAAGTCTTCATCCTGGTGTAAACTACGTATATACGGATCAAACTCAGACACGTCTAGTTTCACACAGTTAAATTGGATGGCAACTCTGTATACAGTACGTATGTGATAATTAACCGGATAAAGTTTTCGTAAGATGAGGATGAAGTTAATCTAATTAATATCCACGTACGTGAGAGATAAACAAGAATCTGCTTGACCGGGATCATTACAAAGATGTGGCTAAAAGCTCTATCTTCACACTTTAACCACTATATAATTTAACCAGCTTCCATTATCAACACGTAAGGAAACCCAGAAAATCGTAGTCCGAAGCTCCGAATATGGCCAATCACCTTCAGTTGATCCCGTGATGATTGCAATGCGAAGGCACAACACAAGACTGCATCTGTTCAGGCCTTTGAAAATAAACTGTATCTATTCAGGAGGGGCTTCCTCTTCCCATGTGGTAATAATTGACTTCATCTTAATCGATCAATCCTCTAAATCAAATGATATCAAATGCCGTAAAGGGAACGGAAAAATATTCAATCCATGAAAATTAATCCCATGTTGAGATTCTATGGATCCAACGAGTTCTAGCGTACGTAAGCATGCATGTATGTTTTCTTCTACTTAATTAATCAAATCCTTGGTCATCACAGGACAATTTAATCAAGACAATCTCTCATGACCACGGTTGAATATCAGTCCTACCTCAGCAAAACAGAGTCATATTCACGTGATCAATATTCATGCTGCAAATTAATATTTAACTGAGAAACATTACGTTTTAAGACACAGCTAATTTCAACGCCACTGTGATGTGCTAGCAACGTACCCTTGAACATACGTATGCGATAAACCGAGAAAATATTTGATCTGTACACAAGATAGACCTTGATGTGAATCCATGTACGTTACAAAACAAAGTACAGAAACCGACATTATTACAACGAGAGTTTAAACCCTTATCTGCAGACCATAACCCCTATATAACCAAACCAGTTGCCATCCATGAACGAACATCAGCAACACACAGAAAGCCAGCCTTGCCATCGAGACGATGAAGATGGCGCCTTCGTCCAAGCACATCCTCGTCGTCTTCGCCCTCTTCGCCATTGCCTCGCTTCAGCCGTCGGCAGCTGTCCGGGACACCCAAGTGTTCAAGCCCACTGTCGCTGTCAATGACGTTCGTCAGGAAGCACCGGAGATTATTAGTGCCGCTGACGTGACCCAGCCATCAACATTGTTGCCACCATTGCCGCCGATTCCGAGCATCCAAATCCCTCCACTGCCACCCTTGCCATCAATTCCAAGCATTCAAATTCCAACTCTGCCACCATTGCCACCAATTCCAAGCTTCCAAATCCCAACTCTCCCGCCGTTGCCACCAATTCCAAGCTTTCAAATCCCAACGCTCCCGCCATTGCCACAAATTCCAAGCTTCCATATCCCAACTCTCCCACCACTGCCACCGATTCCAAGTATCCAAATCCCGGCACTTGCACCATTGCCACCAGTTCCAACAATCCAAATCCCACCTCTCCCGCCTTTTCCATCGCTTCCAACGATCCAGATCCCACCATTGCCGCAAGTTCCCGCCACCACTCCAGGTGTACCAGCTGCACCAATACTAGCAGTCACTAGCTCGCAAAGTGCAGTAATGACACCTACTATATCGCAGCCGACGGAGTGCTTGTCGCCGTTGATGGACTTGATGCCATGCGTGGAGTACCTCATCACCGACACAATGACAGCACCCCCAAGCATCTGCTGCGATGGTTTTAAGGCACTCGTTGAAAAGGCGCCTATCTGTCTTTGCTATGGCATCAATGGCAACATCAATAAGTTGATGCCGATGCCGATTGATTTCATGCGTATGATGTCTCTTCCTGCAACCTGTGGTGTCAATCCACCTGAGGCTTTGGCCAAGTGCTCTAGTAAGTTGTAGCAAAATCTCGTCAAAAAAAAAGTTGTAACAAAATCTATTTTTTATATCTAAGTTTGTTTTGTAAAAATATATTTATCTGAATTCATCCTATGTTATGATGGCTACATTTTACTTTTGCAATTCCTTTTTTTCTAAATTTGGCCAATACACAAAATGTATCTACGAGGAGATTGATTTTACGATATTGTGTCTGACAGCGGGCCCAGTGCCACCATTGATGCCAGGTCCTGCTCCCACTGCTGCTCCATCTCCAGGTAAATATTAACAATTCTTACTGGAAAATTAAGACATGTTAACTTCATCGATCCGTAATTAATTATACAATAATAGATGACTTCAATACATTCTATGTATTCTAATTTGTGTTCTGATTTTGTTCTGCAGGGCCATCAGCGTAATTTATAGCAACCGCAGGCCGATTGGATGATGATTTAGGTGCCATCAAGAGAAGATTGGAATTTCGATCTCACATATATATAGCCGAGTACAAATGTGGACATGATTCCTTTTTTTGTAGTTTTGCTCTACAAGACGTACATTGTATTTAGGGATGTAATTAGGACTTGGGATAAACCGTATATATGGATCATGTTTTAGTTAAGACCAGTGTCGTTTGTACTCTGGTGCAAATAATATACTACTAAAGTTCCAAAGCTGTGTTTCAATATTGGGTCGGTTGTCAACATAACATGCATTCTTCATGTCATTAGTACTTCCTCTCCGGTAGAAATTAGTTTTGGGTCGAAAGATTCAAAACAATAAGTAGATCGACGTATGCTTTAGAAAAGAAAATAACTAGATTGACGTATACTTCAGAAAAGATAGAAGAGAAGACTAAAAATCTTAACTTAAATCAGAATATTAGTACACTGCCCCGCTCATTAATATAAGACGTTTTATATGCCATAGATGATTGAGTATTTATTTATCGATTATCTTAAAAAAAGATGATCGAGTATTTTAGATAGATCGGTGTACGTACTCTTACCAGTGTTGAAGTATGTAAGCGTACGTGGCTGTCCGACGATAAGTCCTAATAATTCAATAAAGAGTCATCATCCCGATCAACCATGCACGTCTAATTAACTCAACTATAGTACATATACGTACTAAAACACGCGTAACTTTTTCATAAAAATATCTCTGAAAACTAGACCGACATGTCTTTATTGATTCATGAAGTCAAGACAGATGGATCGATAGGTTCCAACACCGGGAGTCTAAACAGCTGAGCTATACTTGCGTCTTAATTTTGCCGTCGTGGAGAATCATTGCCAGTTAAGACAGCTAATTCACCCAAGTCATGGAGAAACTCTCTGAACGGTATGTAACCTGATAAATTTTACTCAAGACTCGGTTATCACAGAGTCCTAGATAATAAATTAAGAGCCATCGTGAAGATCGCGACCGAATGTTAATTATAGCAGCGTATTTTCTCCGAGCAGTCTTCATCCTAATCTTTGCGTGAATTGTACTTTTAACAATATCGACCACGGATCAGACTGAGACATGTCTAGTTTCACCCAGCAGGTTCCATGGACCAAACGAAACATCAACAACGGTAAGGAAATCCAGAAGATCGAGTAGTCCGAATCCGAACTCGGAAAATGGCCATCGCCTTCCGCTGGTCCCGTGACGATTGCCATAAGAAAGCACAGCACAAGAATTTGGTCTCTTAATTACTACCTCCGTCCCAAATTATAAGTTCCCAAATTATAAGTATTTGTTAATTTTCAGACGTCACGTTTGATCATCCGTCTTATTGAAAAATTTTATGAATATATTATTTATTTTGTTATGATTTGTTTTATCATTAGGTATACTTTAAGTATGACTAATTTGTTTTTATATTTCTATAAATTTTTTGAATAAGACAAATGGCCAAACGTGATGTGCGGAAACCGATAAATGCTTATATTATGGGACAGAGGTAGTACCGGATTAAACTGTATATATCTTCCGGCCTTAAAAAACTTTATCTGTTCAGGACATGCTAATTTGGGGATTCCTTGCCATGTCGTAACATGTACTTGACTTCATCTTAATCAATCTGGCTTCTCGTTTAAATTATATGAAATGCTCACGTACGGAAGACCAACCGATCGACACATGGATTCAACGTTTAGGTAAGAAGGAGGTGCTATAGATGGGACCCACATTATTAAAATCTGTGTGATAATCTCTTAGCCTTCAAAAGTCTATTTGTGGGGCCCGCCGAGCATGTGTGAGTGTTAATGTGTTCCTTGACAGGTGGGCCTGTCATATTCTCTCCCCTTTGTGATACGGTGCTTGTGCTAGTGACTGCTTGTCGGCGATATGGGTCCCAAGGTAGGCTGAGGATGCGACACGTGATTGGAGAGGCGTATTTGTGTAAGCGCCACCCGATTACAAAATACCTAAATCATCCTGGAAGGTTCAGGCCACAGGCGGCCACGTGGCCACCCCGAGAGGGTCAGGCCCGGGGGCTGTCCAGAGGCCGTTATCCCTCTAGGGAAGGGGTTCGGGAACACTCGGAACCTGGCCACACCACCCCGCAACCCTCCAGTCAGAGGGCCAGCCCGGCTGCCAGCCGCCCTATTCAACGTGGGAATAGTGCTCAAGCGCTACCCCGTCGCATTTAATGCGAAGTGATGCGTGTCTGTCAGAGCGTCATCATCATCATCTTTTTGTACGGGAGAGGGTGGAAAAAGTCTCCAGCTGTTTGATGAAAGTTTGTACCGGTATACAGAATACTCAAGTAATAAAAACATATATACGAAACCTTTTGAGTGTAAAATAAATTAGAAGACAGGAAATTAAATTCGGAAGAGGAAATTGTGACCATATCTCCTTGATAAAAAAAATATTTTTACATGAAGAAAATAAAATATATCGTGTCCTAAATTTAATATTTCCGGCACGCATGGATGGCGCATGGCGAGGATGCGCGCCCAAATAAAAAGTGTATCGGGTCACAAAATTAATATCGCCAACATGCACGGCAGGCGCACGGCGAGGATGCGCGCCCGAGTAAAAAATATGTATCGGGTCACAAAATTAAAATCGCCGACACACATGGCAGGCGCGCGGCGAGGATGCGCGCCCGGAAAATAAACACGGATACTAAATCTTATGTTCCACGACATTATTTGGTGCATGAAGGGAAAATGGATATATACAGTGACTATTTATTTTAAATGGAATTGCCTCCTCCGGTCAGTGCAAACTCAAATGGAAATACAGTCAAATGGGAATGATCGTTGGTTTCCTTTGAAACAAACTCATTTAGCGTAAGGATGTGATTTCACTAAGAAAGAAAGTTACGGTGAATAATCTCTGGGCATGGAAAGATAGAACCCACACCTTGCTGACAGCCAATAAATGATAATCAAATTAGTAAGGCAAATACGCTAAGTATGGAAGCCTTTCGGGGAACAGATGGAAGTATGCATATGGTTACATTCACAGGATGAATGGAAACTTGCTCACTGATTATTTTTTCTGTCGTATCATTGCATCCTGGATGGAAACTTGTTTATTGATTCTAGCTATCCTCCAGCAATTGATACTACGTAGCCTGGGGATGGAAGGTAGCCTAATTGAATATTGAATGGCTGACTGAATTAAGCACTGATTTACTGAGCGTACACAGGAGCACTCCACCACACTGCCTATAAAAGCCAACCTCATTTGCAGAGCAAGGAGAGAGAGAGCGAGAGAGACACACACAGTACCACACTCTGTAGCACAAACTGTAGAATACGTTCATCTTGCACACCATTACACACCACTCTCCCCCTCTCTCTCACACACGTTCTGTTGTGAAGCAAAAGGGTGGTCCAGAAGGAGAATCAATGTCCAAAGCAAGTTTATGGTGGTGACACCCGCCATGGGTAAGTGATATCTAATAATTTACTTTGTCTTCTCCATTTCAGTGTCTCTCTCTCGTGGTCACATGAGCAGAAGTCAGTGATGATCCCAAGTTTGTTGATCCGGCGGAGATCTTCATGTTCGTGACGGTGTCTCGACGGCAACCTTACCTACAACCCCGTCGCCGAGGGCAGCCGTATGTTCATCAACGTAGGCGCCGTCTTTACTACTCGGTCACGACCAACGCCGGCTTTATCTTGATGGTTGTCACCAGTGATGTGCTCGTGCAAGTTAACAAGGCTGGCATCATTTGTACATCCTCCGGTGTTTACACGGCGGCCGTGTCCACATGGCATCCTGCACTGACATACTCAATCTCTCTCACAAATTAGCGACGCCATTTGCCGATGCAGTGCTCATGGCTGCCCGTGATGGAGCGATCCTCATGTCTTCCCCAACGGAGCCAACTTCACACTCATCGAGCACACCGGCGTCCTCTCTACATTTACGCCGCCGCCGCCGCCGGCCTCGGACGACCTCAAGCGACACCGCCTTCACGTTCATAGACGACTGTGGTCCTCTCGGTGGCGCTACTACGGCATTACTTCTACACCCAGCAACCTTGTGGTGACCGGTCATCAATGGCGCCACATCCACCTCCACCGGCGTCGTTTTTTTTCTCTTCGCCTGACTGCATTTCATCCTGTGGTGTCGGGATCTCAAGCCTACCACCACAGATGATTCTTGTAGAGCCTCAATGAGGACCTTGGGTCAAATGCCAACGCCGGCGCCACTCCCATGAATTTTATCTCCATCTACTGCCATGATGTCAAGCCGTTCAATTTACACGTATCTCCTTGCATGATTACAACGAGTAATCTCCATTCACTACACGCCATTCAAGACCGACGAGACTGGATGGCTAAGGAGGACGGGGTTCATACAAAGACTATGTCCTCAACGGTGGCACACGGACTGACAAGGCCGTGAATTCCGCCGGCGTCAAATTACACCCTATCTACACCATGCACGGGAGAACGTGAATCGAATATTGATGACGACGACCAACACAGCTTAATCGGAGGTATCCCACGAGTTCAATTCGTGGGAGTAATTAACCGGAGGCTCTTTTGAAGGCCCCGGGAACCAATAGAACCAATTCACCGAAGTCAGGAGTCCTACCTTGAAAGATACGAGGCGCAATTCATCCGAATTTGTATTCTTTTGTAATTCTCAGAGAATTATAATAAAATACATTTTTGTCACATTGTCTTCTTCTTTCTTTTGTGTAGTTAGTACACTGGCACGCCCGCGCATATATTTTCCTTTTTAGTTTTCCCCGGTGCGAGAGTTAGGTAGAGAAATAAAATATATTTCTCTCCAAACAAATGGCACGCCCAGTGGGACATGGTTCTCCTCCCATCTTTGCTGCGCCAATGGTCGTCGGATTCACATTCAGTCGTTCAAACTAGCACTTGCATCAAGCTACATGAAGATTTTGCCATGGGAAGCTATGCTAATTAGGATCTCCTTGTTGCAGGAGGATCCTCCTATCCCGACAACACTACTGTGCCACTGATGATCCAATTTGGGTCTCTCCCGCCAATGGCCGTGTTTGAGCAGGGTGCTAAGGTGTACATTCACCAGACCCAGGAACTAGCTCAATTTGAGGCGATACAAACAAAGAAGGCTCGGAAGCAAGCTGCTGCTAAGGCAAAGAAGGAACGTCGGGCTCTGTTACTAGAAGCTCGTTGTTTCCTACAGCAGGCCGTTGCCACAGAACTCAAAGGAGATGATGAAACAGCCCAACAGCTACGCAGTAAAGCCTCCAATAGGCGTGCATATGCCGCTGCCCGCCACACCACATCGCAAGACAATATCAAGGAAATTCCTAAGCAGATTGTGCAGCGCTCGGAAGTCGAATTGTTGGAGTCACTTGAGGCTACATCAAGCGATCTGCGACAATTGATGACTAATGCTCGGCTATCAAACAGTCCTCACCCACTTCGTAATTATCAAAGGAAATATAACAAAGTGCAGCGACTTCATCAACTGGTTC
>CM002485.1:12299913-12341245 GCA_000325765.3 Leersia perrieri
TTGTTCTTGTACTACGGCGCCCCATTGTGGTTACTCATAAGATGAAAGGAAAATTTGAACCAAAATGGGAGGGTCCGTATGTTGTCGAGCAAGCCTATGAGGAGGAGCATATCAGTTGGTCGATTGTCAAGGAATCAGGCCAATGCCCCAATTAACGGAAGATTCTTGAAGAAATATTTTGCATGACCTGGTTCTTTTGTTTTTTTTTTCCGTTTCCTTTCTTTTCCAAAAAAAACAACGGGAGTAAGAGGGAAATCCTGCTATAAATGCATTCTCTCTACTCTATTTTCCTGTTGCGCTTTGTCGATGGACTATCAGTCCTAAAATAAAAAAAAGTCTTTCTCACGATGAGCTAAGCTTGTGGCTGAAGATTGGGCTGCCGTAGGACTTGATCAAAATAATTATAAGAGGAAATAAAATGTCTTCACTCATCATCACACAACACGCATGCCAAGCAGTGGTTACCGGGGCCAACGGAAAACTCCACTCAGTTAATTCCTGAGTAACGAGATATCCCTCGTTTTCTCGATGAGTCTCAGACCAATGGAGACGTCAAGCCTCAAGGGAAGACTATAGGTAAAAGAGCATGAAAGGGCTACCTATCTCAACATAAGTTGAGGTTCAGTGTGCAGCCGCATGCCAACCCTGTGAGGTGATAACAAGGGACAAAAGAAACCAAGCCTGCGAGGGTTTATTTAGTCACATAGCTGGTCGACCACTCTTTGAATTCTCAAGAAGACAAAACTTCGAAGGTGCTTATACAAACTACGTCAACAAGAAATTCAACATTCAAATATCAATTATATGGGTGCCCCATGAAAGGGCATTAGCACCCCAAGCGTCACACAACAATAAAAGAAAGAAGATATACTTATCGAAGGTCAAGCACCGAGCAATCATTTATTCAGAAGGTCGCGAAAAGCATGTCACACGGTATGGTATGGAAGGAGGAGAGTGGTCGTCCGGCGCCCTTGGCAAAAGTAATGGCACCGTTCTTAAGCCGATTCCCAAAACCACGATTCCTAGCCCACCTAAGTCTCCGGTTCGATGAGATAACCATCGAGAGGTCCGCGGCTAACTAGTAACCCTGCCGAAACAGCACCTTCACATATTCAGAAATACTGAAGCAAATAAAACATGTTGAGTCATGTTCGCCATGGTTGTTCGGCGACATCAAGTATGACTAAGTCCTATGGCAGCCTCATCCAAGGCGATTTCTGTAGCTGGCTCTTGATGAGAAAGCCAACATTTTTTTTATAAAAAAAATCCCAAACTCTGTTTTACGAGCTTTCATAGATTTTTTTCTCTTTCTCTTTCTTTTTTCTGTAACTGACACCTCAAGCTGATGCACGAGGATGTAAAATATATATGGTATACAAGCAACGTCTGTTCCGCTTCAATACATATTTCTATAAGCTATTTGCTTTGATGGGATAGTGATGGATATACCGCTACCCACATATGGGAGCAGTGCAACACACCAGTGCGGTCCGTGTGAATCTGTGAAACCCTTCAGTCCAATCAGCTGGCACCGTGAAATTAAAACGGTCGTGTTTGGGTTGATAAATTGCTCTCTGGACATGGCATGTTTTGTTCGCTATGTACTGGGGAAGAGGATGGCATGGTTTTTGCCTCACCTATTTCAGACCTTGACAAGATATAAACTGAAGGCCTGATATTTTGTTTAATGACGGCAGGGATTTTCGCCTCGCCCATTCTCAATTCTTTAGATTGCAAGTCCAAAAAATAATAATTTTACCATGATACGGCATGGTTTTCGCCTTATCTATGTCAGACCTTCTCAGGAATATACACCGAAGGTCTGATGTTTTGTTTAGTGGCATGGATCTTGGCCTTGCGAGTCCTTGATCTTTAGACTATGTATCTAATATACATCTCGGTCAAAATAGTAACTTCCCTAATGATGGCACAGGCTTCCGCCTTAGTTATCCTTGATGCTTTGGACATTGGCCTTAATACCCTGGTTTCCCATGCATATTCGTCTCAGTAGATGCCTCAAGTGAAACTCAAAACAATACATACAAATGCACCGCTTTTGTGTATCATTATTCGTGGAGATCTCATTATTGGCGTCTGGAAAAATTTTATGGTCGCAATTACGCACACTTGAAATCAGACATACTAGTGCAGTAGTGTTGTCCTGATCAAACTCCATACAGTACATTGTTGTGCTTAAACTCTCTGGCAAGAAATTATTGTTTTTCACTAGTTAATTCCGAGACGCTCCACGCTCGAATTTAACTTGGTGAGGGGGCATTTGTTTGATGACATTTTGTACCGGTATACAGAATACTCAACTAATAAAAAACATATATACAAAACCTTTTGGGTGTAAAATAAATTAGAAGAAAGGAAATTAAATTCGAAAGAGGAAATTGTGACCATATCTCCTTGATAAAAAAATAAAATATATTTTTACACAAAGAAAATAAAATATATCGTGTCCTAAATTTAATATTTCCGGCACGCACGGCTGGCGCACGGCGAGGATGCGCGCCCAAATAAAAAGTGTATCGGGTCACAAAATTAATATCGCCAACATGCACGGCGGGCGCACGGCGAGGATGCGTGCTCGGAAAATATTAATAGCAGCACGCACGGCCGACGCACGGCGAGGATGCGCGCCCGAGTAAAAAATGTGTATCGGGTAACAAAATTAATATCACCGACACGCACGGCAGGCGCACGGCGAGGATGCGTGCCCGAAAAATAAACACGGATACTAAATCTTATGTTCCACGACATTATTTGGTGCATGAAGGAAAAATGGATATATACAGTGACTATTCATTTTAAATGGAATTGCCTCCTCCGGTCAATGCAAACTCAAATGGAAATACAGTCAAATGGAAATGATCGTTGGTTTCCTTTGAAACAAACTCATTCAGCGTAAGGATGTGATTTCACTAAGAAAGAAAGTTACGGTGAATAATCTCTAGGCATGGAAAGATAGAACCCACACCTTGCTGGCAGCCAATAAGTGATCAAGCCCCTTCAGTTAGGCGATGACCCGTCCAAGACAGCCAAAATTGGCGGTAGTCTGGACCCCAAATAGGAAGACGCGCTCATCTCTTTTCTGCAGGCGAATGCTGACGTGTTTGCTTGGAAGCCGTCGGATATGCCCGGAGTCCCCAGGGAAGTGATTGAGCACCGACTTGCAGTACGACTGGACGCGCGGCCGGTTCGACAAAAGGTGAGGCGACAGGCCCCGGAGCGACAGGCGTTCATCCGCGAGGTGACACGGCTCCAAGCGGACGGCTTCATCCGAGAAGTGCTGCACCCGGAGTGGTTGGCCAACCCGGTGGTTGTCCCGAAGGCCAACGGCAAGCTGCGCATGTGCATCGACTACCCCGACCTCAATAAGGCGTGCCCAAAAGACCCTTACCCCCTGCCACGAATAGACCAGATAGTCGACTCCACTGTGGGGTGCGACCTTTGGTGTTTTCTAGATGCATATTCTTGGTATCATCAATTCCGCATGGCTATGGAGGATGAGGAAAAAACTGCATTCATTACCCCTGTTGGTACCTTCTGTTACACATCCATGCCCTTTGGTTTGAAAAATGCAATGTCAACCTTTCAACATGGTGTCCGCATCACATTAAAAGATCAAGTAGGGCGCAACGTGGAGGTGTATGTCGATGACTTGGTGGTTAAGTTAAGGAACCAAGAAACTCTGCTCTCGGATTTAGCCGAGACGTTTGATAACCTCCGGTCGTCGCGCATGAAGTTAAATCCAGATAAGTGTGTGTTCGGAGTACCGGCGGGCAAGCTCCTGGGGTTCTTAGTCTCAGCTTGAGGAATTGAGGCTAACCCCGCGAAGATAAAAGCAATAGAGGAGATGCGCCCCCCAGGAAACTCAGGGATGTCCAGCGCGTCACTAGATGCATGGCCGCCCTGAGCCGCTTCATATCGAAGCTGGGAGAGCGGGCGCTCCCCCTGTTCAAGTTGCTAAAAAGGACTGGCCCTTTTGTATGGATAGACGAGGCAGAAAGGGCCTTGGGTGAGCTCAAGCGCTATCTCTCCTCACCACCCGTACTGGTGGCCCCTCGGGAAGGGGAACCCCTCCTCCTATACTTGGCAGCGACCCCGCAGGTAATCAGTGCAGCATTAGTTGTGGAGCGCGACGGGGCACCGGCCTTTCAGTCGCCCCAACCTCATTCGTCTAGGAGGCAGGAAGCCTTGGAACGGCGTTGGACGGAGTAGCCCTCGAGACCGGCGGAGGCCGCAGGCCCCCCGAACCTCGAAGTGGTAGCCTACCCCCTAGTCCGAGGGCTTGCGAGGCCCCTCCTACCCAGTGCGGCCCCGAGGGCCCCGGGAGGAGCGATGGCCCGGTAGCCCCGGACACCGAGGCGACCAGCCCCAGTACCTCCGGACCCATCGCCCCTGATAACAGGACCAAGGCCCTCACTAAGGTGCAGCGACCAGTCTATTTTATCAGCGAGGCGCTATGAGATGCGAAAACATGTTACCCGCAGGCCTAGAAAATGCTTTATGCAGTACTTGTGGCTTCCCGAAAGCTGCGCCACTACTTTCAGGCGCACCAGGTAACGGTGGTCACATCCTAACCTCTTGGTCAAATCCTCTGTAACCGAGAGGGTACGGGACGAGTGGTTAAATGGGCAATTGAGTTGTCCGAATTTGACCTACACTTGGAGGCCCATCACGCAATAAAAAGCCAAGCATTAGCCGATTTCGTGGCGGAATGGACGCCATCGGCTGATGACGATCTGCCCCCCGGTGACCAGGCTGCAGAACCCGAGGACTTGGCGGATCGCGGCCAGTGGACCATGCATTGGGTTATGAACTTCGACGGGTCCCTCACCCTACAAGGGGCCGGGGCAGGTGTCGCGTTGACTTCGACAACAGACGATGTGATCCGGTACATTGTGCGGCTTGATTTCTGAGCAACCAACAACATGGCGGAGTACGAAGGACTCCTCGCCAAGCTACGAGCAGCGGCAGGCATAGGCATTTGTCGTCTGCTAGTGCTTGGCGACTCTTAGTTGGTGGTGAACCAGGTATCCAAGGAGTACCAATGCACCGACCCTAAGATGGAAGCATACGTTAATGAGGTGCGACGCATGGAGCGTCATTTCGATGGCCTCGAGTTGCGCCACGTGCCTAGGAAAGACAACACCCTGGCGGATGAGTTGTCCAGGATCGTGTCCGCGCAAGCCCCAGCCCTGCCAGGCGCATTTGAGGAAAGACTCACAGAGCCGTCGGCGCGCCCCGAACCGCCCCATGGGCAGGAATCGGCCGGCCCCGGCATCCCGGATCCAGCGGGTCAGCCACAGCCTGACCCTCCTGGACCCGCCATCTCGTGCCAGGTGGCCTGGATTTCAGAAATACGGGCATACCTGCAAGACGCGTCCTTGCCCGAGCAACGTGAAGAAAGCGAGCGCGTGGCCCGCATCTCCAAAAGATACGTGTTGGTGGAGGGGACTCTTTACCGGTGCGGTGCCCACAGGGTGCTTATGAAATGCGTTACTTCGGAACAAGGTCTTGAGCTCCTAGCCGACATCTATGAGGGTGGGTGCGGAGCGCACTCGGCCTCCCGAACCTTGGTGGGGAAGGCATTCCGCCAAAGCTTCTACTGGCCCACCGCGCTTGAGGATGCAGTTGACCTCGTGAGGCGGTGCCGAGCATGCCAATTCCATGCCAAACAGGCACATCAACCGGTCCAGGCGTTGCAAACCATCCCGCTCTCACTGCCGTTCGCGGTCTGGGGGCTGGACATCCTGGGCTCGTTCAAGCAGGTGTGCGGCGGCTACAAGTTTCTATATGTGGCAATCGACAAGTTCACCAAGTGGCCTGAAGCCTATCCTGTGGGCGTCATCGACAAGCATTCGGCGGTACGGTTCATGAAAGGCATCACAGCAAGGTTCGGGGTCCCCAACAGGCTCATCACGGATAATGGCACCCAATTCACAAGCGAGCTGTTTGGCGAGTACTGCGAAGACATGGGCATCAAGCTCTGCTTCGCCTCGCCCGCTCACCCGCAAAGCAATGGCCAAGTCGAGCAAGCAAACGCGGAAATCTTAAAAGGCCTCAAGACAAAGACCTACAATGAGCTCAAGAAGCACGGAGAATCCTGGATTGATGAGATGCCAGCAGTCCTTTGGCCTAACCGGACCACACCGAGCCGTGCCACCGGAGAAACACCATTCTTTCTGGTATACGGAGCAGAAGCGGTTCTACCCTCTGAGCTCACTCTGGGATCGCCACGAGCCACTCTCTACACCGAGGCCGACCAAGATAGCTTGCGCTGCGATGACCTAGACTACCTCGAGGAAAGGCAGCATCGCGCGGCGCTTCGCGTAGCCCGCTATCAGCAAAACCTCCGCCGGTATCACCAACACAAGATAAACCCACGGACGATGCAAGTCAATGACCTCGTCCTGCGCCGAGTACAATCGCGTGCGTGGCTGAGCAAGCTATCTCCAATATGGGAAGGACCATACAAGGTCATCAGCACTCCGCACCCCGGAGTGGTTCGCCTAGCCACGGAGGACGGCATCCCGTTGCCAAATCCATGTAATATTTCCCACCTGCGCAAGTTCTACCCGTAAGCCGCAGGGTAGGATGAACATGTAGAAGCTCAGGCCAACCAACCGCCACTATGTGTGCGCCAAGTTGGCCGGTTACTCCCAACATCCAACATATATATATGAGCACATAAATCTTTGTCTTCGTCCATCCCGGGCAATGAGTGTCCCTCATGATTATTTTGTTATGCCCTCTTTGTAAACTATCAGTGTTGCCGTGCGTCTCTTTCCCTGTTCAGAAACATGTACGTATGTTGTTGTGTCTCCGCGATGCTCTTGCCCTGCCCGCCATAGGCTGAAAAGCCCTAAGGGTGTCGAGGGCAGAACGAAGTTGTATACTGTGCCCCGGGGTGGTCAATGCCTGGGGGCAGAAAAATAGGTAGGGAAGTCGTAGGCAGCCGGCGGGTCGCTGGAGGCGTCCTCCACATCATCATCATCGGACGGGTCATCCCGGTAGGCTAGCTGGAACGCTGCCAGGGTCCCATCGAAGCCCACCATGATGGAATCAACAACATCCGCAATGCGACGCCGAGCGTCTCCTCTGTGCCAGCGGGGATGTCCTCGGTGGGGATGTATGGGTTGAAGTTGAGGTCGCGGGCTTGATAGCTCGCCAGGATCACGGTTGCAACCTGGCGTGCCAAGTTGTATGATGAGTCCTTCGCCACTTCGTCGACCTCCTCTGGTACTCCCTTTGATCCCTTCTGCCAGAGCGTCTACTTGGGAGGTCAATCCCCCCAAGCTGGCGTTGGCAAGGGAATCATGGGGGCGCACCACCCCCACCTCCCGAGCCGCCTCATGGAAGCACGCGACAGACGCGGCCATGATCCTGGTGCCTAGGTCAAGTGTGTGCTCCAGGTCCGCAATCCGTTGGCGTGCTCGCTCCAAGTCTGCCACCGCTTTGCCGGGGTGCGAGATCGGCTGGGGGGGCAGGGACTCCTCCTGATGACATTGCAGAGCAGCTGCAAGCTACTGCTCGCGCTCCTCCAATGTCCTCAGGCTCCGGGAAACCTCCTCCTAGGCCTGCAGTATGGCCGCCTCGCGCCCCTCCACGGTGGCCTCGCATTCAGCGATGGCCTTCTCCTGGGCCGCTGTGTTTCTTTCACGTGCGGTGGAGTCCTCAGCCCTGATCATGGTGGCCTCTCGGTCTCCAACCACCTGCCGTGCTGCCTCTAAGGCCCTCTCGCGCTCCACCAGGGCGTCCTCGCGGACCTGGAGCTTGACGTTGGAGTCGACAGTGGCGGCCTTGGCATCCTGTAGGACACGGTCGCGCCAGTCAAGCTCCTGGGCACAGCCGTCAAGCTCCTGGGCGTGGTCGTCGAGCTCGCGGATGAACGCCCCGGCGGCGGTACGGACCCCTTCCTCCGCGGCCGTAGCCGTCATAATGTGGAGATCGATGGTGTGCCGCTCGATCATGGTGTCCTCGAGCGCCTCGACGAGTTCACCCTGCCGACGCTCGATATCAGCACCTCCCACTACCGGATAAAGCCCGTCGCCCTCGCTATCTTCGCGAGCTCGGTGCCTCCCTCGGCAACCTCGATCTCTCGTCGCGTCACCGCGACCTCCCTGGCGGCCAGGGCCCAGACCTGAGCCTGAAGCCCCTCCATGGAGACCGCGATGGCCTCGTCCAGCGCACGGGACAAGATCATCCTTGCCCGCTTCTGCAACCGCACGAGGGGCTCGGTGTCCAGGGCGACCATGAAACCTGTTCGAGCACCCCCGGACCTGGGGCTGGGGCTCGAATCAAGGCCCACCACCTGCACTGGACAAGGGGAGGAAGGTGCCCCCTGATCAGAGCTGCCCGCTGCCGCCTCCTGGGTTGGCGTCACTCCATGCTCCGGCGTGGCCGCCCGCGGCGTCGATGAGTCGCGACAAGCTCGCGCCGTCGGTGTTGGCGACGGCTGGTGGGGCGGCGGCGAGGGTTCCTGCGGAGGCGAGGGTCGCTGCTGCGGCGAGAACTCCGGGGGCTGCCCCCCGCTACCCGCTGCCGCCTCCACCTCCGTATCAGGGCCAACTCGCCCCGAATCTGCTGATGGCGGAGGGCCCCTGATGTGTTCCTGGCGCATGCCCGACGCCCCAACCTCGGAGTGCGCCCATCATCAGGCCGCACTGGCTCCGGGCCGGAACCTGCATATCGAGGCGAGGCGCCATGGGCTCCACCGCCCCGGACCCCTCCTGCCCCGCTGAGCTAGAGGCAGAGCTGCCCTTGGGCCCAGCCCTGGGGCGGAAGTGCTGATGCTCGTGGCTGGGAACAAGAACACGCATGATAAGAAAACAAGATGCCAATGGCCAAAATGGAACACAAGAGTGGCAAGGGATGAATGCATCTGTGGAAGTATTACCTCCGGGCGGCGTCGTAGTTCCACGACACCCGTGAGATAGCCCGTTTCTTCTTTGGGCGGCCACCGGGAGGGCTTGCTGGGCTGATGCCCCTGGACCACGCCACCGTAGGGAGGCTCCCGCTGGCACCCACCGTCTTGCTGGTGCCAGCCCCCACTGGAGTGGCCGTTGTGGCCAACGCCGCTCCTACGGCAGTCGCCGCCACTGTTGTGCTACCCCCGTTGTCGTAGCGGCGGACCCTGCGGCCCATGGGTCCCTGGACCTATGTCTGAGGGCGACGCGTTCTGCACCGCTGTCACGAGGTGGCGACGGGGGCGGTGCGGAGTCAAACTCCGGCCTCTTCCTCTTCCCTTTTGGGTCCGGGCCCCTGGGCCCGCTACTACCCGAGCCATGGCGGCCCAGTAGCCCGATCGGCACCTCGTCGTCGGCATCGTCGTAGTCGTCACCGCCGCCTACCAAGTCGACGCCCGGTGCCGCCGACGGCGAACCCACACCGTTACCCACCACCTGCATCGCCTGCAGAATCTCCAGGCAGAACGGGTCCTGGCACAGCGGAATCAGCCCAGGAGGGAGTTGCGTGAGCTCCAGGGCACCGAGGCCAACGGTACGGCGGATCAGAATGGCGAGGTCATTCTCGCTCCAGTCGAATGGAGCGCCGACATGAGTACGCATGTCGTCGTTGGAGTTCGTGTACATATACGCCGGGCGCGACCTCTCCTGCAACGGCGAGATCCGCTGCGCCAGATAATCCCGGAAGACGGTGTGGCTAGATAGGCCCCTTCTCTGGAGGTAGCTGATTCGCTCCAGCACGCCGTCCAACTCCCTCCCGACGTGCGGCCGCCACCCCCAGTTCTCCTGGTTCGCCGGAATCCCCTTCGGAAGGCGAAGGCGGGGGTGATCGCCCAGGCTAGTGTAGAACCAATAGGCCCTCCAGTTCTCCCACCTCGAGCGGGGGTGGATCTCGATGAAGGGAGTGTCGACGGCCCTGTCGTTGCGTGGCTGGATCGCGACGTATCCGACCGCCCCTGAGGATCCTGCCCTGCAGATCCGGAAGAACTGTTGGAACAGCCAAAGCGAAGGCATCACCCCCACGAACATTTCGCAGGTGTAGGCGAAGATGGAGAGGCAGAAGACTGCGTTGGGGGTGAGATGATGCAGCTGGAGATCGTAAAACTCAACACGTCGAGGAAGAAGGGGGAGAAAGGTGGAACCAACCCAACCATGGCGAATAAGGCGAAGAACACCATCTTCTCCGGGGGCCGTTCCACCGGCAGATCGCCGCCGCTGCGGGTGCCGCGTGGCAGGTACTTGTTGAGGACACTCCGATCGCGGACTTTGGGAGCACACTCCCCGGCTCTAGGGGGCGTCGCGAGTCATCTCTAAGAAGGCGCCGATGACTGGGGAAGAAGACCAGTGGCAAAGGAGGAAGAGCCGAAGAGCAAGGATGCCGGAAAGCGAAGAGGTGATGGCTGTGGGAAGCGGAAGAAGCCGGTCCTTCCTGCCAAGGATCCATTTTTATAGGCAACCGCAGCCCCCTCGCATTCCACGGCATTAATCCGTCCCACTTCCACACGTCGTGCCACTTCGGATTATGCGCCCGTCAGACACGTTCCACAAGGCAGTGGGAGGCAGGCGGACAAGAGGCCCCCCATGGGCGCGTGGCCCAAGCGGCACGCTCCCTGCCCCACCGGCCCAAACCAATCAAGCGCGCTTGGCTGCCACCGTGTAGTCATTTCGTCCAGAAGATGTTGCGCCCAAAATTCCCCGGGCCCCCTCACTATGTAATATGGCGTTAACTGCGCCCAAACCAGATTTCGGCCCCAGCCAACGCCGGGGGCTACTGTCGGCGATATGGGCCCGGGGGTATGCTGAGGATGCGACACGTGGTTGGAGGGGCACATTTGTGTAAGCGCCACCCGATGACAAAATACCTAAATCACCTTGGAAGATTCAGGCCACGGGCGGCCACGTGGCCACCCCGAGGGGGTCAGGCCTTGGGGTTGCCCAGAGGCCGTTATCCCTCTAGGGAAGGGGTTCGGTAACACTCGGACCCTGGCCACACCATCCCCCACCCCTCCTGTCGGAGGGCCAGCCCGGCTGCCAGCCGCCCTATTCAACATGGGAATAGTGCTCATGTGCTGCCCCGTCGCATTTAATGCGAAGTGAGGCGCGTCTGTCAGAGCGTCATCATCATCATCTTTTTGCACGGGAGAGGGTGGAAAAAGTATCTAACCTGTGACCATGGACTGACCGCGCAGTCAGAGGCGCACACCCCTCATCACGCCCGGTCGCCGTCGTATTTAATGCGACGGACGACTGCGTGGGAGAGGGGTAGAGAGGGTTGAGTGTATGATGGCGCCCCTGGCACCATTGGTGGCCCGCTGACAGGTAGGCCCTATGGGGGGTTAGGTAGGATGACCATACACTTCATCAGCAGCATGGAGGCCACGTTACCCGTTTTTTTTCACCAGCTATCGCAATGTGGCGATATGAACAAAGAGGGGCATGACTCCTGACAAGACAAAGCGCGAGCTACTCCACGGCGTTAGCACTGGGGTTGGAAAACCCAGGGCTACTGTGGTGTCCCCTTGAACTATAAAAGGAGGCCATGGTCCTTCATAGAAAGGGGGATTGATCGGGGATTTGGGAGTCGAATCCTGACGGAGGAAACCATAAGGCTACTCCATAACACTTAGCAAGCCTCAATCATTAGCTCTAGCACCACCCGGGAGAGAACTCCTCCTTGTAATTCTTCATCCACCATATCAACAATAAGAACAGTGGTAGGTTATTATGCTTCCCAGTGGCCTGAACCTGTATAAATCTTCTCGTGTCATGCGTGTTTAGTGGGCTTCTCTCCTGCCCACATTCTTCTTCCCCTTAACTCAGGCCTTGGCATTCCGCACCCCTGTGCCGAACAAAAAGGGGTCCCCGGGATCCCTGTGTGTCGAGCACACGCATCGACACTGCTGCAGTGTATAGGGGTGGTCCTATATATTTATCTCTCCTATGAGACCCCTTCTAAAACCAATATGGATGCTCTAAGCGCGCATGTTTTCTTGTAGTTCTTCTCTATCTAAAAGAACAGGTTTCTTCTAACTAATTAATCAAATCCTTGGTTATCACAGGACAAGTTAATTCACGTGACTCTCAGTTGGTCCCGTTACGACTGCAAACGTGAAAGCAGAGCACAATACTTCGGACTCTTAATCACCAGATTAAACTGTATTCATCCAGGAGATGTTAGTTTGGGACTTCCTTGCCATGTCGTAACATGTAATTGACTTAATCTTAGTCAATCCTCTCGATCAAATGATATGAAATGCACACGTACATGGAACGTTAAACATCCGATTCATCCAAATCTCATGCTCAGAAACAACACGGCTTCACTTCGAGCGTACGTAAGCACGTATATGTTTTTCTTCTACTTAATCAACCAAAGCAAAATATTGGTTATCACAAGAACAGGTTATTAGGCTATCTAGTGACCCTGGTTAATTATGACCGTCCTACCTCAACAAAAGAGAGCCATATACATCCGATCAATATTCATGTCGTGACTCGTGAGTGCACATTTTCCTCAGAGCTACTCTTCGTGCTGTCCATCTAGTAATTTTTAACAGAGAAACATTGCGTTTTAAGGCATATGATTAATTTCACCCCATATGTGATCTGTCTAGCTAGCAACCCTTCCACGTACGTACGCGAGAAACAGAGAAAGTATTTGATCGATCTATACTGTACGTCAGATAAACGTTTTAAGTTAATCCACATAAGCTACGAAACAAAGTACAGAGACCAGCATTATTACAACGAGAGTTTAAACCCTCTATCTGCAGACCATAACCACTATATAATCAAACCAGTTGCCGTCCTGGAACGAACATCTCATCATCGACACAAAAATCCAGCCTTTGCAATCCAGACGACGGCGAAGATGCCGTCATACAAGCACATCCTCGTTGTCTTTGCCCTCTTCGCTGTCGCCTCACTTCAACCATCAGCGGCTGCCCGGGATGCCCAGGTGTTCAAACCCACCGTCGTCGTCGATGTGGTGCGTCAAGAAGCTCAAGAGAAGGTCAATGCCGCTGACGTGACGCAACCATCAACATCATCGTCGCCTGGATTGCCGAACCTGCCACCATTGCCACTAATTCCAAGCATCCAGATCCCACAATTGCCGCCATTGCCTCCAATACCGAGCTTGCAGATCCCAATACTTCCACCATTACCGCAGATTCCAAGCTTCCAGATCCCACAGCTACCACCATTGCCACAAATTCCAGGCATCCAAATCCCAACTCTCCCACCATTACCACCAATTCCAATCTTTCAGATCCCTACGCTTCCGCCACTGCCACAGATTCCAAGCATCACAATCCCAACACTCCCTCCATTGCCACAGATTCCAGGCATCCAAATCCCAACACTCCCACCATTACCACCAATTCCAGGTTTCCAAATCCCAACACTCCCACCATTGCCACCACTTCCATCGATCCAAGTCCCACCACTCCCATCATTGCCACCGCTACCAACAATTTCCACCACTTCGGGATCACCAAGTACACCAATGCAAGTCCTTGCAGCTAGCTCTCAGAGCGCAGTGGTGGTGCCTACCACACTGAAGCCAACGGAGTGCTTGTCGTCATTGATGAAGCTGATGCCATGTATGGAGTATCTCACCACCAACACTGTGACAGCGCCTCCGAGCATCTGCTGTGATGGCTTCAAGGCGCTCGTGGAGAAGGCACCGATCTGCCTCTGCCACGGCATCAATGGCAACGCCAACAAGATCACGCTGGCATCGATTGATTTCATGCGTATGATGTCTCTTCCAGCCACATGTGGTGTCAATCCACCTCGGGCTCTAGCCATGTGCTCCAGTAAGTCACAGCTTGGTTCTTTTCTACACCGTTTATCGTTTGCTTTTGCTATATGTTTCTGAATTTCACTTAATAGTATCTGTTATGTTACCTGTATTTTTCTTTTGCAATTCATTTTATGAATTCAATCAATATCTATCAGCGATTGATTTATGGATATTGTGTTTTGCAGCCGGACCAGTACCCCCGTTGATGCCTGCCGCTACCCATGCTGCTGCTCCATCTCCGGGTAAGTATTAACCATTCTTTCTGGAAAACTTAACGTTTACTTCATCGATTCTGAATTAACTCTACTTATGTACTCCCTATAGATTTTTTTTTATTTGACGTTGGTTAGCTTAAAATTGAGCTAACCAACGTCAACTAATTAAAACTGAGTTTTGATTCGTGTTTTGCTTTTGTCGTGCAGGGCCATCAGCGTAATTTATAACAACGGCTGTAGGATGTATGATGATTCATCTAGGTGCCGTCAAGATGAAGATTAGACTTTTATCTCACAGATAACCCAGTAAATTTTAGTTCATGCTGCCTAGTTTTTCCTTAGTTTGCTCTGCAAGACGTGCGTTGTAATTAGCTTTAGGCATAAACAATTTATGATATGGAGCATGTCTTAGTTTGGGTCAATGGCATTTGTACTAGAGCAAATACATAAGTATCAAATTGGTCAATATGTTTTCTTGCACCGTATGATCAGTTCGGTTGTTAATATTATTACTCATGCCATTAGTATATTCCCTCTCCTACTAAAGATACGTTACATTTGAAACCAGAATTTTATGTTACACAAAGTAAAAAAAATATATAAATTATATAGAACTACTAGTAGGAATGTCCTGCACGTTGGTTAGCTTAAACGACACGTGCGCCTACACATATCATTTTTTTTTAATTTCAAACCAAGTATTTCAGGATACATTGTCAAAGTTTCAAAATTTTAGGAATTCCATTAAAAAAAGATAAGACTAGACTGACACAAAAAACAAGGCTATGCAATTTTGCATGAGTGCAGCAGCGACAATTAACTAACATAATTGAGTTCATATGGAACACCAAGTAATCGACTGAAACTAGGTTGTAACGTTTTGTCTTATCATCTTGAGAATGTACATGAATGGCTTCTTGCAATTAGGTCAGTAACCATGTCCAATGATCCTGGATGTGGAAAAATATATCAAAGCCCTATAAATTAGGTGATAGGGGAGAAGAGATGTGCCGAGAAAAAAAGGCATAAAGCCGGCCATATAAGAATTACAAGGGAAAATAGATGTGTGAAAATTTCATCGTTTTGGTTTTTCTTTGACACACTGCCTTGAATTAACTCGAGTGAATTCTTCTAGTCAGTGCTATTATCATTCCTTTCAGTGATATCGTTGCTGTAGAATCAAGGTTTTGATTTATAATTTTGTGATGAATAATTGGCACTTGAATTTTGAATTGATTTTGAGTTGATTTGGTGAAGAGGTGTGGCCTCGGGATGAGGCCGGTCAGACCGGTCAGTGACCTGCGGTCAGACCGGCCGGTACGGTCTGATGGGCGATCCAGAAGAGATATCGGACTCGGATTGTTGGGCCGGTCCGACCGGCGTGTAGTGCCCGGTCAGACCGGCTGAGCCCGAATAGGATTGATTTCGGGTTGTTTTCTTGGATTGCAAGTTTTCTTCGTGGATATGATTTGATTATGGTTTCTATTCGTGGATAATTCTGTTGTGTGCTAATGATGAGTCAAGTTGGTGAAAACTTGGGCTCGGTTATGGTTTCTTGGTTGTTTTATATGTAGGTATCGCTTGAGGCCTCGAGAGAGTATTGCCGGTAATGGATCGGAGTCGACTTGGGAGAAGTTGATGTCCAGAGGATCAAGAAATCACGCGGGATACTAAAAGGCTAGAGGATAATGCACGTGGAGGTGAAGATTCTATATGGCATACAAGAGGGATTTTGTGCGTATGGAAGTTGAAGTCAAATTTGGAAGGAGTCTAAATTTGGAAATGATGAGTTGTTTACTTGTATGAGTAGAATTTCTAAGGGAGTAGACTTTTAATACAAGTAAGATTCGTGGCTTTGCACAGCCATGTCTATGGGTATAAATATATGAGGGGTGTGTGCCTCATGTATTGGTTTTAAGAGAGAAGAGAAGATCTAGGGTTTCGACTTGAGGTCGAATTTAGAGAGAGGAGTGCTGTTGTTGCACTTTGTAAACACATATTGAAGCAATAAAGTTGATCTATATCTACAAGTTCTTCGATATTGTGTGTTTGGCGACAGTTCCAGGGTCCCGACGGTCGGACCGGCGGCATCGTCACGGTCAGACCGGTGGCACGGTCAGACCGATGGCATAGGGACGGTCAGATCGGCTCACCAGTCAGACCGGCATAGACTTAGTGGTCGGACTAGCTTTAAAAGTTACTGTATTTAGGTGTTCCAACTATTCACCCCCTTCTAGTTGGTTTGTCTTCTTGTTTTCGATCCTACAGTTACGACAACCTCTCGTCCTTTCGTTGTGTTCAGTCGGTAATGTTTTACAGCTCTAGCTATTTTCGCACATCCATCACCATAGCCAAGGGCATGTATGGGCTGATTCAATCGCAGTACGTAAATTTTTTTAATGAGCTTCGCTACGGTGTAGTGGAGTATTCTACTGCAAGTATTATCACCAGCAAATAAGATCTCATCCTTTGATGTATTATACTACTATCTAGTAGAAAAAAATTATTCTACAACTAGTAGTTGAGATGGTCTACTAGGTTTATATTTATTTATTATACCTTATCAACTACTGATAATTTTTCTACTGGCAACAGAACTTAAAAAAATCCAATCGCCAAAATCATTTGTAATGACATTCTATTACCAGTAGAGCATGGAAGCGAAGCTGTTTCAAAGTATATATGTATTTCTTATCATTCTCCACCTACATAACATTTCGAGTTTACATTCATCACAAAGTATATATGTACTTCTGATCATTCTCCGACCAAGATGTGGTTCCTACCCTGAGCTCAGTTGGGTCCTTGGTGACGCGTGGTTGTCTGGCCATGGGATGTGGTTGTCTGGCCACGGAGGCCGGCGGTGGCGATGGCTTGCCGTTGGGCGGCGGTTGGGCACGGGAGGATCGGCGCCGGAGACATGAGGCCGTATTACATTATAGGGGCTAGCCGCTAGCAGGAGGGTAATTGCGCTGCCAATCGTCAGAGGTCCGACGGCCGGGTTGGTGGCGAGGAGACAGCCGGCTTCGTAAGCGCGACCTCACCGGCGGCGGCGCCGCGTTCCCGGTGTTGCGGCATTGCGGAGGGGTCGGGGACGGTTTCCGAGGCATCATCCTGCCTCCGAGACACACGCCGGTGAAGTGGCGTGGCCGGATGCGCAGTGAATAGCCGGCGGCGAGGTCGTGCCGAGCATCTGTATGAATATGTGCACGCGGCATTTTGCCGATCACGGCGTCGCCGGCGGTCGAGCCGTGCTACACGGCAGGCAAGATGAGGGAGGAGAGAAGGGCTACGGCGACGACACGGTTTCTCACCTGAGTGGCAGCCGGGCGCGGCGTAGGGCCGGTCGTCCTCGGCGGCGACGCGACTCGGCTCGTGGTTCGCGTCGACGCGGCAGTCGTGGTTCAGGTGTGGCCCACTGCATCGGCATCGTCGTGCTCGTCCTCTGCTCCCGGTGCGACAGCCGCAACAGCAGCCACACGGACGGACGTTAACGATGGCGTCATCTTCCAGCCTCGGTGCCAGGTCAGGAGCTCGCATGCCATGCGCAGTCTTTGGCGTGGGGACTGTGAGGCGAGAGTGAAGGGGCTACTTATAGATATAGCCGTCGCGGCGTTGGCTTGCAGGGGAAGCGGTTGGAGGTGGCGATCGCGAGGATGACGCAGGCGAGGTCGATGGGTCGTAGTTGTCGTCAACCATCTCTATATCAGGACGGGTCGGCGTAATTCGCAGGGAAAAAGGACGTCGTGGTCACCGTCTCGCGCTCCTGCTCCACTCCGCTCCTGTACAGCAGGTTTGCCGGGCCGGGGGCTGACAACAGCGAGCGGCGCACAGCAATCACAGGGCAGCGGCGCCAGGGCCGGACCTGATGGGGTCAGCCGGTGTGGCCCGCCGAGGCCCCTAAAATATAGGGCCCCCATATACACTTATAGTATATGTACTACGATATGTTTGTATTGTATATTTTTAGCTTATGGATCTATATTAATTTAGATACTAGCCGAATAGTCTAATAGATCAATAAAAAACAAATCAATGATACATGATCCATCGTAGCAACGTATCTTTGTAGGGATCGAATCATCGAAAAGAAAGGGAAGCAATCTGACTCCTGTCATGCCGCCTCACTCACACTGCTCACAATGCTCACCCGCCTACCCTCACCTCAAGCCGCCACGCGCACTTGCTGAGTCGTTGTAGGCCATATTTCATTCATTCATTCATCTTATTTCAAGATCCTACGCTCCTCCAATTCATCTCATCTGAGATTTTCTCTATATTTTTTCCTCTTCATAAATAAAAAATATTAATTCATACTATTTAATAATTGATAATTATTTATCAGCCCAATAATACTATTTGTATCGCGAAATGTTAGAGTGAAAGTGTCAAGTATTTTTTTATTATTATGCCTTTTCTTTTTAAGTTTTAAAATGTTATATATAAATAATTATAGCATATTAAATATTAAATGTTGTGTGTTTATAAGACTATATAAATATATATAATAGTTTATGTGTATATATATATATGAGGCCCATATACGTTTTCGTCCGAAACCCCAAAAATGCCATGACCGGCCCTGCACGGCGCCGGGTGTCAGGTTCAAAAGAGTGCCCACGCGAGTGTAGGCATGGTCACGGTCCGGCTCAAGCGCAGCGCTTAATTGGTGGCGCGCCTCGTGGTGCAGTGTCATGGCCTCGGCGAGATGGGCTCGCGTGGCCGAGGGCAGGGTGATGTCATCGTCTTCGTCGTACTGTGCGGCAAGTGGGAGGTGGTACGGGTGGGGGCGTCCACGTCGTCGCTCAGGCCCGCTTGACAAGGCTTATGATCGAAGGCAGCAAGGACACGGCACAACTAGTTCACGAGCAGGTGGCGGCGTCGATGCCTGCCTGCACTAGCTGCGGGCCGGCCTGGTGGCTGGTTGTGGGCCGTTGCCCTGGGCCAGACGATCAGTTGGGTCACGGAGTTGGGGGTTGGAGAGGCCTTGGCCTGCTGGGTTGGCCTGGTAGGTAACCTATGGGCCCGGCTGGGGGATCTAGATGGACGTACGGTTGAGGATTCGGCCCAGGTAAAGTTAGGTTTAGAAATTAGCTTCTGTAAATATAGGATTTACAAAGGATTTTGGTGTTTGGCACCAAGCTCGGTTTAGATTTTGAATTTTCAGGAAATTGTAGTTTGTCTTTTAAGTATAAGATTTCGGTTTGGATTTGAATTGAGTTGGGCATAATTGGATGGACATTTAGGCTTGGTTTTAAATATAGGTTTAACCTAATTGGGCATTTAGTTTTTATAGTTCAAAAGACCAGGGAGGTGATTTGTAAATATATTTTGAAATCAAATTTGGTGGTATCCTTTGTATTTGGAATATAGCTTGGATCGTGGGATTGTTAATATAGGTTTGGTAATTGAATACAATTGGCTAGCAATTTGCACTTGGGTTTACATGTAGGTCTATTTTGAGTTGTAATATAATAATTGGGTTGATCCCTAAATTATCGATAATAATTTTCTTTAGAAAATTAGTTTACACTTAGTTTAGCCATTTCCTACACACAAATTGGTTACTAAAGCACTCACTTTATCAAATGGCATCGGCAAAGAAGCAAATAAAATTCAAGAAGATGGAATATGATGCATTTTCTCAAACAAAATTGACGGGAACGATTTTTACGTTTTGAATTTTATTTCCTTATTTTTGAATTTTTGAGGATGTTACAATTCCCTCCCCGACTCCACCCCTCCTATCTCCGCACAACCTTAATGTTCCATTCCTATGGAGTGGACCCGATTGGGACCCAATAAATAGAATTGGAGATGAAGAAGGTGTACAAAAGACACAAGGAAATTTGAAATGTATTAGCACAACCAAAAATCAACATAGAGAAGAAAGACATCTGGGCCACCGACAACAAGGTCATCGACGACAACACCTAGGAGACTTCATGCTTGCATCGGCGATATATGTTGCATGTTAGTCGTCAGATGGGCTAGAAATGAGAGGAATGGTTTGAGAGTGAACAGTTGAGAATTTTTATAATGGTGACAAAACTAAAGATTGGTTGTATTGAGATCTGTCACACAAACTGCTGTGTCACCAATTGAGAGCAAGGCAAGTGTGACAGAACTATTATGATTTGACTAGTGGAATAGGATCCGGTGAAGTTAGTCTTCGACTGCACTTTAGCAGTGACCCATCCCCATCAACCATCAAGCCACCAATAGATCAATATCATATTCCTCTCTTTCTTTCTTTGGTTATTTACTAAACCTTTGTTTAGTTAATCTAAACCTCAGGATTAGTTAGGCCATGACCAACCAAGCTGAAAGCCTGAGTGGTTTTAGCTTGCCACATGGGTTGAGGCCATGTTAGGCCACGGGCTCCCCAACGTAGGCCACCAAAATGGGGCCCAAAAGCCGACAAGGCCACAGGCTAAGTCCACAAGAAGCCCACAACACAATTCCTCAATCCATCATGGCATATACGTGCTTTTACCGATTTACCCCCATCAGTTGGCCTTCTTCTTCCTGGACTCGTTGCGTTCTCCACCTTAAATAGAACTCCGGCGACATTCTCTAGCTTGGCACCAACCCGATTACGACGACCTGAAATAGGCCCATCTGCTAATGGCTGCACCGATGCTGTTCCCAGCGCTACCGGCGAGTCTGTTGCTCCTGCCGGCAGTGGCTGTGTGCAGCAATGATGGGAAATGCCGAACGCACAGGGAAGCTAGTCGGATGAGAGCCGAATCCTGCAGGTTGTCTCAACGACAGGCCACCGGCATTGGAATTGCTCGAATCCTTCAGAAATTGCAGAAAACCACTAGCAACAATGAATTCCATGACACCATGTAAAGTTCATCGATTCAATCAGTGATCACATAGTGTGGATCTTCCCAATTTCATCAGGACTTGAGAAGAACTCACCTTTGGTTTCCCCACGCCGGCGGCATTGTTGTCGGCCTCCGATTTGGGGAAAGCGGAGTGTGAGATTTGTCGAAAGAGCGTGAGAGAGGCGGTCGTTTTGGCACCGAGGCAAAGGCAAGATGGGAAATCCACAAACTTTTTCATGCTGCTGCAGGACTGTGAGGATCAGCGAGGCCACAGCTCGCCCCAGCCGTTGCTGTACCTCACCCCGTGCTTGAGCTACTGTGGCATGCAGAGGGCACCCCAGCCTCGCCGAGGCGTTGGTCCCCGCCTCAAGTTCGTCTCGCTTCCAACATGGAGCTTGAGACCACCGCTTCACGTTGGAGCGTTGTCAATGGCGTTATAGTAACATTACAAAAGAATAATCCATTTTTGTATACGTATAGTGTCAATAAAAAATAATACATCAACATACGATTAGTTTGCTAAAATTGAAATATTCATTTTCATCAAAATAGAATGTCCGACACCGAAATTTGACAACACTAGAGCATAACTAGCTCAGCCGTTATTGTAATGTTATATAATTAAAAATGTTTTCATGCATCATGTAAATGCCATTTTTATGTATAACCTGCAAATTAAGTAAAGGGGAAAAAAGATAAACTTGATCTAGTTGTTGGTCTTTCATTGAAAGGATGGAACAATGGACAGCTCAATTTGCACTTATAACTGCAACTTCAGCTGATACTGATACGGCTTTAGTAGAAAGAATAAAATTCCCCTCCCTTTCACTCGCTCTTGCGTTCCATAGTGTCTGCCTACTTGTCGGCAATGGAACATTACATCATGGTACTAGAGCTCGGCGATTTGGCCATCACTTTCGCGTACTCTAATCCCATTATTCTGTTGGTGGTTCCCTTCAGGTTGAATCACCATCAATCCATTATGGGGGTTTAGCCGAATTTGAAGGAGGACATAATGACACCAACAAAGCAGAATTTCCAACTGCGACAAGTAGTTACAGCCATAGAGAAGTATGGAGACACATATCATGGAACCAGTGAAGGCATTGGCGAAGAAGAACGTGATGAGGCATTTGACATCATGAAAAGCACACTGTACCTTTTCATCAGCTAAAACTGACACTTACTGGGCCATAAGCCCATAAATGATCCGCACCAACCCATTCAATGACTCACTCAGCCCTCACACCACACCTCTGACGTACGGTACAGGTACAGGTACACCCCAGATAAGGTTTCTCTTGGCGCCACCAAAACTCCGCACGACACATCCATTCCATCCATGGCGCCCACCCTCTACCCACTCCTCCTCCTCCTCATCGCCACGACATCGTCTTCGTCGTCGCCGCCGCCGGCGCGGTGGCCGGACCAGTTCCACGCGAGGCTGTTCACGAACCTGACCAACACATCCAAGGCATCGACGGGTCCACCACTCCGGATCACGGACCTCTACTACGACTGGCCGCGCCGCCGCAACCTCAACCTCATCCGCTACCAGCTCTCCCCCGACCCGCTCTACGACGTCGAGTGGAACAACGGCACGACCTTCTACTTCGACTCCGCGTCCTGCCGAACCGAGCAGTTTAACGTCGGCGTGCTCCCGCCCGGCTGGCTCGCCGCCGGCGAGGGGACAGTGTACCTTGGGCGGCGCATCGCCGGAGGGATCGAGTGTGACGTGTGGGATAAGCTTGGGTTTGTTGTTTACTACCAGGAGGTCGCCACTGGACGACCCGTTCGATGGGACTTCCTCGACGGTGAGTTTACTTCGGAACCAATGTAGGACATTTTTGCTGAATTTGAACAGATTTGAAATTTTGGCTGGGGCATTTCCTGCCGGAACCTGTAGACGTACCTACAATTTTGTTGCAGATTGTGTTTTTCTTAATTTGCTGGATACAATTGAATTGTTAACGATAGGAAAAAAACAATTCATGAAACTGAGTGGTGTTCAGTCAATAATTTATCTCTATCGATGTAGAAAAAAAATTGAACATGAACTCATCTGGGTAGTAGTTCCTTGCTTTTATCAGATAATGGAGTAATTAATTTCTTGCTGGATATTGAATTATTAGTCTGAGACGCGCATAATAAATAACTAACAGAATCCATTCATTTGGCCATTTGGGTGTATATGCAGAGTTTGGGATACAGCAGTTCGTGATGAGCTTCGAGGTCGGCGTGACACTGGACGACTCCTCCCAGTGGCAGGCACCCGCGCACTGCTTCCCTGCCAGCAACGGCCGCGGCGGCGACGACGACGACGGCGACGAGGAGGAAGAGAGCAGCACGAAAAACTACGATCACATCGAGAGCATTGAGGACGGGCTCGACGCGGCAAGGCTACTCAGGAGGCTCGCAGGAGCTGCAGCGTTTTACTAGCTTTGTGTCTCGAATTATTTGTGCACACATGCATACACTTGTATAGTACTATGGCTACTACTATATGTTTAATTTGGGGTTTTCAAGAAATCATATAGATTAGCTATTCTGAGAGAGACTTGGAGCGCTACTAAGTGTTTCGCTTCAATTTGAAAATTGAAAGCAGCTAGGGATGCTATATATAAACATTTTGCATAGCTAATGCTTTATTGCTTCCTGCAGAAATGAACTTCCAGGGCACATACAAGTGTTGCTACTGGGCCGGCCCGGCATTCGGCCCAAAATAAATAGCCTATTGCCCACACTTGACATATCAATACATTCAACACTGTTCATATACGCCCAGAACGGATTTAGGCTCACAAACCCGCCCTGGAACTGATGAACGGACGGATAGAAAAATGGAATGTGTGGTACCCGGTTTCGCAAAACTACAGGCGGTTTTGAGCAGGTTGGGAATCCACCCTCTGAAAATACTGGAGTATAGTACTTCTGTACCCCACATGTCGCCGACAACAGCACGTACAATCTGAAAACAAGATTCTGAGTTCATGGATTCATGGATAAATACAAGTGTGTAAAATCACGCGCGCATGTACACGCGTCCCTGTCAACGAATATGCTGGGATACTCTTTACACTATAATAATCCAAATCTATTTTTTAAAAAAATTATATGGTACAACACCGACACTCACAACGCACGCACACTCATCCCTATGAACGCACATACGCAAATCCTACCCTACGAACATCTTCAAAGACTGTGCCGGTAAATTCTTAAAATTAACGAAGTCATCATGGGCTCCTCGCTGTCGATGGATACGTCGCTTACCACTGAAAGCATCTAGTCATTAAATCCTGGAAAATTCGTTTCCACGAGGAAGAAGCACATGAAAATAGAGAATCAATCCGGACAAAAACGCAATCAACTGAAATATTATAAAATATGATTTTATATAATTTCTATTTTTAATTTATACTGCAGTGGGTAGCAAATCGATCTACATAATTAGATTATATATACTGCTGGTACTGGTATATATTAGTAGTAGTGTGTAAAGTAAAAGTTCTCATTAGAGGCTATGCGACGACGACGGATGTGAAGGCAAAGAGAAAAATGGAAAAACGATTTCGTCTAATGATTAACAGATGGTCGAACGGATAACTTAATAATACTTGGCTTTGAAGTATGATGATATTTAGCTATCCAACTTAAAAATATATATATATATATACACACACACATACAAAAACGACATGTTGTTCGTGCCCTCGTATTTTCGTTGACCGGCTATCTTTCAATAATGCTAATTAAGAAGGCAAGTAAAAATATATAGTTCTAACCAAATATATTCTTGAAGTAAACAAACTTTAAAAATCAAAATCGTCGCTAATTTTAGTTCCAATGTATGGCAACGTCGGAGATTATTTAGTCAGCTAGCTGCACAAAATCCTACTAACTAATCTCTTGGCGGTTTTGTTGTTTCCGTTGTCTGTTGGCCGATTTCTTCAACGAGACAATCCTACTAAGTAATCTCCTCGATCATATGTGTTCATTTATGCTAGCGCAAGTAGGTTTTCGGACAGATATTAAATCCATGGCATGATGGCAATATCTAATAGATAATTAGTGGTGCACTGGTGCTAACTGGTTCTTAATAATCTTAATTATAACTTCGCAACTATATCAGACCAAACTGTCGATCAACTTCACCTAACCGGTCGCATTTGGTGAATCCAGCAATGGATATCACACATGGGGGTGATCTAATTAACTAGCTACAACTGTGGCGACACATGGAAAGTTAGGGGAGCGTTAATAAGTGTTTGGGGGAAAGTCAGACAGTCATTTTATTTCCTTGGGCCATCATGCATATGTCGTTTGACGCTGCCTGTAAACCTTGGCAGCCAGTGGATGGGACACAGCAAGATCCACTCACTAGCGCAAAAACGATTTTTCTGGGCGACGTTGTATCATTTTCGCAAGCGGCACGACAATAGAGTAGCCTGCAAAAAAGGTTTATGGGCCGGATCCGCCGTCGGCAGCCTCAATGACGGCAATTGGGCAGCAGGGGTGGCTAGCCTCCCCGGCCCCTCCAGATCTAAGTCACTACTAAAGCGCCTGCCGGTTAAACTTTTGAAAACATCCAGATTAAACTATATTGTTCTCTAACGACCATCACTACTACAGAAAAGTGGATTGGTGCCAGTTGGTAACCGGCATTTGTGCTGGTTATCCAACCGGTATGAGGAATAAGGAAAAAAAGAGTAGAGAGCAATAGTACCGTTCTATAAACGACACAAAAGAGGGACTCATGTGTTGAAAATCTAGTCAATTTTCGATATAATTTAATCCAGAAATTCAGTAAAGAAATAATCATCAAAATGATGCCACTATGTAGATAATGATTTTGTGAAAAGCTATACATGTCCAGTACCAAAAAGAACACGATAACACCTATCATGTTCATGATCAAAATGAGGATATCATACCCAGAGTTGATTGTAGACGATCTACTTGATCCGCCATGGTTGTCTCCTCCATTGCCTCCTCCTCCGATGCCTCCTCCGTTGTCTCCTCCATTGCCCGATCCATCACTAGTTCCATTGCCATTGAGCTCGTCGATCGTTTCGTCGATTGCCATGAGGAAGAACCTTGAGTAGTCGCACGAAAGCGCTCCCCAAAACCTATATCGCCCGTCTACCCGTCCAGGTATTCACGACGCGGCGTTAGTTCCGGAGGCCTGCTCGTTCTAAGATCTTGTGTACGCAAGAATTCAGAATCGAGGATGAAGAAATTGCAATTCAAGAGCTTGAACTTCAAGAACAATGGTGGAGAAAATGAGAGAGTGACTTCCCATTTGCCAAGAAGGAAGAAGTGGGAATGAATGGCTGCCTAATTGAGTTCTAATGACCTGTTTATGAAGAATAAATGCAGCCATTAAATCTCCAAACGTTTTAGAAATTAAGAATTCTAAAGTCCGCCTGCAACCGGACATTCCGGTAATATCACCGGACAGTCCGGTAAAATGGTTCTGTTCGCAACAGAGACATTTTACCGGACATTCCGGTTGTTCTACCGGACAATCGACCGGACAGTCCATCGGACAATTTGATAAAAAATCAGCATCCAACAGAGAGTTTTTACCGAACTATCCGATGACTTTACCAGACAATCCAGTGTAAGAACACTCATTCCCTTGGCTTGTAATTTGTACTTTTGTGTGTCTTTGAAGTTTTATTATTAGATTTAAATGGGTCCAACCCTAATTAAATCCAACATCATGAGTCAAGAAAAAAGGCCGGCTCAAAGAATCAGCTAGATTCTTTGGCCGGCCTCATTTTCCTCAAAAATTAATCCCGAAGATTAACCAAGAACGCAAATCGTCATCTTCCTCAACTAAATCCATCATCATCGAGATTCAAATTCCCATCATCCTCAAATCAAAATCAAAAGTAAAAGCAAAATCCGCCCACCATTGCTGGCTCGCCTGCCGGGCCCCACTGCCACCAGCTCGCCTGCATGGCTGCCGCCAGCTCGCCCGCCTGACCGCCGCCTCCTATGAGCCCGCAGACGGCGGATCCGCGCTCGCCGGTGGCAGATCCACTGGTACTGCACCTGCTGGTGGTGGATCCGCCTCCTTCGCGCTTGGCGGCAACGTATCCACCGCTGCTGCACCCACCTAGAGAGGAGCATCAATATGAAAGAGGGAGGGAGGGAGGGAGATAGAGAGAGAGCACCGAGGAGGGCGGCCTGGCGCAAGTGGGTAGGAGGTTAGGACAACCGCTCCGCCGTTGGTGGGGCGGAGTCGAGGAGGGCGGTGCCAGCACCGCTGATGGGGAGGAGCGTGGAGACGAAGGAGTTGGGGAGGAATAGACGAGGGGATAAGGTTGTCGGTGGAGATGATAAGGTCGATGTGGATCTGGGGACTTGGGGAGTGCGCAGATGGATATAGGAGGTTGTTGACTCGATCAGCTCGGCTCCACTTGTGTCTCCTTGCCTACTCCCTATTAATACCGGTTGCTATAAAGAACCGATACAAATAATAACTCATCAGTAGCGGTTTTTGTTATAATCTAATACAAATATTATTAGTGTTGGTTTTTATTATTAACCGGCACCGATGACTATAGCTATTTATACCGGTTTATAATAAAAAACTGGCACTGGTACTATTAATACCGGTTTTTTAGTTACGCTGGGTAAATTGACATGGTGTGTGGATCTGGATCTCCTATTATTACTTGTTTTGAACAACCGGCTTAGTTAAATATGGCGGCATAAATGTATGTTTTTATGGTAGTACATGCATGGAAATATGAAAATGACATGTTTATGTGACCTGGCTGTGTGGACAAACTCGATATCTCTATACTATGTTAAAGACAAAATAAATCCCTTTCCTTGTGGATCAAATTTCCGGCAAAAGGGTTTGATTTCTACAGTTCGACGTACGTCGGTTTCCGCATGCAGTGTCGTTTTGCAAGAACGTATATATTGGGCGTGCCAGGACTGGAAAGTTAGTCTATATGATCATTTCGTCGCTTTTGTTTTGATAAAGAGACTTGAGACTTGACATCGTCATCTTTTTGACCAGGCCAACGCATATAGTACTACAAAACAAGTGAGTGTGAGCTCAGTTATGATGAACCCTACGGAAGTATATTGAGTACTAGTTAATAAGCTAGCTGCCCATTTCGGAGAGTTCTTGATATACAGATATGAGCTAGTTCACTAGTCTGTATGAACGTACAGTTTTTTTTTTTATCAAAGGAGTGTAAATGAAGCTTAACTTATGTGTTCAAGTCTGAACTAGTTTACCCAGCCAGTTAATTATTATGCCTAAAAAAATATGGCCAGAGGGCAATCATACATAAGAGGACTTTTAATGGCAGAATAGTCATTTAGGTCATCTCACACAGAGCCTACCCAAGATTTATCTCGGATCAAAGGGGTAGGTATTCCTTTCGTCCCAAACTACGACGTTTAAACTTTTTATTCGTAATGTTTAATCATTCGTCTTATTAAAAAATTATAAAAATATCATTTGCTATTTTTGCGCTTGCTTTATTATTAAAAGTAGTTTAAGCATGAATTATTTTTATATCTACACTAAATTTTTTAATGAGACGAATGATCCGTATGGTTGAAAAAAAAGTCAAAGTGCCATTAATTTAGGGCGGAGGTGGTATATTTTCACACACGCGCGCCATATAATTTAGTCATATTGACCAGTTCTTGACATCTCATTTGTCTAATGTGTAGTCTCTCAATTTTACCCTCTAGCTTAATTACTACATCTGGTCCTTCCACAAATTAAATTAAATAGAAAATAGAAAACGGGATAAAATACCATTTTATTAATTCATGGTGCAACAGTTGATTCGTATATCCATACAATATACACAACGGTGTGCCCTCGATCCAGCGGCTCTCGAGTAAACCTCAGGTTCACTCATTCCTTTGTTGAGTATCATCTCTTTCTACAAGTAAAGATTAGAAGAAAGGAGTCAACCCCCTCGTTGCTCCCCATGGGCGACTTGAGCAGTGACTCAAACTAGCTACTGCCACCCCTCCTTCTCACCACCACTACCAAAGCGAGTCAGTGGCCGGACCCCAAGCAACAAGCCACGGCAATGGCAGCGGGGTGAGACAACTTAGAAAAGTATGGGTTCTAGCACGGGAGAATTGGGCGGCACATAAGCAACAATGGGCAGCGTTTCCCCTGCGATGAGGGTAGAACACAAGGGATAATCTCCCTGCGATAGTGGAGATTGTGTTGTGGAATTTGCCCCGCAGAATCCAACAATGAGCAGGCAGTGGCTGTGGTGGCAAGGCGAGAGCAGAGTTTTTTTTCTTTTTTTGAGACAGGCAGGAACAGAGGTTGAGAGTCTTGAGACTAGGAGTGGATGTGTCAGGGAGGATAGAGATGGTTCTTCCCCCAGCCGATGGCATGGGTTGCAGCGGGACAGGGGACGGTGGCTTGGTGACAGTGTTTCTAGCAGGGGCGGAGCAGGTTGGTCAATGACTTTTTGTAAACTCTATATGTAAAATGTTTATACACATTAACACTGTCGTATAAGAAAAATTAGCATGGTATGATACCGATAAATACACTATGACACCAACGAATGGATGTTCTAGATCTGCCCCTGATAGGAAAGCTTCTCCTTTTGTAAAGGTTATGCAAAAAGGTACACAATAATGCTACACTCCGGGCGTCCAATGGGAAGCAAAACATTGGACGCCTGTGATTGTGTTTCAACATATACACAATAGATGTTTCATCATTCAGTTAAAAAATATTTCAGTAAAAATATTTTGATGGTAGAAAAAATGTTTTATTCACACCCCATTAAAACACTTTTACTGAAACAATTTTTATTGAGCGATGAAATATTTTTTGTGTACGTGCTGAAACATAATCGCGAGCATCCGATGTATTGGACGCCCAATGCACGTTCAAAGGTACATGGAGGCTCGAGGTTGGGGCCAAGCTGCATAGCAGAGGGAATTAGTAGAGGTGGCATGGAAGGCACAAGCTTAGTCGCATTAGGCAATGTTTGCCCTCCTATTTCCTCCCTAGAGCTCCACCCCTCATTTAATTTTGATTGGCTTCCGTCTTATTGTGGGAGGCTTCATGAGGGAGAGTGGCTTGCTCGAGAGGAATGTGCTTGGTAGTATATCTATAGAATGTGGTGTTTGGTGATTCATGTGGTAGATGTGCGAAAGCTCCATAGACCAACCGCAAGAGCGGATCCATCATTATGGTAGTGGTGTCATGTTGACACCAACGATTATTTCCTACCCCAAGTACTTCCATCGACTCTTCTATGGGTGACACCACACTGTTGCATTTTGACAAAACTAATCAGTGTATTATTTGCTCTATTGACTGCTCAGCTTATAAACAACAGCAAACAGGTAACATATGCTTGCTTTACTCTATGCCTTCCACCGTCCGATTACAGGATGACACAATCACGTAGAAGTGCAACACAAAAGACATGGTAGCTGGCAGGAGTTTCGACAAGGATCAGCGAGCGTTCGTCCGGTGTTGACACCATCAACCTAAAAAGCTGGCTTCGTACTCGACTAACCGTGCCAATGTGGATGGAGCAAAGCCAGAGCTACTATGTCGGGTACGACGAGATTGGCAACAATAAAACTCACCCCTTTCTTTGTGAGCGAAGTTGACCGTGGAGATTGAGGGCTGCCATTGGTCGAAGATGCTTTTCTTACCATGAGTTTGGTAACAATGACTCATGACATGTACAGTGTCGAATCCAGGATCAAAATAAAGGGTATGCTCAACTCAAATGTTAAGTCTAAGTGGGTAAAGCTAAGTGAGGTGCATGCACTTATATAAGTCAAATAAAATGAATATATGATCAACTTAAATACATAAAAAAAGTACCTTGACTTAGTACTTTGGTAGCAAGATGCAAATTTTATTAAACATTAGCAAATTGTGAAGTGATTAGCCACCTGTAGACAGAAATAACAAATTGGTATTATTAGTCACAAATAAATTGTAGAAGTAAACATAAATTAACTAAAAGAAACAACATACCACTAATTTTCCGCAATTTGTTCAATGGGCAAGGATATTTTGCGAGTTTTCATTGCTTGAAATTGCTCCATGATTGTGTTATCACTGATACTTTTGAATATCTCTCGCTCAGTGTAACATACCATCAAATCATTAATCCAATCATCAGACATCTTATTGCGTAAATATGTCTTGATAATGTTCATTGCTGAAAATATATGCTCAACGGATGTTGTTCCATCAGGAAGGATTAATGTTAGCTCAATGAGACGATACACTCTTCGAAAGCCTATATGCTTATTAGTTTTTACCAACAACTGTGCAAAGGCTTGAAATATCTTGACATTTATCAAATTGTTCGCTTTTCTTAACATTGCGAATGAAGCTTTGAAGCTCATTTCTTAGCAAAAACCGGTCCGATACTGTAAAATCATCAACATAAATTTCAGCTAGGCGAACAAGTTTATTAACATCAAACTTGGAGAAGGAATTTCTTGGATCAAGGCAAGACATGCATATCAGTAGCTCAGATGACACTTCATTAAAGCGATGATTTATTTCATGCAAAGTAGCATCAAGGGCAACATTAAAAATGTTGACCTTGTAATAATGATATTGAGTCCCCTGTGCTTTCTCCGAATAGATTGACCCATGACACCAATGAGATCTTACATATTGGGCACATCAATCTCATATTGCTCGCAGAGGCCTTTGACTTTGGTCAAATAATGAGTCCCATCCATTTTTCATCATGTCTTGTAACCTCTCTTTCACATCCATGATCAAATTCATGGCTTCAACAATATTTTGATCCTTCCTTGTAAAGCTTTTGACAACTCGTTAGTGATGCTCAACAAACTCATTAGAAAATGCAGTATAAACACAAATTCAAAGGTCTCCATCTTCTTAACTAAACCTGCACCTCAACCAAGACTAGAATGCTCATGAGCATCTACACTCACTACTTCAAGAACATCCACCACTGCCTCCCACATTTTATATATACGAAGCAATGTTTTTAGGTGTGATCCCCATCTGGTATCTCCAGGTCTAACTATGCAGGACTCTTGATACACTCCTGTTCCAGCTAAAAATTTTCTATTCTCTAACTTTTCCAACAAAATATCTTCATGCTTAGCAAGTAATTCATCTTTCCTCTTACAAGATGCACTCACTTGAGTCACAATCAAGGGAATATAAGTGAAAAATTGAGCAATAGATTTACTACTTTGGGCAATAGTGACAACAACCAATTGCAATTGATGGGCAAAACAGTGGACATAAAAAACATAAGGACTATCATCCCGGATTAGTTTTTGCAAGCCATTGAATTCTCCTCTCATATTTGAAGCTCCATCGTAACCCTATCCACGTAGTCTAGAAATAGGTAAACCATGTTGGGAGAGAACACAAACCAAAGATTCCTTTAGTGCGGGAGATGTATAGTATGGTATGTGCTTCATTGCGAGAAACCTTTCTGTGACCTTCCCAAGATTATTCACAAATCTACAAGCAAAAGATAGAAAATTAGAACAATTTAATAATGAATCTTTCACTAATTAAAAACATTGAATTTATTGTTAACCTCACAATCACTGCCATTTGCTCTTTTATTGAACAATCCCTAGCCTCATCAATAAGAACCGAGAAATTCCTATCACCAATCTCACCCTTTATAATAGCTGTGACTTCTTGAGCACAACATTTTGCAAGCCCTTTTGAACATCTAAACAAATCATTTGTGTATTCCCAGCCCCTTTGTCAAATGCCTCCTTGACATCACTCTTCTTATCTTTGTAGCAATCCAACATTTCTCTAAGATATCAAGCACAATCTAAAGATGCCGTCAAGTGTATTTTGTATAAAATTTCATTCTCCTTAGAGTAAATATGAAACTTTCTAGAAACACTTGCTCGTTGGTTGTTGAAATCATCACATTCACCCTTTGCAATGTTATGAAAACAATTGGGACCACCAACATGTTTATTAAATCTATCCAATGCTATTTTCCAACGCCTGAATCCTTCTTTAGAAAATACATCATTCCCAAATGTGTTGGCTTGTGAGGATTTCTTGAAAAGAAAACAATAAAAATAAAATGCAGCATCTTTTTCCACACTATATTCCAACCAATCAAACTTATCGAACCACTGCCTTTGAAAAGATCTTCTAATCTTGCTATCTAACTTACTTGGAAATTTATGCCCAGGTGCTCTATTTGGACCATTCAATAAATATGCCCTCCTCACATCATCTCTAATTTCAGGAGCATAATCATCAATTTGTATCCGTTTTGCTGGATCAGCAATAATTTGAGTTGGATCAAATTCTACTAGATGTCTTTTAGGTTTATTTGTGCTCTCATCAGTTGCAGGTGTCTCACGTGAACTGCTTGCATAATAATTTAGCAAATTTGTTTTCTTCTCCATCACCATCAGTATTACAAATCTAACAATAGCAAAAGAAGATATAAATTTTAGCACTGCCAATTTGCCACAAATAAAAACCTATTTGACTGACCTTCCACCGGCCACCAGCCGTAGTCAGCGCCCCCTGCCCACGCCGTCCCCTGCCGCTACGCCCCTGAGGCCCTGCCCGCGCCGCCCCCTGCGGCCCTCCCCGCGTCGTCGTGTCGTGGCACTCCTGCGCCGCCTTGCCATGCGCCCCCTGCCGCCGCCGATGTGATGCGATGCCGCCACCTACCGCGCCATCGAATCGGGAGACTGGAGACGGGCATCGGGATGGGTAATTTGGGAGAGAGACCAAGAAAAGAGGGAGATAACCCTAAATCAATAATAGGCCTTATTGGGATGCTGAGCGAGGAGGCCTGGGAGGGGAAACAAATCATGTTTTTTATTCGTCTTCCTCGGGAAAACTAGCCGCCGTCGCTGCCTGTAACCTCTCCAACCTTCCCCATCTTAATCCATGGCGAAATTGATATACCTATATAAAAACCTTTTGCAAAAATTGGAGGGTAGGCTCGAGTCTCTTGAAACCCCCACCTTTGATTCGCCACTGGACATGTATAAGTGTCTAGCCTTTTGGTTATGTTGGTGTGCCGGGTTCCAAAAGTTGCTTGATGTGGCATGTCTCACTTACCCATGCAGTTGTAAGGATTTTCTTTTTTTCATGGTTTCTCTTATAAGCTAGACCAACTGTCTTCTTAATGAAATGCAGGAATATATGCCCTTTTTAGAGGTTACTTAATAAAAAAAGTGAAGATTAGAGGCAAAAATTATTTTTTCCTTTGAACTCATGTCGTGAACAAGCTAAGAACCCCTCTCTTGGTCCCATCCGGAGTTGTCATCAATACATTACTCAATAGGTTTGTTCAATGATTATATTAATTTAAAAGGCAAACAAATTAGAAAAATTACTTAGATGTATAAAATAGAACCTCAGGCATCAAAACGGCAAAATCGCAAGTTAGCGATCAGTTGTGCACCGCCCCTAGTGCGCGGCGAGTAGTCCCCCAACACGTGTCGTGCGAAACAGGAAAAGGAAAAACAGGATACGCGAGATGGGTGGGGAACTAAACAACACCTATCTTAGTTTTTTTTCCTCAGATTTTTTTTTTCCATTTTTTTCCTAGATCTGTCTTCTATCTGATGTTTTTCTTTAGATTAGATTGTACATATTTTTACTATTACACTTCGTGCATATCAAAATTTACATACCAAAAATTTAGGACACAAGTTTTGTACATTGAAAGTTTTGTATACCTAAATTCTATACCACCTAAAAGTTTGTACACATTGACGAAGACTATTCGGATATATTGAATATTTTCTATAGTTACTGTGTATATGTTTTCATTTTTTGTGTGTAAATGTTTATAAGTATAGTAGATTTGCTTACATGCAAATATTTCTAATTATGGTAGATTTGTGATCTCGTGGAAAATTAAAAAAAAAACCGGAAGATAAGGAAAGGGATGCACCGTGGGCATGCGGCTGACGATAACTAAAGGAAGGGGAAGACGCTAGATGTTGCTGACCAACCACGCGGCCCCAAATTGACGTGCACGTCCAGTCGTGTACTAGCCATACCCAAAAGAAAAAGTCTATCCAAAAATCGTATTTGGGTGAAACTTAACAAACTAACAAATTGGCTATTCTCCCAAAATCGATAAATAGTGAACTTCTCTATATTAACTCTGGTCGATGTCATTCCTTTTTATGTTCTTCTCTATATTAACTCTTTGTGTATACGTTACAGACATGATCCCCAACCTATAGCAATGAGAATATTTTAATAAGATCACATCTATATTGCTTACATCAAATATTTCTCTTTTTGCAGTACAAGCTGTTTTTTTTTCCACACTGGAGTAGGGTGTGTTCGAGGTCGACGGCTGGACGGCTGGACGTTAGCATGCATGCAGAAGTTGCAATCATCAATAAGGTCTTCTGTCAAGGTGGATGTCGGTTTCTATGGCAAGACATATCTTTTGGCCGTAAAGGCCCCGAAGACCATGCATGGAAAATGGAACCGGATGCCTATGCATGGCTGTCCTCATGCTGGTTTTTCCTTCATGAAAACAACCACCACCCATGTTACACGCTCCAGTGTTCAGACCATGTCAAACTTGATGCATAATTAATTCCTTCCATTTGTTTTCTATGGAAAAGGGTTTCCTTGCACATAGCAGGAACATGGATTAAAATTCAGTATAATAAATTTACAAAAAAATATTAGTGTAGCGCTAATTAGGCATTTGTAGCAGTCAACTAGTTATTTGCTCACCATTATATATAAAAGTGCTTGAGACTGCTTTCAACTATACGTTAGTTCTAAAATAAGGTATTGGTCGACAAGCGTTAGGGGCGGGCCCAGGATTTTTACATGGGTATTCAAAATATTGAATAAAGGGATGGGAAAAATACTTGAATGTTTTGCCTAATATTTAACATGTATAATATCACTTATTACTAAATTACTAAATGTATAATACATATATTACATATATTGCGTGTTGAATACGACCTCTTCGTTGAATACGGTATTTTGTCACACACATATGCGTTATATTCTATACATAATCATTTATTTTTTAAATTGGGGTTATTCATTTGAATACCATTGACTCACTTCTAGGCCCGCCCAAGCGTAGAGTTAAACCTACCGAATATCATTTAGACTTGTCGACCAACGTATATATAGAGCTTGTTGAGCAATATGTATTGCTTAAAATTACCGATACATACAAGTTTAAAACACAATACGCAGAAATAATTGGTTTTTTTTGTCGTGTTTTGGTGGCTCCTTGTTCTATAGGACCGCAGTTGTCTATTTGTGTTTCATTTAGTCTATTTATCTTTTTCTAAAATGGATGAACTTCTGCCCTTGTATTTATTTAAAAGATACTTACGTGGGTTGGATCCATCCCTTCGGTACTATTGCATACTCCTAAAATGCATGTGCCCTTTATAAAGAAACCTACCTAGTACCTACAAACAGCAGTCCCACACAACACAAGCATGTGTTCAACCCAATGAAGATGACAAGGGCCAAGGGATCCTAGTCTCACTTGCTAGGTTAGGTGGGCATGTGAACTTTGAATAAGCAGGGCACTCACATGCCATGGACAAAACATTGGAACTATGTTCATTATTCCAGAAATTAGTATGGGGGTAGGGGGTAGCTAGCTACATTTGTTTACATTCCCCTGAGCCATCTCCTCAGATCCTGATGACACATCTCTCATATGCATATGCATATGTATGGTTCAGAGAACACACATGCATGCATATAGGAAGAAGAAGCCAAATCAAATGGCTAACAGAGAATCAGAGATCACAGCTATCCCCCATAAACTCTTGTTTTGACAGGGAGGGTGCCTCTGTTTTTCCAACTCTAGCGCTGTCCTTTCACCCTATGACGACTGTATCTACATATCCTGGTCTTTGCAATGCCAGATACGTCAGGTATAGCACAGCTCTCACTTCCAGTCCAGCGTGGCGCAGTCTACACAGCTTTCCCTCGCCACATCAGCAATTTGGGCACCGGTGTCGTACACTTGGCCAGGCCGCCAGTTGGCAGGAAGAACCTCTCGGTCGGCCCAGACCCATTTTCCATCGTAACCGCCAGTCACCACAGCCCTAAACTGAAGCGGGCCATCGGGGGCCCGGTCAATGCTCCAAACAGGTCCGTAGACCCGGGTCATGAACCGCCAATCTGATGATCCCACCTGCATCGATCAATCCCACAATGTTTTTTATTAGAAAACTAGTTTTCTAGAGTAGGTTATTTGATTAAGATGCATTTTTTTCATTCAGAAAAAGATGCAATATTTTATTCTCTTCTGATTCTGTTTGATCAAGTCTTCTTATACCTGAGCAACATCAACTGCTAAGATATCAGTTTGGCCACCTTGGTAAAGGAACTTGATGACCAAATTGTTTGGCCTTTTGCTCTGCTCTTCCACTAATATGGACAGATTCTTGTCCTTGTAGTCGCAAGGAATTCTGCAAGCAAACAAGGGAAAAGATATTAGAGGACTGAAATGTTAACCATTAATTTGTATGCATCTCTAGGCCCGTTGAAATTAAAGTTGTGTGTTTGCCTTGTGAAGCATGGCAGTGCTGTTTTCATCTCACTTATAGAATAAATTTTATTACATTTGGATCAAGCAATATACAGATAGGCAAGGGCTGTAAGCATCAGTAAACATGAATTTGCTGTGATTTGGAATTTTTATCATTTTAAATATAAATATTTGATTATGAAATTCAAGTTCAAGAGTAACATGGACTGCAACATGTTCCATTTCAAGAAGTTTGTGGCCTCTGCATGTATCTAGTTCAATATGAGGTAAAATTTTTGAAATATATAATTAACATAAAATTCAGTACATACATAAGAATCTCAATGAAAGAACCCTCAAAAATCGAAATGTTTGAATCAGTATGTTTTCCATGCATTATGAAATTTTGAGAGAGAAAAAAATGTACTCATGCTAGGACATTATACCTTCAAGTAACTTCTAAGTCTACCTACCAAAATGACCTTCCACTGATTTTGTAATATACTCAAATTTAGTAAATATTTCACTGGATGTGTCTGATTTTAATGTTGAATTTCAAGTTTCCACTAAAGGATGAAGAGTAATTATTTCTCCTAAAATCACAAATTAGTGTTCAATCGTGCTTGAAAAATTAACTATACATGTCGACAGATATTATTATTACCTTCTGTACTCTACCGGCAGAGCATCAAGCTTCTTCAACTTGTGGGCCATCCCGGGCTTGGCCAGGCCCGCAAAAGCGGGCCCACCCAGCACGAAGTCTGTACTGTTGCTCCTGTGAAAGTCGGTGAGCACGACGCGGACGCCTGCATTGCTGCACACCTTTGCATTTCTGCATCTCATCTGTTTCACAAAAACAAACAAAAAAAATATAGGGAGCTGAATAACAAATGTGAAAGGACAAAAAACACAAGTGAATAAATGTCATTTATGTAGTGCTACCAGCCTATCAGTTTCGCCTCCTTAAAAAGGAAGAAATTTTGGGAAACATTCAGGGTTGAAATAAAACTATATTTGGAGCGTGCTACTGCTATTACTTTTAGGCGTACTATATGTCCTTTGAAAACTTTTTTGTGTAAAGGCTGCATTTCGTGAATAAGCTACTAAAAGCAAGTTTTTATTTAGTATACCAGGGAAGACAAAAAAAATTGATAAGCCTTCTAACAATTACTTGATGGCTTGATTCTTTGTAGTCAAAACTACTAAAAAAAGAAAATCCCCAAAAAACTGTGAAGAAATTATCGTTCCTGCCAGAAACCTGAATCTCTGAGACATAAACTTTAAAACAATTTTTGCAAACAGCCCATCTAATCCTCAGGTTCTTCATCTCGAAAGGGAAACAAAAACTCAGGTTGTTGAACAAGGAGCCATGTGAGGAACACGGCAAGAAGGGGCATTCTGGTTAAATCAGAAAAGGACGATCTTTCGAAAAAAAAATCAGAAAAGGACATGAACAGAAATGGGAGCAAAAAATTCATACAAGACAGAGAACTAATTTGGCCCTGTACCTGAAAGCACCTTCCACATCCAAGCCCTCCCCTATGTTGCCTTGGACCCCCAGCAGCAAGAAATCCCCCATTGAGCTCCATGGCCATGGCCCCATACCCACATCCTCCACCACCACCTGATCCATCACCACACAAGAGAAATTAAACCCAAGATTCACATCCTGCTCGTTCTTGCAGCAACCAAAACTAAACACATCAACGGATCAACCAATTCTTGGGGACTCAGGGTGAATAATGAAGTATGCTTACCGGCAGGGAGAGGGGAGAGTGAGGGTGAGTAGGCAGCCTTGCCCTGCCGCACACACCTCTCAGACGCAGATGCGCATAGCGTGGAGGAGGCCAGGAGCACCAAGAAAGTGGAGGAGAGGAGAATTGCAGCCATGGTGGTGAACTGGTGATGACGACGATGATGAGCAGTAGAGACTAGAGAGAGTGTGGGAGAAGGAAGACTTGCTTTTTTCCCTATGCTAGCACATGCTTCTGCTTAGGCCACTGTGTTAATTAAGCACCAATATATAGCAAACCGAGGAGAGAGAAAAAGAGAGAGACAAGTGAGAGTGCGTGTGCGTGTTTATTGTGTTTGGGCTCATATGAGAGTGGGGATTATTGCTGTGCACAATTTGTTCCGTCCACAAGGCGCTCACCAATAGTCGCTGAGATGTGGGCCCTATAGCAGTTTTGATAGTGTATAATGTCAGTGATGGCACATAATTATTTCATGAGCTTGACACATGTGTGTGGAGAGTCTTCTTGGCTGTGGGGTATGCATTTCTTTGTGCTCTTTATACGCTTTTCTAATCGCTTTTTTGGGACTTTGCCTTTTTGTGGAGAAAAGGGTAGGCAATAGACTGATGACAATAGAAAAACTGGGGGCAACATGCTTCCGATGAATCAGTCAAATGGAATTATGTACTTAACCCACTGGGTTTCATAAGATATTTGAAACCTGCGGTAGTTTATTATTTGTATGGTGTTGATAATATGAGAGGTAGGTTGAAACAATGGTTTTAAGGGAGAGAGATGATATCTTGGGTTTTATTCTTGTTGTGAGTTTGTGACTAGATAGCAAGTTAAACTACAAGAGTTTTGGGTGTCCTTTTACATGATTTTGGTTAGAAATAAATTATTTTGATATGTTAATATTGGTCTAACGCCTCTTTTCACCGGGTAAGTCTTTGGTCTTAACTACTTTACGAAGCGTTCCGGTGCATCTTGGTTGCATGCACTCGTCATCACTATGCCACCATCATTGCCAGAAGGTGGCCATCATCATCCAATAGGTGTGGTATCGACTGCTAGTGATTTTTGCTAGTGATTTTAGTGATTTTGTCGCCACTTAACCCTATACGTCATATACTACGCTCTATCTTTTAATAAGTATCTATATTTTATTTTATTGTATTTTTTATAAAAAAGTTGGTCCCATAATAAAGAAACTATATGAAGAATATTTGATTTGTTTCAAAATAGTGTGCCTTGAAATTATTCATAACGTGCGGGTCAAAACTTTAAGAGGATATTGTTCATTTTTTAAGAATATGGTCAAATCTTGTAAAAGATAACTAGATCTGCAGCATGCAAAGTTGAAAGTCTCAAGATCAATTTCAGAGAAAATGGTTCTTTTCTTCTTGGCAAAGAAAGGTATTTGTGAAAATTGAAGGATGGAATAAACATTTCAAGATCAATTGCATCCTTTCTGCACTCTACAGAGCACCCCATGAATTCCCTCCATATAAGGCAAGTCTGCAGTATATTGTTATGACCTCTTCAACTTCGTCTGCCACTATGCAATTTGGAAAAGTGTTACTTTTTCTTTCCTGGGGAACGAACGTAATACATTTTTTTAGGGTACATGAAATGCAGGGTGTAATTTACCATAGGCATGTACGGACCATGTAGCATAAGTTCTATGATAATATCATATATACTCCATTCTTCCAATGATATATATAAGCATTTATTTATCTTAACATGGTCATTTAATTAAAAAGAGTTATATATTATGGGAGTTTGCTTGATGGTAAATCTAGTAACAATATTCTTATGTGATCAATTTTTCTTATTTTTTGTTTTCTATAATCAAAGTTAAAAATGTTTGATTTTACACTATTTTACAAGTGTTTGTATATTATTGGATGGAGGGGTAGCTATTCACAATCACTGTGGCCCTCTATTAATTTGTTGTACTAATTGTGTTTCAATCGTGTATCGGTATTGTTATTTCGACAAAATCTCTCTAATGCCAATAGGCCTTTTAAATAAATTTTTATGGCACATAGTCAAACACATCGTGAACGTACGACATTTAGGTTGTTTGGATCCAGTGACTTTTTTTTTAGTTCGTGTCCCATCGGATGTTTGCACGTCAATTAGGAGTATTAAATATAGACTGATAATAAAACTAATTGTATAAATAAAGGCTAATTCGCGAGATGATTTTTTAAGCCTAATTAATCCACGATTAGCAAATGTTT
>CM002485.1:12341345-12355760 GCA_000325765.3 Leersia perrieri
TCGGAACAATTATTATTAAGAATTATTATTTATTTCAAGCTATTTCGGCTCTTTCTTAATCTTCAAAAAGAAATAAATTTCGTAATGAAATGGTAGGGTGAAAAAAAAGAAAAAATAAAAAGGAAGTGTGGAAAAAATGACAAGAAGATATTGGAACATCAATTTGAAAGAGATGATAGAAGCGGGAGTTCATTTTGGTCATGGTATTAAGAAATGGAATCCTAAAATGGCGTTACATCTCGGCAAAGTGTAAAGGTACTCATATTACAAATCTCGTTTTTTATCAGAAGCTTGTGATTTTGTTTTTGATGCAGCAAGTCAGGGAAAATCGGACGTCAACTTTGGTCCTTTTTTCAAAGTGGTAAAAGAAATATTTCTTCTGACAGCATATAAACAATACTTCCTTTATGAGGAACATACTGGAACAGTAAGGAATGGGCCCTTAGTGTAGACACATCATATATGCGAATTATTGGCTAGAATATACATCATCAGTCGAATCAAATCAATTTTTCTAAAGATGTAAATTTGATTGAAATAAAAGAGATAAACAAACGGAATTATTTTACACAAAAATGTGAACTATGTCTAGGGATCTATTAAAATTCCAATATCTTTGTACACAAGCAACATGCTTTGATCTAATCAAACAGTACTGAAGAAAACAAAATGCACCAGTAACCAACAGGGTCGTTGCAAGACTGAAGTTCTCGGAAGAACTGTCATTTTTGTGAAAAATGCCTATAAATGTTTCTAAATATATTCTTATGTGAGTCCTGATGACAACACATAAATTGGTTTCTTAACATATCTTTGACATTAAAAGCTTAAAAACGGCATGATGTTTATAATGTTGTCGAGTTTGAAAAAAGAGAGAGAGACATAGAACAGAGAAAGTAGTGACAGAGAGGGACACCTGAAGCCTTTGTGCAATTATGCAATATGGGCTCCCATTATCACGGCTCTGCAATTCCTTGTGCTCCGCAAGCTAAATGGAGGAAAAACTGATGCCATTGCACAACACAAACTGCCTTTTTTTTTGCTAGTAAAGATTTTTGTTTTAGTGAAAGACGTGCCACTCATGTATGACTTCAGGTTGTACAACAGACAAACTGCCGAGGAAATAGCTTATGCCTATAGACTTTCAGGGCCGGTGCCATGCATACTGACATCCAGTCATCCAACAACCGGGCACAAAGCCTGAAAAAATGCTCAGTACCCTCCTATTTATCTTTCAGAAAATTCGGGGCCCACCTGTCAACACTCTCTAAAGGCACTGCTCTGAGCGGTAGTTAGCATTTATGCCCATTTACAGTGCAGGAATTGGTTTGTTTTCAATAGGAATTAAAGAATTTCTCATATTTTAAACATGCACTAAGTTTTTCGAATTCAAACAAATATTCTATACACATAAAGTTGGAGGCAATATAATCAGAAACAGTGTCCCACCAACCATGTTACTCTGGTTCATTGGACTTTGGACATGCAGAGTTGTTGCAGTCCAGTGCTCCATGCATTGTTCATTCACACAAATATACTGACAAAAATTGCACTTGATCAGCCATTGCTGGGATTGTTGGGTTGCTCATGTTTTGGTTGGTGTGGCAGAGTCTAAGCTCCTAACATGCTCCATCCTTTGTCCATTCTGAGGATTTTATTTATTAATTGATTAAGTAATCCGTATGTGCATGCTCCTTGGCTGTTCTATGCTCTGAATTGAACATGATCGACTGGTCAGACAGAGGATTTAATTAGATATTGTGGCAGTCTGCTAGATTGAGGACTTTGGCTTAGCTTTAACAAGGACAGGTGCATCTCTATCTTAGCGGCCGACATTAGTTGGGGGAGAAGAAAGGAAAGAATTGTCTGAAATTCTGCTGTCCCTATGACACTGAACTTTTTAATCTGAATATTTGCATGCCTAGCAGATATCGCTGGATGTGTTGGAATGGAGGCCGCGTTTAGATGTTGAAAAGTTTTTGTCAAAATATCATATCAATGTTTAGACACATATTTAAAGTATTAAACATGGACTAATAAAAAAAATTATATATTCGGAATGTACACTACGAGATGAATCTTTTGAGCCTAATTAATCCGTCATTAGCACATGTTGGTTACTGTAGCACTTATGGCTAATCATGATGTAATTAGACTCAAAAGATTCGTCTCGTGATTTACAGTCGGATGGTGCAATTGGTTTTTTTTCGTCCATATTTAATACTCCATACATGTGTCCAAATATTTAATATGACGGAAAAGTTGGAAGTTTAAATTTTAAAGGAGAGAACTAAACGCAGCCGGAATTTGTTTATTGATGTTATTTGCAAGTGTCAAGTCCTGGATTCTCGTGCAAGGACGTATACAGTAGAGTACTTCTTCCGTCTCGAAATACAAAAACCTATAATATCAAATGTGATATATTCTAATACTGTAAATCTAGATAGATGATTTATAATAACAGGATTCACCCTTAGAGAGTATATATTAACGATGGTGTGCTTATGAGTACAGTATAACTCCGTAAGATTGTATTTTATTCCATGCCGGCAGCTTTTGTCAAGGCAGAAAAAAAAATTGCTGGCAAACAATTATTGTACTAACTTGGCAGAAAACAGACAAGGAGCGTTATAAGCAAGAAGATGAATCAATTGATCATCTTATTTCAGAGTTGTGTAAATTAACTGGTACTCCAAAATTTGATGGGGTGTGAATCTTTCAGCTTTCTTACTTTGAAATTGGATCGACTTGGTCGATCTTTGGTTAAAAAAAGGAAAATGAATGAAAAGAAAAGGAAGAACTATCAACTGATTGTTGCAAGAGATCAAGGAAGAATTCATTCAAGATTGCTCACTCTGTCTTGTGCATCACTCAATATGCGATGTCAATGACAACTGAAACTGACATTGTAGTTGCAGGAGATGTTTCCTATATGTATCCATCCATTTTGTGCGCCAGTGCGTGCCTTTCGTACTTACCATACCAAAAAGCGAACCAGTACCCCTGCAAAATTAACCCATGTTGTTGTGCTGTGTATCTATTTGGCAACGTCGCGGTATGTGTCGTTGAGCCGTTAACCGTTTCCCGTTGCGTGTTGCCATCATCGCGGTCTCAGTTGTTTTCCGATGACATAAATGTGATGAGTAGCTTAGAGCTTGTTTGGTTCCTCCTTTTTTTTAAGTCCCTATCACATTGAATGTTTGAACATTAATTAGAAGTATTAAATATAGATTATCAATAAAATCCAACTCATATTTTAGACTATTTTAAGAGACGAATCTATTGAGCTCAATTGGTCCATGATTAGCGAATGTGATGCTACAGTAAACATGTGATAATCGTAGATTAATTAGGCTTAAAAAAATCATCTCGCGAAATAGCCTTCATTTATATAACTAGTTTTATTATCAGTCTATATTTAATACTTCTAATTGACGTCCAAACATCCGATGTGACACGAACTTAAAAAAAGTGTCTGAATCCAAACAAGCTTACAGTAACTTGTGAGAATATGCTTACTGATGAGTTGTGACACGCGTATGTAAAAAAAAAAGTCCATACAATTTTATTTCTGGGCTGAATTCATCTATTCTGTTCTTTCTGACGATGGATAAGCACTAATTAAAGCATGAAAGTTTGGTTTTCCAGGCCTTGAATATATAATTGCAGATAGGAGTGTTGAAGCCCAAAAACCCAAGAGAATGTTGGGTGATCTGCAAGATAGTTGGGCCGAGTGTAGGGCTTGTTTAGGAGAGAAACAAGCACACCTACAGTCCTAGACCTACCAACCCAACTATGCTTTGGTGGGCTGCATCTGTAAATGAAATAATGCACATATTGATATAAGATATGCTATTGGAAAAATAGTTGGTCTGCCACACATGATTTTCACATAAAAACTTAGCGTAAATTTCACAGAATAAAGCAGATCGGGTTCTGTAACAATAACAGTCCCCGCTTTCTATCGAACATTTTATATCTATGGTCGGTGACGACACAGCGGCGGAACCCGCGACCGGATCTGACGAATTTGCACCAGATCCAGCCAGGCGAGGTGAGACGGCGTTGGTCGGCGAGGTGCGGCAGTGGCCGGTTAGGTTGGCCCGGTCGGCGACGCTGCCGCTCAACGTGCGACGGTCAGATCTGGTTGCTGGCGTCGCAGCAGCGGCTATGGCGCCGCGGTGGCTTGGGCAGCTGCTACGGCGCCGTGATGGTTTGGCCGGCGGCAGGCGGTGGCTCGGTGGCCAAACTGGGTCGTCTCGGCCGGCCGTGGCGTGATGTGACGACATCCTTATTGAAGGCATTTCAGATGTCGTATCTTTTACTTTTCGGTTGAAAACATAACGATGATGACATTTCAGGTGTCGTATCCTTATTGAAGGCATTATGTTCGAGGTTTATCTGTGTCTTTGACTGTTTTGGTTTTGCTGGACAGGGCCCTAGGATTGTTATGGATTAATGACGATTGTTTGCAACATAACTAATCTCTGGTATTTCTTCTTATTTTGCTTCGACACTGCTCACTAATGATGATGAAAGCAGGACTTGACTATGAGTTTCGGAGATTCTAATTGTTCGGCTTGACAAAAATAAGGACTATAGATTCATGTCTTTTGAAGGATAATTGCTTTGTGCTTTTTATCAACTATGGTGATATCTATCCTAGGGTGGTCGGGTCGTTTTAATAGTCTTCTTGTTTTTAATCAAGCTATATGTTTTTAATTTTATAATTATTAGTCTCGTAAATCCTGTAATAATTGGTTGTAACTTCTTTAAAGTAAAGGCCAAAATTAATTCCATTATATAGTAAAAAACATAACATGTGGTTTTTCATAAGGGGTATTTTTTGGGTGGTCGGAACAAATTTTTAAATGTGGAATGAAAACTATACTCTTCATTCAAAAAATATAAGCAATTTGACTAGGATGCAAGTTATATATTCTAGTCCAACAAATCTAGACAGTGGTTTTGTCCAGATTTGTTGGACTATGATATGCCACATCCTAGTCCAAATGCTGATATATTTAGATGGAGAAGTAAGACGAAAGTTTTATTATTGTTTTTACCGTCCAGCGTAATTACCGTGTGGGAGGGAGCTCAGACTAATAGACTATGACTCGGTTTTTCTATTTTTATGTATGTCTCAAAATATAGAGACTTATACCGTTTTTTTAGCAGATTAAGGTTGAGGGAATAGAGGGTTGTGATTGATTGAGGAGAGAAAGTAGGTGGAAAAATTAAATTAAGGATGATTGTGATTGGTGGAGATGCAGTAGATAGGTATAGAAGTAGTTATATTTTGATACAAATTTGAATTGCTCAGGAAATTATATTTTGAGACGGATGGAGTAGTAGAGATATTGTCTAACCATATGTATACTATCTTTACGTCATTTATCCAAGTCCACTTTTCTTGTACGATGTAATCCTACATACACAATGATGCAATACTCTTTAAATAAATCAATATGAGCCTTTATTCTATTTTGGATGGTGTAGGAGAAACGATGTTAGTATTCTTTTTATCTTATACTCCCTCCGTGGTTTTTTATTTGATGTTAAACTAACCGACATCAAATATTTCAAATCAGAAGGAGTACTATATATATCAACAGTTCAAACAAGGGTTTTACTTTTACCTGCCTGCCTCCCGCCGAGAGAGCGATCGATCGATCGATCTAAAAATCTGGATGGATGGCCAGAGGCCCAGGGCAAGGGGGTACCACCAACAAACGGGCCGGACACCACCAGGTGAGTGATCTGAAGGGTAGCCAGCCCTATGGCCCATGCCCACGCGGGTGCCACATGGCCGATGACCCAGCAAAACGAGTGGCTGCCGACCGGCGGCACGCACATGGCGCTGCACGCCGCCGGAGGGGCACGCCCATGGAGAAAGACGCCCTGCGCCACCGGGGCCATCCATCCATCCATCAATCCATCCGTCCCCGGCGGCCGCAGAATCACCTGTGGCCTCTTCATGAATTCTGATTTTGCTCTGCCTGCCCTGTCCTTTCGCAGCTATGGGATTATCCTTAAGGAGTTAAAGGTTATCCATGAGCATCTATTCTTTTTATGAGCTAACACAATACCGTGCGATGTTTCATTTCATATTGGAAGCTCACACAAGGTGCGGTGCGCATTCACTATTTAGGACTAAGACCATGTTTGTTTTCACGGATTTTTTTTTAAGTCCTTGTCACATCGGAGTATTAAATATAGACTATTAATAAAACTCACCCCATACTCTGTACTATTTTACGAGACGAATCTATTGAGCCTAATTAGTCCATGATTAGCAAATATGATGCTACAGTAAACATTTACTAATCGTAGATTAATTAGGCTTAAAAAAATTATCTAATGAATTAGCCTTTATTTATACAATTAGTTTTGTTATCAGTCTATATTTAATACTCCTAATTAACGTCAAACATCCGATATGACAAAAACTTTTAAAAAAAAGTCCCTGAATCCGAACAAGCCCTAAAATAGAGACCCTATTAGAATCGAACATCTCCCTTGTGTAGCTGCGTGGCCTGGCATGACGTAGTTTACCTTTCAAAGAAATCTTGCCGCCGTCTGCACGGGAGCATGCTTCTTCATGGGCTGCATCGAGCCTCCGAAATCTGTCGCCATCTTTCTGTGTGTGTAAATATATTGTTGCTTAAAACATCTTATTTCCCTTATGTTTAACATTCACTAGCGAATTACTCCCTCCGTCCAAAAATAAATACATTCCTCGGTTTGAATCTGTATATAGGTTATATACGTTTTTTTTTATGAAGGAAGTAGCAAACAAGTAACTCCCTCTCTCAACAATCACTAATAAAGCTAACCGTCAAAACAAAAACAATGCTAGCCATGAAAACAAGATTTTGCCAGCCTTGCTGACGTGGACCACCTTGACACTTGTGATGTCCATGTAGGCAGACACACATGGGAGTGGCCTGACTGACAGTAGTAGCTCTCGTCATGATGTTGGAGGCTGGGTCCCTGCCTGTGGGCCCCTTGATGCATATGGCTGCTGCCGGCCGGTCTCTATCCAGCCTGGGATCCGTGCTGGCCACATTTAGAGGCCCAGCTTTCGTACGCATAATTCGTGCTATCTAGTACTGCACTCTCGTACCCTCTCCCTGGATTTCATAGCTGATCGATCATTCTTGTACGTACCATCGATTTGTCTGTCCATGTACGTACACAAGTGGCTGTGCTTTGTCTGATGTACATTGTATATATGCTTATACATATATGCCTGCTAGTGTGTGTGTTTCACTGTCGATCATGATACGCTAGCTAACATGTAGGAGTATGTATATATGCACCTGTGGTGGTGGAAGATACTCCGTAGTGCACAGCTTGCATCCTCAAAACATTAACCAAATTCAATTCACACAGAATATAGCTGTGTGTGATGTGTAGTTGAAGCACATGTAAGAGTGCTATCACATTAATACTTAGATTATGGTTGTTATGTCGTGTTGTGCTATGTATAGTACGATACTTGTTGTTTTTAGAGTTAAGCTGTAGTGGAAATGATAATCTACCAGTTTTGGTAATTAATTTTTCTGTAGTGGCCAGACAAATATGGTATCCAAATATTAAAATTCTCTAGTTCTCAAAAATAAATTATCAAATTTCTCTTCTGCTTATTTCATATTTTCGTAATCCACAAGTAGTAGACTAATGACCTTATAGAGGCGATTTTCACGTTCCTTGCTCATACTCCCTCTGTCCAAATATCCAAATACATATATTTGACTTGGGATGCGACACATCCTAGTCAATGAATCTATACATAATCGTCTATATTTATTATACTATAATGTATCACATCCCAACTCATATGTTTATTCTTTTGGATGATAGGAGTGGCTTATATGTGGAACTGGATCTAATAATCGTCTACTAAGTTTGTTCTAGGTGGGGAACCACGTCTTCCTACACGGGACATAAAGGATAGAATTGAAGGCCCTTCCTACATTAGTATAAACAAATACTAGCTAGTATGTAGTATTAATCACTACTACAGAAAACCTAATACATGACGGCTTCATAGATGATGGCTACCCTAATAACCGTCACCTATAGTTCGATATCGGTTATTTAAAAGAACCGTCACCTATGCTGGTGGCAGTTCTTGCAAACAACCGCTACATATAGTCTTGAAAATAGGTGACAATGCATTATAGAACCGTTACATTTAGTGGGTCCCACCAGCTGTATTTCTAACAAATGGCAGCAGGTGGGACCCATTATAGGTGGCGGTTATGCATGTTGGAACCAACTCCTATATATAGGTGGTGCCTTAAGAAGAGAACCGACAACTAAAATAAGGTTATAGGTGGTGTTTTTTTTTCAAAAACCGCCACCTATGAGCCTGCATATAAGTACTGCATGCTCTTCTTCCACCTCGAGCTAGCCAAGCAAAAGAGACGCCGCTCTTACTAGTATAGTTTCTTTTCTTTCAAATCTATCCTTGGGATTAAATACGATACCCTAGAATACTTCTGGGTGAAATGCTACAATGGTATATCCGTGTGCTTACGGGTGTATTTCTGTAAACCATAGATTACCATTGATATTTCAAGCCGTCATTGTTGGAAATAATATTTTCAGGGATGACGATAAGAAATACCAACACCCGCCATCTGAGAGCACTATATACATTGTTTACTATTCTTTTTGATTAATAATGATTCTACAATGTTAAGAGGTTTTTTTTGTGTATGGCGTGTGTAGGGAGGGGGTTATCCTTCTAGTACATGGGTGAGGAGGCATGTGCCCCTTTTACTACGTTCGAAAGGCATCCTCTGCCATTGCTTGTTCTCTAGCTCTGGTGATTCGATGGCTTAGGGCTAAGTGATGATGACATCTCGACCTTCGAAACAAAAACATTAAGTAACCAAGCTAAATGGGTGTTAAAAACCAATTAATCGAGCTTATGGCATCAAGTTAATTATCTTGTGAACACATTCTTGAAAGTGCATAATTTACCCTTTAGTGGGTTTTGGTGAAAGTTGACAACATAATTAAGGAGCTAACCATGTCATATAGGCTTGAATATTCTTATGAGGAGGATGTTGACACTATCAGGGAAGCAGTACACCACATTGTGCTTTGGCCTAAAAGGTACACTGTTATTCGTCAGGATGGTGAACCAAGTAATAACGATGGTGCTAGCTCCTCATCAGGAGCTAGATCTCCCGGTCATCTGTGAAAGAAGCACACTCCTCGCCCGCCTTCACGAAAGAGCCCCGGTCCACCCCCGCCTCCACGGAAGAGCCCAACTCCAGCCCCTGCCACCAAAGAGGCAGAGTCCACCCCCGGCTCCACGGAAGAGCCCAACTGCACCTCCAGCTCCGATAAGAAAGAAAACGAGATGCTCAAGTGTATCTCTAAGATCTTGCGAGTTAGGCAAGGCCCGTGCAATTGATAAGGCCGCGAAGTCTGATCCAAAGCCATCGCCAATGAAGAAAATGAACAGTAGTTTTGTTCGAAAAGCACTGCTAGCAAATCTACGCCCGAGCCTATCGAGGTGAAGGACCACTTCATTCAGAATGCCACAAAACCTAACATGAAACTACCTTCGGACTTTTAAAGGACTTTAGCAAACAGAGAGGTGCATGCTAGAGCCAAAAAGGAATATCTTTCTCTCGCGCAGTGACGTGGATATGTTTGGCATGTACTACTATGATTTGGACTTTTAGGGTGACGATTGGGTGATATGGATCCTGTTCAAAGAAATTTTCTAACTTTTGCAAAAAGGAACCTTGATATTTGTAAACTCTAGATATTTTCATTGTAAGATCTTCGATCACTCCTTTTCATTTGATATGGATTGTTGACGGTCATTATTGCAACATTTTAACCGTCAATTTAACTAAAATAATGAAGAGTTGGGTATGCTTGCAATGCATATTTATTTTACAATAATCTATTTCCACTTGTACTTGGCAAATATTTACTTGTAGAGAAAATATATCAAAATGGAGAAGATAAGTGGGAGAAAACCTCACTCTCAAGCAAGCTTGTGGATGAGAGGGCCACCTTGTAGGACAGATGTCAAAGTAACCGCCATTGCAACTACCAACTGTCATAAGGGCCCACCTGTCAGTCACTGGAGAAGGCTGGAGGTGGTTGGAGGCCAGAGTGGTTCGGCCAAACCACCCTGGTTCGGCCTAACCAGGCTCGGTGCCGATCTCTCTGATCTTCCACGTGTAGGCTCCAGATACTCTCCTGATGGTGGTTACGAAGGGCAATGTGGTCAATTCGCATCAGAGTTACCGCCAATTAAAGCCTATTTAAGGAGCACCTCACTTACTCTCTAACACACATCAAAGCAAGGAATCAAGCTCACTCTACTTGTAGTATTAGTCTAGTAGAAGTAGGGATAGAATAGTTCTAGTTCAAGGAAGACTTCGAAGGAATTCGGGTAAAGTTCTACTTTGCTTTCTAGTTCTTTTATAAGACTTTTAATACTTCAATATAGTTATCTTTATACAATTGCGGTAGCCTAGTCCAATCATAGACTAGTCTTGCAAACTTTAGCATTTATATGATTAGTATACCAGTGTGGTTACATTTATCTGGGATTTGCATTGGTGCGTGTATAATGTCTAGGAACTTGGTTAGTATTCAACTTAGGCTAGTCCTGGTAATATTAATCTGGAACTTAGATACTCTACTTCAATTGCAAGGCTGCAGAGTAGGGAGTGATGGCTTAGACGTGGTGTCTAGGCTGGATCTTACCATTATTTGGGCGATTATACTCTGGGTGTGTTTGCGGGCCGCCGATGGTGACAGCTCGGTACGGGTGTCTCCCACACAGTATAGTTTCCTACATGTAATTTCCTGTGGTTAGATGCACCTCCGCATTTAACTTCGGTTGGATGGTTATGACAGTCTGTCGTAAATAACTCGGCAGGCCAGGGTAACTTTGCGAAGCACCGGGAGGGCATAGTTAGGTCTAGGCTTAGCTACAGCTGCATTGTAAGGAGGGTACACCACACTGTTGTATACTGGTTAGAAGATGTTAGAGTGTTGTATAAAGTACAGAAAATAGAACTATAATATGACTGCTCTTACTTAGACTAATTTAGGATTGATATAGAGTTTAACTAGATCCTTCGCTTGTGTCACTCTACCCAAGATATATTTCTTACCTCTATATAGAACTATGACTTATACATGTGTATGTATTTTATTAGAATAATTACACTTTACAAATCTTCCCTTGTTATTAAATAAATATGATACCTTGGAATACTCTCAGGTGAAATGCTACAATGATATATCTGTGCGCTTGCGGATTCATTTCTGCCAAACCATAGATTATCATTGATTATTTCAAGTTGCAATCGTTGGAAACTTTGTTCCTAAGGATGACGATAAGAAATACCAACATGGATCCATGTTCCTGTTCGTATTCTACCTATTGTATCGTGTACAGATATGCCTCTTATGAATTTATAAGAAAATATCAGAAGTTTGCGTGTCTCAACCCAAGCGTAGTCAATTACAATGTTATTGGTAGAATCCCACAAGATGTGGAAGAATACCTTTACAAGGCGTTGATCAAACTAAAGTCCAATATGTATATCCTTCTGTCATATCTCTTTCGGTACGTCTTGTTTCAATGTCTCATTATTTCTATCACATGCCATGGAAGCTGATCATACATAAGTCAAAAATTTTATTCTCTTCATGAAGTGGAAAAGCTGGTGTACATTGGATCCTTATTGTCATCAACATAGACAATAGTATGCTGGGATAGCCTGAGGAAGCATCATTCCGATTACGAATCGGTCATTACCATACTCAACAAGGCGTACACAAGCTACATCAGATCAGGCAAATCACTTGGTCATTACATGCCCGGCGCTTCCACATTCCGTGTGCATTTGCGTAAACATATCCTACATCAGCCCCTAACAACAATGAGTGTGGCTTCTACGTCATGTAGTGGATACAATACTTTATTGATGACGACAATGAGGACATCGACGCCGAGGTACGACACTTTAGTCATGGTCAATCTTTAATGATCATCTTTCCTATAGTCTGCTAAACATTTCTTTTACAGAAAATGGGCCTGCAGACAAGCCAATTGCCACCACACGCCTCCAACAGCCTAATCGATGTGGTTTGTGGGTTTATTCGTGAGCACGCTGTAGATGGGTCGGGTTATCACCACATAAGCAAATCACCTCATCACTCATTTGCCCCACTAGCGCAATTGCCTCCAGATAGCCAGTCTCAAAAATAGGTTTTTTCTGCTTCTGTTGTAATTTCATTCCTGTTAGAACTGCCTTATTCTTGTGATGAAACTAAATATTCTATTTACTTTCGGACATGACTTATTTAGATCCCTATGTTGTCAATATGTTTAATTTATCGAGTTCAAAACATTCTGTTTTTCAATTATGCTTGTACACTTGCATTTTCTTCACATATTGTGGTGTCACATGTAGGTTGGTGATTTACAGTGGTTTTGTATTTCTGACGCAATTTAGGTGATGCGGGTTGTGTTTTTGATGCAATTCTGTGATGAGACTTGTATATGTGTGGTATATTATGTGTGAGAGTTGTATTATGGCTTGTGACTTGTATCTGGCTTGAGACTTGTATTATTGTGGCAAGAGTTGCATATTTGAATTGTGATAATGATGGTGGAGACTTGTACTTTGTGATGGAAGACTTATTTTGTGATGATGTATAAGAACTGTATTATGTGAATTGTGGGGTGAGACTTGTGACATCTGATGAATCAGTCAGCAATAGGTGCCGGCTTAACATAATTGTCACCTACAGTCAGTATAGATGGCGGTTTAAAAACCGTCATTTATAGTCTCCTCCCAAAGGTGACACTAAATAGGTAACGGCTCTAAAAATCGGCACCTATGAGGTGTTATTAAGGATTCTGTAGTGAGTGACATACGCTAAAATATTAAAAATTAAAGTTGTGCACGAAACTAATGAGTATCATTATCCGCAGTAATGCCAAACGGAGCCCAAACCTAAACCTAAGTACCTAACACTTATACGTACGTACCAAAGTATCCAGGCTGTGCTTAATAGCGTGGTTGTATGACCTATTCATTGGATGATATCATACCGCATGCTAATAGAATGTTAACCATCGGCATCTCATTTGCACCATCGGTGTCTCATTATGCGTTGATGCTTCAACATTAGCAACTAGAATGTTGGAAATCGTTGTTTCCATTAATTTTAAAGCACGCTAATCACGAGAGATTGGCCTAGCACTATGGCATCAATTATGATCTAAAGTGATACTGACTCCATACCTTAATTAGGTCTCCTGCAATGATTATTTTAAACTCTTTTATATTTTAATAGAAAAGAGGGAAAAATTATCTTTTAATTAAGAAATAGTCTGTTGCATACATTTCAATATCATAAAGGATGATATGCGTGGTTATTGTATCATGAGATACGTGGTAAAAGCTAGTCTTGGACTAGAGAGGTTGTTTTTAAAGTACTTAAAGCTAGCTGACAATCTTCATTGTTGAAGAATGGCCTCTTATCGTTTTGCTTGCGGCTTATCAACAGCAGCTAATTAAATTTTTAATTCTAAAACTTAACTTTAAATTGATTTTGAGATTTTTATCGTATTTTATTTGAAAATCATGAATAACATAGATGCAAAGGTTTTACTCATAAATTAATTTTTTAATATCGTATATTTGTCATTTTTTGTAATTGTAGTTGTAGGCCGGCCGCCAAACAATCCGTGGAACACCGGCCATTCCTTCCTTTTAAGTTTTAACTGGATAAGTTCAACGATAGTTCGTATATGCATATAGAAGAGTATTATAATCTTTTGTACTTTTCATGGATTATGTGAAATGGATTATTTTTACATATATACGGATAGGATATATCCGTGGTCCAAGATGACCTAGAAAGTGAGCCACCCAGGCAAACTCTGCTCCCAGGCAAACTCTGCTCTAGCCAAGCATCACACGGCCGGCTGCATGCAGTCTGGCCCCTGCTGCTTGTGTGACCACTTTGATATATGATTGCTAATGTTTGGATTACTATATCCACTTATAGATTATGGCGAAAAAATATCCCATGCAAGAAAACTCATGCAATTCGATCCAGCCTCAGGACGTGGTGATATATATATGGGATTGACCCACAGTTTTTGTTTTGTGAGATAAATGAATCAGTGAGAATTTGAAATGTCCGTTAATTAAACAATCGATATTTATAGTACGTTTTTATATAAAATTTGTGTGGTCACCTTATGCTATTAAACCTAGTTTCATGCAAAACTATGCCCAAAAATTCATATTAGCAAACCGTAGGACTAATTGGTCCTATTGGATATTGGGCTGCAATTGTGAGAAACCCGGGAGTAGGAAAAAGACGTATGTAATATACCATTTT
>CM002485.1:12355860-12443664 GCA_000325765.3 Leersia perrieri
TATATCGATTTTTTTTCTAGATTGTTTGGTATTCACGTGGATATCCACAATCCCATAGTATTCTTGAAGCGTTTTCAAACTATATTTTCTAAGGAGTAATATTAAGGGAACCTTGTGAAAAAAACACTTAAACTGAAGTTATTACCTGCACAGAATTAATTTGACATAATATTTTTAATTCCCTGCTTGAAGAATATTATGATGTCACTATAAATAAAATAATCGACGAAGGTATCATTCAGTGGTAATAAAGTGAACCTAAAATTTTTGGTGCTATTAATGTAATTACAATGATCTTTACCCAAAGAAAAAAAGGACAATCATTTTGTAGCGCCATTTTGGTTTCGATTTTGGGCAAAGCTAGTAAGGGCATACGGTACTCTGGAGACAAAAGTCATCCAGATTTAATTCGCTAACTATGGACATAGTAAAAAAACCGGCCCGGCCCGGCGGTTGAACCGGAAAAACCCGAAAACAGAGCTTCTGCCGGGTCGGTTTGCTAGAAAGACCGGACATGTAATTGACCCAGTCAGAACCAGTTGAAAACCGGCGAACCGGATGACTGTGAACCGACGGTTTTCTCATACATGGGCCTTTTTGGGCCTAGGGAAGACTCTCACCGCACAGCCCAACTGAACAGTATTGCACATATATGCTATAAATATGTGGGAGATGGGATTCGATCCCTGGTTGCTAGGTTACGAGTTGCTCCCGGCGACAAACCGACCTCCATGTTTGTGTTTGATGAGAATATACTAGAGTTATATATGTCCGGTTCTGCAGTGACCCGGTCAACCCAGTGGTTCGACCGGCTGACCCGTGAACCAGGAGGCCAGCCGGGTCAGAGGCCGGGCCGGGTTTTCCTACTATGACTATGGGTGGAGATTTTCCAATAGGATTAAATAATTTATCTTCACGTAGTGTGTTGGTGTTTTTAGTTTCTGTTACTCTTTGTTTTTTTGGCTATCGATTAATAAACTCATGTAATAAGTGGTTGTAGTTTGTTTCAAGCAAAGGCCGAAACGATTCCATTATCTAAAAAATTTTTTGTAGTGCCATTTGTTGAAACTGCATGTGGTCATTGTTTAACCTGATAAATTCCTAATTTTCCGTACAAGTGTATAGAGTACAACTTTCTCATCATTTGTACTTGTCATGGAATATATTAAGACATAAGGAATTAAGAATTATATCCGTGGTCCAAGTCTCCAAGATAATCGAGCAAGCGATCGAGCCACACATGCACATGCAGACTCTGCCTCTTCTGGCCTGAATCATGGCTGTTTGCCCTTGCTGCACGCTGGCCTAGCTTGTTGCTGCCTCTGTGGCCACTTGGATGTTGGATTGGAGAAGATTTATTATTTATATACTCCACATTAATGGAGAATGTTCATATACATGATATCCCACGCACCAAATTCATTCAACCACACGGTGCTACTCTGCTTGGAGACAACCCCACATATTTCGAGAATTGGCCTCTCTCTAAGAGCAAAGACTAATAAATCAACCAGCTTGTTGGTTGTAAGATTCTTTATATCCTTCCCTTCTCTTAGTCCACTTATACAGTAGTTAGATCTTCACCAGTGATACATGGCCCACATGTCTCTCCCACAAAGTTTTTTTTGGTTCTTGTGCCCAAGCGGGCTATAAGTTTACAGCATGCTTCTCTCTCCTCTCCTCTCTCCTCCACCTAAGCATTTAGTCAGCTTACAGCCCAGCTATTAAACTTGCTCTAAGGCCCTCATGATTGCAAAAACAGAGGAATAGAAAAGGTATATGATTTTCATAGGTATATAAATACAAAACAGATAATTACAAAACACATGAATGGGCTCCTTAGGAATGTAAAATTTTTAAAAAAAAGGAACAGGAAAAATACAAGAATAAGATGTTATGTTATGTTATGTGGAATTCCATAGGGTTTTAAAACACCGGAATACTGTATTTACACGTTTGGATATTGCATTGTAAATGAACACATGAATTTTAAAGAAATTAATTGTTTTAGAGACCGAAACTATAGAGAGACAAAGAGAGTGCACTGGGCTTACCAAAGGAAATAAAACAATGAGTTATGAAATAAAACAATGAGTTATGAGCACATTTTTTTCCCTATGGAATGAAGACATGGGAAGCTAATCCATAAGAATTTTGATATCCCATTCCTATGATCCAAATGTCCCCAAAGACAAATTTTCCTAAGGATTTATTTTCTCCATAAATCCTTTGAAACTCTTTTGTTCTAAAGGAGGCCTGACCGTTTGTTTGAACCGTAGAAAATATACAGAAATTGAAGGTGAGAGAAAGATTCAACGGAAAGTTTCCATGAGGTTGGAGCTCTTAGAAAAATTCCTCCAAAATCTATATGCATTGAGTCATTATTAAAGAATTTCATAGGATTTGGAAAGCTCCATTCCTTTGTTTCAAAGGGTCAAATCAGAAAAAATCCTATAGAATTTAAATCCTTTAAATTTTCTATGGTTTTCCTATAAATCAAAGTGGCCCTAAATGTATACCCAAGAGGTCCAGATTAACGATAAATCTGCACTATGTTTTTATTAAAATGGTACATCATGTATTCATGTGTATGTAATCTTAATGTATAGATCATATATAGCACACCTCTAGTATTAGTATATTTCCTCACAGCAGTAATGTTTTGTTTTGCATGCAGAGAGCACCCAATTTGATATATAAACGAGTTAGGGTATTTACTGGACAAAATTACTTCATGCTTTGGACTCACCAGTGTTGGAGCTAGACTATGTATCATGTAGGCTAGAGCGTCAAGTACACTCCCCTCTCAATACATGGCAGCACAAATGGGCTTAAAAAACAGAGCATTGTCGCACAATGCAGCTCCTCGCCTCCTCGAGTGTATGCACACAACATTCACCTCAAAATTCACAGCTATTGAAATCAACATATACCATTTAGCTAGTAGTAGCTATATTTTGAGACATAGTCAGAAACTTATTTTCAAGTTGGACAGCCATATCACAACGCACCCCCACAAGACCACTCTCGGGGGTGAGGCCGTGACTAATTTTCGACTTATAAATGTGAGAGGGCCATCCGTCAAGTCATCAGCTTGTACTGTGAAAAAGATCTGTAGGATTTATAATTTTGTGTAGACACATTACTACATCTCATACATTAATATTAAGTATCCAGTAGGACCATCATATAGCCCTACAAATTCTAAAGAAAAATAAGGTCACATTCATGGCCATCGTATGGAATATTTTGACGTACAAACATACAACTCCATGAAACAATATCAGCATTTTTTTTGGAGGAATATCTTCATTTTACTGATTTTAATATAAGATGTAATCGACTTAATTGCGTGCCTTCCAAAATAAAGGTCCAACATATCTCACACGTAAGAGCCTGCATGTACATGAACGCGTACGCATGCATGTGCGAAGCAGGTCACACGTATATGTCATGGTCGGTCAAACACATGCATGTATATATATGGTTTTTCTATGAAAAAGAGGTATGAAATGAATTGACCAAGAAATTAAATGACTAGCAAAGTCTGTACGTATGCATGTGTCCTTTCATTTGTTATTCGAGGAGAAGCTTATTTCGTATATAGTTGCAAGCACGTTAGATAGTACTGGGCGCTACGGTGGCAAAATCTAGCAAGTGAACCAAGCTAGACTATATGTCTCTCTCTCTATATATATATATATCCTTCTTTTAGAAAAATTATATATGTACGTGTCTGACGATAGGTTGTACGATCCAGTAATCTAAGACTAACTACGTGTATCATTCCCTGAGTTTATTAATTTAAGAGTAAATTTCACAAAATTACATGCACTTTACACATTCTATTATATAACTACATATTTAAAAATTTGTTTCATAAAACTACAGATTTTGTATCATAATTTATCACGAAACTACATATACTTTACACAATCTATCATAAAATTATAAATTTAAGAATATATTTCGCAAAATTATAGATTTAGTGTCTTTGTTTATTCTAAAATTGCATGTTTAGTGTCTTCATTATTACAAAACTACATATTTAGCATATCCTTTATCATAAAACTAGAGGTTTTAGAATGCTAAAATATGTAATTTTTTATAATGGAGACGATAAACCTATAGTTTTATGATAATGGATACACCGAATCTGAAATTCTTTTAAACAAGTTTTTAAATATGTAGTTCTATGCAAGGATGTGTAAAGTATATGTAGACACTAAATTTGTAGTTTGTGAAACAAGTTTTTAAATATATAGTTTTGTTATAGATTGTCTAAAGTGGCTATAGTTTTGTGAAAATTCCTCTTAATTTTATTACTATTCCTCTAAAGGATAGTTTTTGAAGCTGGTTCAATGATCAAACCAGTAAATTAATCTGTCGGTCCGCTAATTCACAACCACTTATCCAAGATAAATAATAGATTGATTATTACATATTTTGCTCTATCAAAAAAGCTTAAGATGATTATATTTGCCTCTAAATCTACCCATCCTTAACTTCTAACTTTATGGGTTACATACTCTTTTTTTTTTGAGCTATGGGTTACATACTCGGTAGAGAGGTGATAGCTAGGTTCAACCCTCGCCGCACCCCTATGACCGGACCGGCGTTGAATTGGTACAAAACCAGAACCGTCTATTTTGGTGTCACGAGCGCGTGTCAGGCCCGTGCCCCAACTACGCACGTCACCACTAACACACAAGGTTTAGGCGTGTTGAATGAACCAAAACATTATTAAAATGGGGTAAATATATCATGTATGTTAAACTTGTGGTAAGGTGAAACGGCAAATCAATGGTCAGCGTGGTTCGATCACCAATACATGCTCTTTCCTTCTTTACACTACAACGTGTCCTAGATTCAGCATCAACCCATCTTTCAGAAAAGAGCACGTATAACGTCAAAATATATATCGTAAAAGCCCTTTAGCAACAGAAGAAAGACCACACTAATTAGTTGAACCCTAATGCTTTAAAAGGAGCTCTTGAATGAGGCCACATCATCAAAATACAAAAACCATTAGATTACATTTTAACGGTTTTAGATACTCGAGGAATGAACATTGTACTCCAAAAAATACATACGTTCTTGTTTTTCCATGAAGTTAACATATAAAAATTTGAATAAAAGTTAAACTAATAACATGATTTTTAGTGCTATGCATGTAATTTCACTATATTTGTATTTTAAAGTATTTTTAGTGTAATGTTGTAATTTTATAGCTTTTGACAATATCTTATAGAATAAATTAATGGTAAAAGTAAAGTATTATAAGTACTAGTATGTGCAAATCCTACCAAGGTCAGGCCATCCATTTTGGGCTGAAATAAAGCTCATTGGAGGATAGAACTGCAATTAATAAATTTTAACGATATTCTTCCTGATGACATTATGTTTCACAAAGTTTTGCCTCTAATTAAATGTTTCATAAATGGGGTGCTGTTGAAGCCAAAATCTAGACGATTCTATACTGGATTCGGTCAAGAAAAGAGCGTCATGTAATTAGAAAGGAGCCTAGTTTCTTTTTTTTAACGGCTGCATATAATAAGTTAATTAAGTCATGTCCAATTAGAACTCAGTTGACCCAAGGGTAAAAATTATATGCCAAGGGTCCTTTTACGAACTATCCACAAATTAATATAATTTCGACACATCGTCACCTTGTAACCTACTCGACGGGTTCTCGTCTTCTGCTCAGGGCTGCATTGGTTAGGTCCGATCCCCGGAAAAGAAATCGAGTTTATGGTCTTGCACCAAGTTGGACTGCATTGTTTCGGTTCAATCTCCGGTGATTTAGTAAGTTCCGTTGACCTGCACTAGAGCTAAGCAAAACTTCTAGCTTCGTGTGACACGCAAATATATTTTTGTGCTAACAAGTGTCATCTAGTTCAACATGTTATTCTGGCCATATCACTTTTCTCATGTATCTTGGGGCAGTTCAGCAGCGTACTGAACTTCGGCTATTCATAACAATCTTTTCCCCTCACTGGGCGCGCTTACCGTTTTTTTTTAAATATATATATACACATAAAAGTTGTTTAAAAAATCAAAAAAACATATTTTTGACTTTTAAATAGCTAATACTCAATTAATCACACGCTAATGATGTTTCTCATTTCGCGTGCCGTTTAAGCCAGTCCGCCAACAGGCACAAACGGACGTTGCCTTAGTTTGTGCACGTATTATAGACTATTTTCTCTTACGGCGTAGAAGTATCGAAGTATAGTGAGAAATATTACATTCAAAGTACAATAAAAATCAATGTCCACCGATTTTACGAGTGTACAACTACTGTGCATATATAGTATCATGCTTTTTTTTGCGGGGAATATACAGTATCATGCTAGTCAAGTGGAAACATCAATGGTCAAAGTGGAACCAACTTAAAGATATGAAGACCGTTGCGTTATTTTTTTAAAAAAAAAATGAACGGTATAATTGCAATAACGCTAAATTAACCAACACACAATCAACTAGATTCAAACAAATAGAATGTAGATTCACAGCTAAAAGTATGAAACAAAACCACTCTCTTTAGGAAACACAGAAAAAGGCAGTAGGATCTGCACGGTTTTATTTTAGTACGGCAGACGATCGACCTCCAGTCCTCTCATGCATGATTGGCATGATCAATTGGACCACTTGACTGGCCAGTGGCGGCCACACATCGATCATAACATGCAAATACATATACACTGGCAACTTAACAATGATCAAATGCGATTCTCTTCTTCCCCTGCTTAGTTACTATTCCTCTTCATTTCACCCTCTACCCCTCTCTAGCTATATCCATCCCTATCCTCTCAATGCAAATGCAACAAACCCCACATACCTAGCTAGCCCCACACCATAAATCAGACATGGCATTCTCTCTATTTATACCCCCATTCTCTCTCACACACACCACACAAGCCACAAGCTACTCCAAGCTCCAAGCTCTTAGCTACTACATCTAACTAGCCATATAGCCAAGAAGCAATTCACAAAAATATTATCATCGATCATGGTGAGCTCACTGAGACTAGCCGAGATCTCCAAGAAGTGGCATTCAGCGAGCAAGGTGACCTCGCCGACGGCGGCCGCCGCCGCGGCGGCGGCGTGCCCGCGTGGCCACTTCGCGGCGTACACGAGGGACGGCAGCCGGTTCTTCATCCCAATCGCCTACCTCGCAAGTGACATCTTTCAGGAGCTCCTCAACACGGCCGAGGAGGAGTTCGGCTCCCCCGGCGACCGCCCCATCGTCCTCCCTTGCTCCGCCGACCGCCTCGACCAAATCCTCGCCGCCTTCCGCGTCGGCGCCGGCAAGAAAAGCTCGCCGTCGTCGTCCGGCAGCGGCCGCAGCGGGGGCAGGAGCAAGATTTGGTAGTGGCAGCGTATGTATGTATATATAGCTCTGATGGATGAACTCTCTGATATGGTGATTGATTGAAGATTTGATCTAGGTATTGTGATGATCGATTGATGACTTGATTCTTGGGGATTGATTGTTTCATTGTTGCAGTTGATGTTCATTGAATTTTTTTTAGATGCCTTGATCCTGGTTAATGCGTGCCTGTATGTGCACGTTAGTTACATGCGTAATGTGCATGTTTTCAGGAGGGTATGTAGCTGCCATGATGTAACATCTTCCTCGCTATCCCGGCATTTAGATAGCCTCTGAATTCTTGTACTACAACTAGTCTACTACTGTATTATGAGTAGTAGTTTGTAATAAGAATGAGGTCAGTGTAACACATCAATTTGTAATTGCATTAGCTATTATATCTATGTAATTTGTGTGGCGTTTCCTTCTCGTTTTATGAGATGAGAGAATGCAAAAGAGAGAGAGAGAGAGAGGCCTTTAATTTGGAGATAATATTGTATTTCTCTTTGTTGGCTAGCATAGTACTAACAAGAATTTATTTCCAGCTGTACTAGATTGTTAAAATTTCGTATGCCAATCATTATCTTACTATACCTGTCAGCTTTATAATTATTTTAGAATTATACTGTACATAGTAAGGTTAATGGACTTCAATTAGGTCCAACCATCTGGCTATGAGCCCATATACATATTATTAATTGTTAATTCCATTCCAGACATCATTCCAGTTTGGGTAGGCTTTCTATTGCAGTCAATGTAATAAGAAAATCAGCATTTTATATATAGTTTAAATATATAAATGTTATTAGTTATATGATAATATCTACTCTAATATTATTTAGAAAATGACATCATATATATAAGATGGCTTTAATGACAACTGACAGACTAATTCTTTTCTCTCCGGGCAGCAGACTAATTATGTAAATTCCAGCGTTCCAAAAAAACCGTTGGGCTATAACGAGGGCTATAAGAATACTGCATTCTCTGTGACGTTTTGTGTAGCGGAAAGGTACATTTGGCATTTGGCTATATATATTTCCGGTCCGTATCCAAATATGTCGAGTAGGTATATCAATTACATGATCAATACGCCCTATATGTATTAACCAAGATGGAGTTTATACATTAATTGTTGCAGAGTATCAAAGCACTATAACCATTATTATTTTGTTTTTATAAGGAGGATATGTATGCAGATGTCAACCATAGCTAGCTAGCAAGATTTCAGGTGACACATTGCCTTCACCATGGAACAGAGCACATGGGAGCTGCCTACCCCTGACTGACCAACAAACTAACCCAAAATCAGAGCCCAAGCTAGCTTATATTAATTTATCAACATCATCCACACACATATATATCAATATATGACATGTTCCCATATATGCATGCATTCATATATGTACATTATTTAAGGCGCATTTTTCGTAAGATGTCACTATTCTAAGTGGATTATATTTTTTCCATTTATTTGAAGTGGATGCATGATGGGTAGAGAAAGAGAGAGATCTAGGAATGTGGTGAGAGTGAGATACCATTTAAGATTGTTGCTGGTGTGGCTTTCCTTTCAGATTTGTAATTGAAACACTGTTGTTTGCTTCTGGCTGGGCAGGGCCCACCTTCACAATTGAGGAGATGAACTGTGTTGGCCTGTTGGGACAATACGCGGGCACATATATACACTATATCGGCATATGGAAGTTGGGACTATATTGTGGTAATTCTTGTAATATATTAAAGCATGGTTGGATGTGGGGGTACATTAATAATCATATTGTTTGGGAAAAAGTATACTTCGACTCCCTCAACTATGACCTAGTATGAATCATGCCCAACCACAAAACCGGGTATTTCGACCCTCAAACTATTGAAACCGGGGCTATTTGACTCCCTTGGCAGTTTTGTAGGGTGGTTTCGCTGACATTGCACTGATGTGGCGGTATTGACCTAGTCTTCGTCCCACGTGGCATTCAAATTTTAAAAAAAAATGTGGGCCCCATCTGTCATTAAAAAAAATTGTGGGACCCAGTGACATATGGGGCCCACATGTCATTATCACTTTCTCTCCCCTTCACCGGTCTGCAAGGGCAAGAGCTGGACAGGTGGTGTTGGGCCAAAACGGCCATGGCTGTTTGTCGCCCTTGGCTCCGGCTCCCACCCCCATCGGCACCCCCTGCTTGTCATCGCCGCCCCTGCCCGCCCTCATCGCCCTTCCCCACTTCGGATCCCCCCCCGCTTGCCGCCACCCACTGGCTCCCACCCGCTGCCAGTCCATCTCCCTCCCGCCTGCTGCGGCCGCTCCGACTCCCGCCCACCGNCGACTCCCGCCCACCGTCGCTGCCCCTCCCCACTCCGGCTCTCTCCCGCCTGCCACCGTCGCTCCGGCTCCTCCTCCCCCCTCCTCCTGCCGTCGTCTTCTGGCTCCCGCCCACCGCCGCTTCGGTTCCCGCCTGCCTCCGCCACTCTGGTTCCCGCCCGCCGCCTCTTTGGCTCTCGCCTGCCTCCGCCGCTCTGGTTCCTGCCCGTAGTCGCCGCCGCTCTGGCTCCCGTCCGTAGTCGCTGACGCTCTGTCTCCCGAGAGAGAAGGGAGAGTGAGACTGACATGTGGGCCACACATGTCAGTGGGTCCCATAATATATTTTTGTGAATGATATATGGGGCTAACGTATAATATTTTTAATTCGAATGCCACGTAAGTGCCACGTGGGACGAAGACTAGGTCAATACCGCTACATCAGTGCCATGTCAGTGAAACCGCCCTACAAAACCGCCAAGGGAGTTAAATTGCACCGGTTTTAATAGTTTGGGGGTCGAAATACCCGGTTTTACGGTTAGAGGGCATGATTCATACTCGGTCCATAGTTAAGGGAGTCAAAGTATACTTTTTCCCTATTGTTTGCTCCATTTTTTAATTACCCCGGCCCGATTGTCATATTTTTTACCAAACATGTATTTTGATACACATGCTTGCATGCCCTTAGATATTCTTTGATATTATCGGAGACTAAAGTTCTTTTGGACAATGGGCTTACTTACTGAGGCTGTGTACAAATAAGATTCTAAATGCTAAATAGTCAGTGGTGGAGCCAGAAAGCTTTTATAGCGAGGTCATGTAAATCTAGAAAGTTTGTAATATAAAAACTACTTTCAATCATTAAGATAACACTTTTTTATTAGGGTAATCTCAATATGAGGAGGCTGAGTTAGCAATAAAGTGGGCCCAACAAAGTTGATGCTATGACTATGAGAGCACTTCAATTGGCTCCCACCAAGTACAAAAATTAGCTTTACATTTGTATTGTAAGAGCATGCCCATTGTAGTTTTAGCAGGGGCTCTATGAGCGAGAAAGATGTAGGATCAGTACTTAAACATTGCAGCATGTTTTCTACCATCTCTAAGGTAGGACCAAAAACCGACCGTGATGCCTGGACCATAGGAGAGTGAGGGTTTTTTGGGCCCATTTGTCACACACAAAGTTCATTGCCCAACTACCTAGCCCTATCCTTATGCCTTGTACATTGTAGAGTTCTGCATAAAAGTGCTATCTCCATTGTGAGGCCGGCCTATCCACGAGACTAAAAACATTATGTATGCTCTAACTCAAACCGAAGATAGAAGATCTTTTTGTCTCAGCTTTTCAGCAAAAAAGCATTGTATTTTACTGTCTTGTAGTACACCTTAAGCTTAAGGTTGTATTATGATACATGAATCTTATGGAGTTATGGTGCACTTCCATAATGACAAAAGCTACTCCCTCCATCCAACAATGTAACCATTTTATGTTTAATGTGAGTAATTCTAGTTTAATGAATCTATACCGAACTTCTGTCCAGATTCATTATATTCTGATTAGTCACGTCGCACTCAGAATGCTTATATCCTTAAACGGAGGGAGTATGTGTTGTTGCTATATTTAATGCTTAAGTCTATCTTTTCTATAAATTTTGGTTGCCCTTACATGAGTTTGCCGGCCCATCCAAAAAGTTGCCAGGGAGTGGCTCCACCCCTCAAAATAGACGGGGACATATCAACCTTTTTTTTTATGGCACTTCCATATATTTTTTTCTAAAAAAAAATTGTGTTGTTAATGTTCATAGATGAATACTCCATTCTCACGTATTTACAAAAAGTAGGAATCATGTATTACATGCCCTGAAGGTGAATTAATAGAATTGTGGAATTCAAATGGATGGACATCAATATCAAATCTATGCCTACATGGAGCTTAGAAGGCTAAGTGCACACTGCCTGCATCTTTAGCCGTCATAACTGGCATTTCAGAACCCATAACTCTCCATGTGTTAGCATGCATACACGGACGGGCTCAGGAGGCCCTGTAGTCAGGAGCATCACAATCTCTTTTTTGCAAGGGACACTATTATAAATTTCTATACCAATGTATGCATATATAACGGAATTGGCAGCTGGAACATGAAAGGTGACACATTGTCTTTGTCCTTGAATCCTTGATCGATCGTTCTTGGAGTGGGAAAGGATATATGATCGATGGTGACTTGATCACAGGGGCAGCATGTGCTCCCTCGACACTGGAGACGTGCATGGATCATGGCCATTTGCTGCTTCTTCCTCCGTAGATACTTCTTTTTCTTCTTGTATTCTTTTCTATTCAACAGACACTACTGGAGAGATGCTTTTTAGTCCCGGATAGTAACCCCCTCTAGCTCCGGTTACGCAACCGCGGCTATCGATCCGGGACTAGAGATCAAGATCTTTAGTACCGGTTTAAATAACCAGGGCTAAAGATCGATCTTTAGTCCCGGTTTAAATAACCTACATATTTACCGTCATCGAGCATATGTCATAATATGAAAAAATTTTAAAACTCCTCAAATAACATGGCATGAACTAGCTTAAAATCATACACAATACAATGACAACGAAATATGCTTCAAAAAATATTTGGAATGAATAAACTAGTTCTTGTTCAACAACTAAAACTCCATAAACCACCTCGTATTTCTCAAACTAGAAAGCATAAAATGAGCTCTAGTAAAAAGTATAACGAGAGAAAGAATTTGCGCACCTTTCAACCAAAAAGGACAAACAAAATCTCACGATAATGGTGGCGTCGGCAACAACTAGCAAGCTTGGAGCAAGCAAAAATGGTTTTGAGTGTCGGCTAGGGAAGAAGGAAAGGGTATATAAGAGGTGATTCGTCCTAGTTTGTGGCTCTATCCAAGGCTAAAGATTCTTGCTCTGGTTTATAACACAAACCGGAGCTAAAGAGAGTATCTTTAGTCCCGGTTGGTAATACCAATAGGAAGTAAAGATGTCTCGCCTCCTATACACCACTTGACAGAAATTGAACCGGAGCTAAAGATGATATTTAGCCTCGGCTGGTTTTACCAACCGAGGCTAAAGACACCGCCCAGCAGGTTTTGAACCGGGGCTAAAGATGATATTTAGTCCTGGTTTTAATTTATTCCAGGACTAATGTTGATTTCGCCCTTCCGGCCAAAGACTGTTTCTCCAGAAGTGAGATGTCGAAGGACAGCATAATTATCTCTCTGAGTTTTAGTGGAAATTTAGAAATCATGGAAATGTGCGTACCCAACACGCTTAGATCGTATGTTTATTAATAAATGTAGTGAAAAATTAAATTTCAACTACAAGTGTGTACATGGAAGGCACACACATCACCACATATGTCCACTAGCACTAGGACATACACCGCTAAAACATATTGCTCCCTCGGCACAATTGTATGATATTGACTAAGTCATTTTTCAGCTAACCAACATAAAAAATGGAGTAAAGATCCTACTATTCATTACATGCTTCTTCCAAAGATAAATATTTTGTGCATAGGATAAGATACGGTGTTCACTTTGACTGAATTTTATATTGAAATAAGTTTACAAAAAGTTAAATAAATCTATGATATTATGAGAGTATGTACTATTAAAGCGTATTCTTTTTCCTTGCTAAGCTTTTGAGCACTGATGGTTTATGTTTTAAAAGCTCAGTTAAATGAACCTCACGTTAAAGGTTAGAATGACCTATTTTTTTGGATATAGTATTATAATAACCTGGCATCAAAACCTCTAGAGGCCAATTAGAATGAACGATGGGAGGAGTACAAATCAAGGACATGCAACGTACGAATCGTAATGAAGGTGCTTTCCACTAATGTCATGACTCGTGACAGCTGTAATTGCTCGGATCTTAGACAAAAGGGAAAAAGAAGATTCATGGCAAAGCTCTAGTGGATCGAGCAAGCATCTTGAATACACTTGATTGGCTTAGGCCATCGCGAGGCCCGCTCTGAAGAAAGCAAACGTACGTAAGGCCTTTTTCAGTGGCTATCTACAAATCATCTCTTCCAATATTTCAATAGATAAGAGATAAAAACTATTAATTAAAAAATAGTCTCTTGCACGCATTTTAAGGATATATTAGGATGACGTGTGGGGCCATTTATATTATAAGCTATGTACTAAAAGTTAAATCACTAGAGATATTGTCTTTTAAATGACTTAGAAATAGCAAGTTGTTTCTATTGTTAGAGGAGTTCTAAATGTCCACATGGAAAAGCCTATCAAACAAACTGTCTTTATTCGACCAAGTCTGATTCTACAATCTCCATCATTTGATTGCTAAATACAACTACCCAGTTTGATTTTATCGAGGAATCAAACCATCTACTACTAACTAAGATGTCTTGATCATATCGATTATAAATTATCTACTCCCTCCATCCCAAAAGATAAGAAAGTTTTGGACAGATTTGATATTTGCCAGGACGACGAATCTGGACAAATGTCATAGGAAATATCTCATCCGCCCAAAACTTGTTATCTCTGTCCAGATTCGTCGTCCCAGAAAATATCTCATCCGTTCAAAACTTGTTATATTTTGGGACAGAGGTAGTATCATTTTGGCTTTTCGGTTGAATGATGACCTTGGTCCTCTTTTTTTTCTTTAAAAAAAGGATTGTATGAATCGTTGATCTATAAAATGGCAATAGACCATTTTGATTGTGTTTCTTGGATCCATCAAACAAGTTACGATTAAGCGATCAATTATCCTTAGACATTTGGTTACCCATATAATATAAACTTCGCATCCGGCAATGAAAGAATAAAAGAATTAGACCTAGATAAATTTATTGTGACAAAGGGTTTCTCTCACCGACATCTTATACCTAATTTATATTAAGAAAAATAGGAACCAGCACAGAAAAGACCATGTAAAAACGATCAAATTTTACAAACTAAGTTGCCTTCATAATAATGGGAATAAAACTAAACCAGTGCACAATTTTTTGAATCCCTATATATAGGTACTTCCTCTAGAATTTTGGGTTTGATGTTGGTTAGCTAGAAATAAACTAACCAATATGATTTATTATGGAAGGTGGGAGGAGTATACTAATACAATGTAGACCAAAACACAGGCCAAGAACAAGTGTTTCTTTTTCTTTTGGTAATGTGGACGTGCATATCAAAGCAAAATGCATGGGAGACAGCTTTACTGTTCTGTAATGATTCATGACATGGAATTAATACACGTATCCTATCAGAGCACAGTGTTCGTAGGCCAAGTCAAGATTACTCAATAACTATAGATACTGAATGTGATATTTTCTAATTTAATATATATAAACATAACTTTAATCTAAATAAATTGGACTAGAAAAATATCCCATTCGACTCAAATAACTATATTTTAGAACGGATGAAATAAAAAATAAGCCAGCAGCCAGAAGCTTCTATATATTTAGCCTCTGAAATTCTTATCCACCAGGGTGCTAAATTGTTAAGTGAATGACAGTGCAAGATTTTACAGCACTCGCTGCTAAATAGATCCAACATATGCAACCAAAGCCAATAAACAGCGCATGTCAGAAAGCATTGCACAATAACAATAATTAAAATAATAAATTTCTCTTTCTTTCTCATAAATCAAGATGAATTGTTTGATTGGATCAGGTTCACTGTTGCGACATGATGAGAAAAGCCAAACTTCTTTGAAGTCAATGTGGACAAGGCACAGGTAGCTAAATCATTATGGTTGGTTGGATCCTGCAAAGAATTACGCGTAACCAAAAAAACGGGGGTTCAGTGTGCATCAACATCCAAGCAAGTGATCCGATGCACAGTGCCACCAGATTTCTCGCCCAACATTGTAGCATAGAGCATCCTCTGGCATATTAAATTGTATCTATATTCAGGCCTTTAGGCACCACTGGTAGAGAACCCCCTCGTCAGTCACGGCTCTAAACCCACATCTGTAACGGGTATCGGTCTCGTTACAGACAATGGGTGATTGATGTGAAACATCATCAGTAACGGGTGAATCCCGTTACGGATGAGTCATCCGTAACGGTTCATAACTTACAAACCGTGAGAGATGACTCATCGGTAACGGTCCATAACATACGAACCGTTACGGATGAGCCTCATCTATGTCGGGTCATAATTACGAGCCGTTGCGGATGACATTTTATGATTTTTTATTTTTAAAAACACTAAAAAACCAAAAAAAATATTTTCAATTTCTTTTTGGCAACTAACCATCCTAAACTACCATCTCCCATAAATTCACAATTTTTTGAACCTTTCTCCTATATGTGTAATTCATGGGATTCAAACTCAAGATCTCCGGTCCAAACAACAGCCCCCTAACCATCTCAGCTACGAAGCACATGTGATAGACTGAAATGTGTTATTCTTTTGACTATTATTTTATAAAACATGTAACACATATTTGAAGCTTTATATGATCTTAAATTAAAAAGTTATATACTTTTTGAAAGTGTATTTCTCAATAAGTTCTATAACTTTTATATAGGACACTTCTTCATCTCAGGTCATTCAAGCACTTTTAACTTTTATATTTAAAAATAGATCTAAACAATTGTAATGCATATTTGGGGACAAAAATAAATTCAAATGAAAATATTGTCAATTCTAAAGTTATAGATCTTCTTAAGATATACAACTTCAATGTATAGTGTATCTTCATCCGAGGTCGTTTGAAAAATTCAAAAATATCAAGCATTTCAAATAAATCCCATTTCATTTCAAATCTGGGCATGAAAAAAACACTAAATGAAAAAAGTTTCAATTATAAAGTTGTAGATCTGGTCGAGAACTATAAGTTTTCTATAGATCATTTCTCCATTTGATACAGTTTAGTATATTCAAAATTTCATTTTGCAAAATAGATATCATCACTTGTAATGCATATTTATGCATTTAAACAATCCTAAATGAAAATATTATCAATTATAAAGTTTTAGATCTCGTTGAGATCTACAACTTTCCTATTGGACATAATTTAATCCGAGATGATTTTAAATTCAAAATACGGTCTTCTTAAAATATATATTTTCTCATCCGTAACGGGTCAAAACTATCATCCGTGACCGATGAGAGTCATCCGTAACGGTCCGTAATTATGAACTATTACCGATGAGGTTTGTCATCCGTAACGATTCGTCTTTTTACAACCGTTACCGATATGTTCTCATCTGTAACGGTCTGTGGTTTAGACCCGTTACAGACCATCCGTGACGGACCATAGTTATGACCCGTTACAGATAACCTTACATCCGTCACGCGTCATTTTTGTCAGGCATATCTAAAACGGGCTACATTCTAAGCCATGACAGATGAGTTATCCGTCACGGACCGTATTTTTGCGTGATAAGTGAGCCGTTACCGATGAAGAGTTCTGTGCTAGTGCACGTAACCCTCCCAATGCTTCATAACAATTAGACTTGAGTCCATCGGCAGTAATTTCAACTCTACTGAAACAAAGGGACTCAGATGGAAAATATATAACAGATACGCCATTTAATGATATAATCCATATTTTCCAAACTTATAAACTACTCATCGTGGTTACAACAATAGTTCTACTCAACATTAAGCAGGTTAGCACAACAGTATTCGTCACTTGCTGGAAAAAAAACAAGCAACTGATGTTTGGATGCTGGCATTTTGAATGCAACATTACTGATTACTGGTTTCCTGATGATAAAAGAGGTTCATAGCATAGCATGCAAATAAATAGATGCATCACAACTTCACAAGATTAACAAGCCACGGCATGGCGTGATGCAATCTAGTCTTCATGCATCACCAATGTGTGTCAGATTCTGAGATTTAGTTAAAAACAAATCAATGACCGAGATCAGATAAGCATGGGATCCACCTATACAACTTACAAGGTGCAGGTTCATCAAAACATTGCCCCGCCTTCAGATTTCTTACAAAAATTTCTGTGAAGTTATTAGAGCATGATAACTGATAAGTTAATCCGTGAGGCTGCAATTGACAGGCTAAAGTTCTATGGTGTTCACCAATCATCTAAGGGTAATAGTAGTAAGATAGAAAAACTTAGTCAGACAACAATAATTTACCCAAAAATATCAGAATAGTTGTAATAGTAGTTTTCAGAGAATGTATAGTGTGCTGTAAAAGGCCATAAAAACTTAAAGGCACAATCGTAACAATAATACCATTAGAGAAAGTTCAACAATAGCAAAAACAAAAAAAAATCAAGGATATGTTATACTGTAGCAGGCAATTGCTTTCAAATCATAGACAACCATCACTACCAAAGAAGCAACATGCAAATACAGGCATGGGCTTCCATGCATTAATCACTCTCAGTATAGCTCATTCGAAGCTAAACGAGGTTAAGACCAATATTCTACTGTAGATAAAGTATCTCCATATTCACAACCTTTATGGGCAATGGTATGCACTGCACATGGACTTGCGCATCAACCATGAATCGCAAGGAAGCATCACAATCAAATGCAGAAAGAAAGCTCTTTCTGAAGTTCCATCACAACTAATGCAGCGAGGAAACTATTTGAGGAAGGCACAAAAGAAAACTAAAGTATTCACTAGAAACAAGAGGGAATGAAACAAGCTTGCCAAATGAAACACATGCAGATTGGATAATATAATCTAAGAGATGAGAGGTAAACTTCACTCGTCGATGAACAAACAAAATTAGAATAAAAAAATTATCTTCGTTCACTTTCGTTACACATTGCTACAAAAAGTGGCACAAGAGAACAAATGAAAAAAACAGAAGTTCACCAAGCAGCCTTAGGACACTCTTAGGATAATGGCAGCGTAAGTAATAATATTCTTCTGCGTCACACAACAAAAAAGGGGACAATCACCAGATAAATGCAATCATTTAATGGAGAACACCAGTACACCACAGTTAGAATGGTTTTCTGTTCAAACTGTCTCCTACATTCTATCTCTGCCAACTTTTGCATCTAGCAACGACTAATGCAGAAAAATAAACTAACTGAAACAACGAGTGATACAGTGCAAGGAAGCAGACGCAGATTCTTGCAATATCGCGTCAACCTATTTTTCTCCTCTTGTTTTGTGACTTGTCCATCTGATTGAATCCTCTGAAGTCATTCGTTGTCTCAGCAGAGTTTTGCTTCTTGAGCCCTTTCCGACCACCATACCCAAACTTGGAATCTCTTGATTTCCTGTTCTTTCCTTGTTTACCTTTCTTGGCAAGGCCACCAGAGCTATCACCAGGAGAAACACCAGGCCTCTTTTTCTTTGATTGCTTGAACCCTTCCTCACCTTCAAAATTCAGCTCTGGCCCATCATCATTTCCCTTGGCAAAGCCCCATTGCTGCCTCTGCTTCCTCCACTTCTTGACAGAGTCAATCTGCTCTTTCTTTTGCTTGGCCCTCTCCTTTCTTTCTCTGCCTGAACCTCCTTCGCCCTCTTCTTGGCCTCTCTCACCTTCTTCCTCTCCTCAGCCTCCTCAATCTTCTCCTTCTCTGACAAGAGCCTCCTTTTGATCTTGTGCATGTGAGCGTCAGTCTTGACAATCTCAGCATAATAATCAGCCGGCCTGAGGAACCGGACCTTCATAGACTATAACTTCTCAAAGGCCTGCCTCGTACCATCCAAAGCCTGCGTGTAGAATGCAAGCTAACGAGCAAGATCATCATTGACATCAACCTTTTCCCCCTGATCATGGTCGACAGTGAGCTTGTGTCTCCAGTCCACATGATCCGGCCACGCTATGTCCTCGAGTTTCTCGAGGATCCCCTCTCGGCATGGAATTCCTCCCCTGAATCGTCTTCCGACTCTGACTCTTCCTCATCGGTATCAACATCATCCAGTACGACTTTGTCACGAACAAACGAGTCTTCACGTGTGAACCCTGCCATTGCGACTGTAACAAAGGATAAGTCAATCAGCATTTTCGTAACCAAGCAGCACAATCCGACAAATGATAAGCAAAACTGAATGGAACACAGATAAGTCTGATCAACATAAGCAGCATGATCCCACTTCCCTAAAAAAAAAGGAAGCATAATCACACAACTGTAATAGAGATAACTGAATAAGTAACAGTTACAATCTCACAATTGAAAAAGTATGCGCACCCCCCTCACTCCAGGTGTTTTGCTATGGGCATCTCACCGATTACCTACGGACTAGTGGCATCAACGGCGGCAATTTCCGACGGAAGATGAGAAAAAACAAGAGATTCCCCTCCCTTGCCTCGGACAACCTTAAAAGTCTACAACCTTGTGGAAAACAGGGAGAGGATATCGATTCTTACCTGTCAGTCGGGGTCTGAACTGGAGGAGCAGCAGGGAGGGTTGTAGGAAGGCAGCAACGTCGCCGGAGGAAGGGTAGATGCCGCGCCCGGCGACGGCGGCGAGGAGGGAGGCGGCGCCGGCGCTGTGTGGGATGGGAAAGCCTCGAAGCTCTATGGACTTTTGGGCTTTCTGTAACATGTGTTGCTTGGCCTGGGCTGGGCTTAGCAAGCGTTTTCGACTTACTCCGAGATCGGAAATCGGAATACACATTGAATCTGGCCAAAAAATGAAAAGAGAGAAATGGAAACAAGAAGCATGAACAAAGATTGATAGCACCTATTTTAATTTGTAGTTCATCTCGTCTTTTGCTAATTCAAATATTATTTGGTTGCCTACTTAAATGCATTGTTGAGTTACTTCTGTAATGATAGGTCACCATCTGGTGCAATCCTGTCGTATTGAATTGTAGCCAATGCTGATTTTATTGTCCCAATAGAAACATGGCTCATTGTTTGAGATACTGTATGTGTATATATGATCCAACGCAGGAGACTAGAACAAAGGTTTGTGCTGCACTGATGCACTCAACGATACATTAACACAGCATCACTACCCAATGATGTCTAAGAGCATGCTGTCAACGTCAATGTCAAAGGAGTCTGATAGACACATTCCTATTGAGTTGTTCACACCACCTGAGTTTATTAATTAGCCCATGGGCATTCTAGCAATATTAAATTTTCATCCTATTTCCAAACCCACGAGCCAAACAGAGATTTTAAACACCCCGCAAAGATCTCCACCTACGATCTCCATCCCAACCAAACAAGGGATGAGGACTACAAATCTAACTCTCATGACCCATCCCACCATCAATTCCCTCCTCTAAACTCCTATTCCCCTTTCCCACTCTTGCCAAACAGGCCACAAGACTCAGGCAAAACCAATTTGAAATTTAGAAACAGGAACTTCAATCGATTTGAAGGTTTCGGATATCAGAAAGATCTGTGTTTGATCGATCAGACAAAGCCACTCTTCCTACTTCCTACCTTGTGGGAATGCCATTTTTTCTTTTTTCTTTTTGGGTGTTTATAGATTTTATATGTCATTTATATTGGGTTTACCGTATATGTAGTTTGTGGTTAAAGATTGATATAAGAAAACGAAATGGCAAGACATGTCATGGTTAAATGAGTAATCGTTAGACCAACATGAAGAGAAAAAAAAAAAAGCAAAATCATCAGATTATATTCCAGCCTGGTAACTGAGTTTACAACAAAGTATTAAAAAAAAACTGCTCGCTGTGGAAATGACTATAACAAAAAGGGAGGACGTGGAAAGCTAAACAAAAACTTGTCGTAAACTAATCCAAAACAAGATTCAAGAAAAAAAAAATTGCCGCATCAACTGCTTCGTCTCTGCCTGGAGTAAGATCGACCTGGATGTCTCTTCTGATGTCCAGAACTTCGAACAGCCTGCTCATTACACAAAATGAAAGATGAAATCTGGAAGTACATATTGAAATGCTATCTTACAGATTTTCCATCAATGTACTTACCTCCTTTATTGAATTTAGTATATCCAGAATCTCTGCAAAAGTTGGTCTTAGAGCTGGATCTTTCTGCCAGCATTTCTGAAGCAAACCCGCAAGCATAGGATGAGTATCAGCAGGAATGGTGGGTCTCAGATCCTGCAAACATGAAAATTGGATTAGTGAGCCACTTATCGCAGACTTCAGAAGTTTAGATTTGATTGCATGCTAGGTCCCAAGTCCAAACTCAGCAGTTGTTATGGTGTACCTTTTGGACAACAGCGACTGCTGCTTGAAGAGGCGTCATATCTTCATAAGGAAGCTGACAAGAAAATACAACAGCAACCGGAAAAGCAACAGTTCAGCATAGATGTTAGGTGTAGTGCATCTAAATAAATATAACAATGGCATCCGAAAAGAACCTTTCCGGTCAGCAGCTCCCAAATAACTATCCCAAAACTGAAAACGTCTGCTCTCTGATCATATGGCACGTGCTCAATGACCTACACAAAAATTTCTATCAAAACATATCTCAAAAACAACAAAGCCAAAGCATTCAGCAGGCTAGGTTACCGTAAGAGTTAAGAGGCAAAATGCTAACTGTATAGTGTTTACTCTCGTATGTAACAATAAGATATAGCTTCAAAGAAACTATTAACTCATCAACAAAACAAGGATCTTTTCATCTCAATATCTGTAGAAAATTTTCTCAAGTCTCCAACATGCAACACTGACCATTATTGGTATATGATTATATCAGTATAATTTTTTTGTGGGACCCAGTATAAATTATAAAATTTCCGTATATGATATATTTCATACAGAGCTTGTTTCTCTTCAAAATAGTCAATGCACTTGGTTATTCACTTAATCTGGCCACAAATCTCTTTTAAAAGTCCCATGGTTACCAACCACAAAAGTCTCATATAACTTTTTTAAGTACTTCTGATAAAATGAGGATTTGATTCTACTATCCTTAAAAATATAATATGGAACAGCAGTACATTAATATGCAAACCAGTAGACAAGCTTTATTTAGACACATTAAGATAGGAGCCTTGTGGTATAACAAACTATCGGAAAACACAGCAGATAGAATACGTTAGTTATTGATCTTCAATCTATTGTACGGACTACAGAGTATATGATAAGCCAGAGCGCCCAATGATTTTGCTAGATAAAAATTTCCATAAAACTCTGTTGTTTGGGGTAAGCAGATTGCTGAAGGAAGTCCTCACAGATTTGGAACAGACTAAAAGCAACGAAATGGAAATTCATAAAGATTCTTCAATGAAAATGAAACAAACCTCAGGAGCCATCCATCTATAGGTTCCTGTTTCTGCAGTCATAACTCCGGATTGATCTTTAACTCTTGCTACCCCGAAATCTGCAACCTTGACAACCTGCAAGGTTATGTGTGGGTGTGTAACAAAATACTGGTGTGACGTATAATATTAATAGAGAAATTAAATATATGTTATTTATTCAAGCATATATGCAGCAGTTATGACCAATAAGAAGTGTCATATTAGACATGATTGATTTAGTCATCTATTGATTAGGACCATCGCTCATCAAGTATGTAGCTTATGACTCACTCTTATAATTTTAGAGATGAAAGATTCCAGTATGTATCGTATTTCGGCCATCACTCATCAAGTATATAGCTTGATTCAATGTTTAGTTATACTAGTTTGTGGCATTAGTCAACAGAAAAGGGCACAGAAAAAAATAACAAATGGGCAAGTGGCCTCTTTGCAATCACATAAAAAATGACAGATACTGAGTTTGACCATCCTCAATCTTATCATATCAGCAACGACAGATACTGAGCTTGACCAACTTTGATCTTATTATATCAGAAATGACAGATACTGAACTTGACCATCTTCGATCTTACTTAGAAGTACTCAACATGGATAAAGGTATCAGAAACTACAACTTTGCAGGACAACGCTAAGAGATTCAGGAGATCAACTATATCAAGATGAGAACTGTAGTAAAAACTTCTGTTCCAAAACATGTTATAGAAAAAATATGGGTGGTCCAGTACCTGGTCATCCATAAGGAGATTAGCAGTTTTTAAGTCCCTGTGGACAATGTTAATCTGATGCAGGTAGTTCATTCCCTTTGACACATCAGAGGCAATTCTTAACACATCGGGGAGCTGAAAAGTTCCTCTAAAATTATAAAGAAAGTCGAATACACTCCCTCCACGCATGAACTCTGGGAATGAAAACGAAAATAACTAAATAACTTACATTAATAGTGATTCACTGTAGAAATATAGAAGAATTTAAAAAGAAATGTGTGCACTTTAAAGTCTACTCTGCACAAGTACTGTTTACGCATTAGACCTCTGTATACCTGTAACTATACACAAAATGGGTGGTCTGGTGCATGCACCAATAAATTGCACAACATTCTTGTGACGAACCTTTCTGCGAAAATAGGATTAAGTAAAGAAATACATCAAGGAGAAAGGTGACATACCTAATCATTTTGCCAAACAAAAAAAAAGGAAAAGTGCACTAATTGTTTCTTCAATATAAAAAATATTTCCTGTACTTCAATATAAACATTAATATTGTGTGTAAAATTTTTATCAGCAGTAAATGAATGTCTCAAAAAATGTATTATCCCTGAAATCTTGATGATACTTTGATTGGCATCCTATCTCGGCCAACCTGGCAAATATATGTATGTCATCACCAAATCTTATTACTCCCTCCATTGACTTATATAAGATATTTTGATTTTAAAAAGTCAAATTTTGTAGATTTCAACAATTATTAGTCAAATTATCAGCTCCCTTGGTGTATAAAAATCAACCCAAATATATTCATATTTGAAAGTACTTTCAAAAAATATTAGTAGCTTTATAGCACTAAGAATGTATTTATAAGAATTCAAAGTTTGATCCTTGTACTCGCAAAAAAGTTCATTTTGTAATACCTTTTGAAATGAAAAGATGCAATATGAAAGCAAGGAGGTAAGTATTAGTGATTGAAATAAGCTATCAATAGACAAGATTTGGCATACGCAAATTTCATCACTCACTTCATTATATATACTTCCTGGGCAAACTCACGCAACATATCAACGCTAACCCGCTCAGGCTTGAGTACTTTGATTGCTACATCTTGACTGCAGTATGTCCCATGGAATCTGGTAGTTAACACAGCCAAAAATTAGCTACATGCTAATTGGGATTGTTAATAAGATTGTAGAACATACAGATCACCAAATGACCCAGAAGCTAATTTTCTTTCAAATTTCAGAAGCCTTGGATCAACTTCCCAAACATCAGTTGCATCAGCTGGAATCTGGACAAAATCAGCTGGAGGAGAATCCTCCATTAGTTCATGACCCATCCTAACAGGCATGGACTGAACCAATGGCCATGCTTTGTACTGCATTAATATTTACACCGAACTTAGAATAAACAAATGCATACAGAAATGGACTTGAAAGATTAAAACTGCACATGACATAACCAGAGGTTACTGTATTGTTTACCTTTACCAATGCTCTTAAAGGTTATTAAGATTGAAAAAATCTACAGGCCTTAAACTATATTCAAAGTCCAATTTTCACCCTGAACTCAAAAGCGGTTACTTTTTACCCCCTGAACATGGGCTCCTATTAAAACAACTATCCTGATGTGTACGTCAATTTGATGGGTCCACATTAATTTAGTTTTCCTAAAAGGCTAGGGTGTTATTATTCTAGATAAAAAAAATTGAGGTCAAAAACAACCTGATTAGAAGTTTCAGTTAAAAAATCGGACTTCGTCTCCAAGTACAGATCAAGGACTAAAAATAGACTTATACCACAGTCCAGTAATAGGTTTCCTCTGTTTGTTACAGTTAAAAGTCAAAGAATTGGCTATTTAGCAACAACAAACTGCAATGAAATTACTAGTGTTCATAGAGGATATAACACTACATAGTTTAAAAGGGTAATAACTGAGAATAAGATATTAATAAGTGATAGATGGTACTATATAGGAAGATCAAATTCAAGTAAAAACATTTTTTAATCTTGTTACCTTTATTTTTTCAACTCCTCTCCTCAATGCATCTCGTAGAACATCAACCTAGTCAATTTTAAGATAAGAGGTATGAAATATAACAGAATTCGCAAATATAGGTTCATACTTTTAAAAATAATAATTGGATGCAATAGTTGCATTTTTTTCAATAGTTATAAATCCTGATTATTATAAGAAACTTGATTCTTATAGTACACTAGAGAGCTCAAAGTATTAGATGTAACTGACTATACCAACTTTAGTTTTGCTTCCTTCGTGCCATTAGCATGTGGTCACACAATAACTACAACATAGATACCTGGTGGTGGCATATTTCAAAAGAATAAGAATCATTAGAAAAATTGCATGGGAGAGATTTTTAGGATAGCTTACACTACAGTTGCTACATCGTAGCAAAACCCAGATTTTGCATGCCTTCTTTACGAGTTAATGTTCAATGGCACTACCATTATACTAATGCAGTGTTCTGAAAGACAGATACTAGTGAAATTTCAGCTAATTTTGGTAAATGCTAATAGAGTTCTGTGTATGTCAAATAATTCAGTGTGACAATTTACTATGGGTTCTGAGAGCATCTACTGTTATGAATAGACCAGTAGCAATTTCCAGAACAACTACAAGTATAACACTTAGTCCCAGTTCCTATTACTACAATAAACTAATTAATATAGTGGTTGTGCAAATTAGTTTTAAAATTAGAGCAAAATGAATTGGTGAATATGGTAGTGCAAATTCTATATTTTAGGACAAATCTAGATTTCTGAAGTTATATAATATTTCAGGAAATTCCAATTATTAAAAGATAGACCTTTAACAAATAATAACATCTACTAAATAAAAGAATGCTATGCCAGTGGACAGTGGTTATTGTGAGTTTGCATCTGACTACCTCCTCTTGAGTTGGTGCAAGTTATTGCAGATAACTAGATCATTTATGCAAGTGGCAAGGCTGAATCGATGTGAATGATTGCAAATTATGTGTTTTTTCATAGATTACGTACAACTTTTCAGAAAAACAAATATCAGATTTTTTTGACTTGTGGTGCACAAATATACGACCATAACCTAAAAACTTTGAAATATCAAAGTAAATAATGTTTACTATTTATTTACAAAAGTTCAAAGATATACATACAGTTATCTGAAATCTTGTGGATTTCCAGAAAATAAAGGTTCTGTAGAACTTATGAACAGTTTTTTCTTATTTCAAAAATTGTCAATTTTCATTGCTCTAGACTTTTAAATCCAATATTACCATTGGAATACGAAATATGAAATGAGCAAATATTTTAGTTGCATAAATGGTAGTTCAGCATTGCAATACCAGTTTAAGCAACATAAAATTTAAGATTAATGAACAATGGATATATCTGACTACCAAGAATGGAGATGGTTCTTTTATTAATTAAAGTATGATTGGCAAATATTAAGTTACCTCATGATTCCAGCCGTCAACAACAAAGATGTCAAGGGAATAACCATCACTTGTTGAAAATGCATGCGCTTCTTGGATGTTAAGGCCAAGCTCCCCAAGTAGAGCAGTTAGCTGGATTAAACACAACAAGCTCTTCGGTTCAATTGTCCAAAAAACAAAGGAGCCAAGCCAACTATAAATAGCCAATGCCTCAGTATTCAAAATCATGTCGAATAAGCAAACAGAAGCATATCAAGAATATAACTTTAGTACAGTCTTTTTTTCTTTCTTTCTTTATTCAAGTCTTTTCATAATTGTTACTACCTCCATCCCAGAATATAGCTATTTGCTAGCATACAACATAAAAAGCACCAATCCCACCACACTTAAAAGATCAGCCCAAAAGGGATCTCTTTATTACAACTTTTTACAGTCAACCTTTTCTATAAAATATCCATAATAATCCAGTCCCACTGTCGACTTCTGTATTATTGCATCTGACTGAACTCTACTTTTGTGAGGATCTTCACAATCATATTGATCTTATTGTCAAAAGAATATTCATAGTCACCTGGCTCTAGGAGCATTTTTAACATCAGCACATCAAATATGCAATATATATATGACATAGGAGTATAGGACCCAATAAATGTTAGTATTGTCTGCATGTCATTCTCCATATTAGACTGAACAATGCTGTCTGGACCTAGGTAATTAACATCAACAGACCACACATTGGTTATTGCCTACAAAGCAAGCGACTATTTTGTTGCTAAAAACCTCAAGTCCACAACAATTTTAACTGCCATGCATTAATGGCATTATGTTGGTAGAATATTCAGCATTCGAGGGTCGTCATTATTGCTAGTAACAAATGGTCATAAACAAAATGCAATTTACAGACCAATACCACAAGTTAATACGCTACTACTGCAGAAATTGTAATATCCGTCTCAAATAAGAATTATTACTTTACCTGACTAAGAAGCTTTGGCTTATCGTCACATGCAAATATAATTTCATGGAAACACCTGCAAATATATCATTTATTAGAAAATACTTACCCTTAGATCAAAATGACCAAAAGATAACTTAAACTCAACGAATCCCAATAAGGACAACAACATATAACAGTTTTAACAAATCATACAAGACATTTTTGTTCATGGACATTTCTCGGAAGCATCACACAAGGATAATTAAATTGCATTTCAAAAGTGTGTTAGGTAATGTGAACAATTATCTGTACCAATGTGATGCAATCAAGAAGAAATTCTGTAACTGAACTCAGTGACAAAAAAAATCGGGGATCAAAATCACCTTCGGTCTCTCGACGATGAACATTGAGGATCTTGTTCTTCTTGCTTGAAGGTAGTTGATTGCTCAACTTCAGTGCTTCCTTCGAGAATAATTGCCTAAAAATGTGCATTCCACGTTGATATGAAATACTATCAAGTGAAATGCCATACTATGCTCAACAAAACGCATAGGCTAATAGATATCATTAAGAAGTTCATAAGTTTGTGGTTCTTATATTCTAATCTCCACATGTTTGTTAAGTCAAAATGTAATGAGTTTATGGCTAATACGAAAATATTAAAGACAAATGCACAAAGCTTAAAGGAGTATAAACAAAATATAATAATTATCATTTTTTATAACTTGGTGTTCTAATTATCAGACACCAAACTATAGCTTACTTTCCAACAGAACGAATTGAAGCAACTAGACAAGCTAGCTTAGATACAGCTACAAAAAATAGGCATAGCAAAAGCATCTTATGTACATGCAATAAAAACAACCAGCAGTTAACGAGTGCAGTTTGAAAATTAAGGATTTGTGGTCTACTGATCTACAGGCTAGTGATTTCCATGCAATGCTCAATTGCATGTTATAACAATGGCACAAAGTATCATAAACACCAGGTAGCAGCTAGCTAACAGTATGAGATGGTTACGTGGAGGTCTTATATATCCTAGATAATAGCCAATATAATCAAGAACACTTCTAGCAATATATAGACATGATGACATCGTACTTATGCCTTGTGGATACTCCCTCCGTGCATAAATATAAGCATTTATAGCTATAAATCTAGATATGTATGTCCAGATATAGCTACAAATGCTTATATTTGCAGACGAATGAAGTCTATAGAAAAACAAGAGGTAAGCAGCTCGTCTTATGAGCTAATCACCTGTGAGCGAAGAACATCAAAGACCAGCCCACTCATTGGTTCACGAGCCTGTTCAAGCAACCTTTTGTGCAATAGAACATCATCAACCCGCTCGACATTCACGTCCAATGCATATCTGTCCAGTGCATGAAGCCAAGCATGACTGCAATTAGATCCTAATTAACGGCATGTCTTATTCAAGCTAATGCTAGCAACTACTCAGTTTCTTGCTACAGAACTATTGGACTATGGAAATGCATGTGTCCAAAGCTGCCGTACTTTATGTATAACAAACATATGAGAGCCCTCAAAAAAAAAGTTGCTGTCTTACGAGGTAATGACTAGTGCTGTAGGAGTAATTATATGCCGTATGTGGCAAGGAAGCCGCGAGAATAACAGACGAAACGAAGACTAAAAGAATAGAGAGAAGAGAAAGGTTCAAAATATATATCTAAGCAAAAACGTACTAGTAGTGGCAATCTATGTAAAGAATACAGAAGCAGCCCATGTCTTGCACGAAAAAGTTAAGCTAGTGAAGTTCACTAGTGTACATATTGATACGAAAGAACAAAAATAGTAGTACTGGACATGGATAATAACTATTGACAGAAAAAGGAAATAAATAAAGTCTTGCTTCGATAAACAGTCAATATCAAACATCTTTTAATTTTCTTGAGAGGGATGGAATATCAAACATCAGTGCAGACAAGGTGGCTCGGTCTATCTTATCCAGACGACAAGAAAAAAAAAAGGGAGGATGGTCCTCACGTGGGTTACAGAAAGACAGCAACTAGTAGTTGTACTACGAGGTGTTGTACTGCTTGTAGTACTACAGTGTTTGCAAGCACGACCGAGCTGCTGCTAGTTGGTAGCTAGCTTGGCCTAATCTATAGAAAGACGTACGCAGAAGCCATAGCTGTGGTATACTCCAGCCAACAACGAAGGTAATCAAGTCCATTAACAACAAGGAGGATATAATTAGCTGATCTGAGTACGTATATGTCTGTCCATCCATCCTGTGAATTCCTTCCTGATCCGTGAGTGGTAGCAGTATTCCGTAGTAGCATGATACAAATAGCATATGCGTGTGGAAATTGGAGAAGCGGGCATTGGTGGGTTGTGGACCACGCGCGCGACGCCATCTTTTTCAGCACGAGCAGCTAGCAGTAAAAGGGCGGCACAGCACAGGCGATCGAGTTGATGAGAGGATGCTGTTGAGCTGTAGCATTGCAGCAGCGCGATCCATCCGCTGGGCCCCAAGAATCAACAATTGCACAGTGGCTCAGCGCACGAAACCCGAGGCGAGGCGAGGCGTCCAAATCAATCTCGCAGCAGCAAGCTAGAGAGAAGAGGGGAAGGGATCGAGAGAGAGGATACCTGGCTGGGAGGCTGTGGAAGTGGGCCCAGAGCTCGTCGTCGAGTCCTGGGCCGTAGCCGCCGCCTTGGATCCGGCGGAGCACCTCGCGGTAGGCCTCCGCCTTCCGCCGCCTGCCTCCCCCCGACGCCGGCGGCGGCGGCGATGCGCCGCGGCTGCCGCAGGACTCCGCGGCCATGGGTAACGTCGCCTGAGCCTCCGCCTAGGGCTCGCGGCGCGAGGCCCCGAGGGGTTCGGCGGCGGCGGCGCGGGGAGGAGGAGGGCGTGGTGGTCTCATGGAGGCCGCCGCCGCGCGCTTGCTTGCTTTATGGATTCGAGGAGAGAGAAAACGGGATTGGGGGGAGAGTGAGTCAGACGTGGTGCTGAGTCACGGCTGCGACGGGGAGAAGGGAAGCTGCGAGCAAGGCCCTGGAGTCGAGGCCACACACTTTTCCGACTAGGCCCCTCGGTTTATGCATATTTCGTGCGAAAGAGGAGGGGCGGCACTAATAGCACGGTGTCACGTGGAGATACTACCAACCACCGTGTTGTAGGACCATGGTGCTCGCGATATTACCGCTGTGAAATATGTCAATTCCAGAATAAATTTTTTAATCTATCTGGTAAGTTTTCAACAAAGACTAAAATTACTACTCCTTTAATTTTAGGTGAATTTGATATTTTCTAGTCCAATATATCTAGACATTAGACTAGAAAATATCATATACATAGGTATATTTTAAGATGAATACAGTAAAGAATAGGAGAGTGGGTCTCGAGGATCTATGGATGTTTGTCTCCCCAATTGCACTTGGATCATTCTCGTACCAACGGATCTTGGGTTGGCCGAATAGGATAGCTACTACGGTATTATGACATCTTTGACGGATTTCTTTCCACCAGCTTCTAAAGTTCTGGCTCAGCTACTACATGTACCAACGTACTGTATCTTTGTTAGATAAACTCATTTTAAACTTTACTGTATCTTTCTTAGATAAACTCATTTAAACTTGGACATATTATCTGAAACATTTAGTTGACCAATAACGTTTTATAATAATGTTTTAATAAAAAGAGTTGTATTTTATAATGGTTTTTGTTAAATGACAAATTTTATAACTCGATCTGTTTTATTCTATTATGTTTAATGGTCAAATTGAAAAGGTTTGACTTTTAATTTATTTAGAAACAATCTTATTTTTGGGACCGAGGATATAAGCGGATTTGTTCAGAACAATTTGTCCTCCCCTCTCCACATAACATCCACACTTAGGCTGCGTTCGTTTTCGGTAGATAGTTTGGATCGACTAATTCATACAACACTTATACCTCTTGGCACGCTTTCCAATGTGCGTAAAAATGCGTTTTTAAAAAAAAATCTACATGAAAGTTGTTTTAAAAAATAAAATAAATCATTTTTCAAGTTTAAAATAGCTAATACTGAATTAATCATATGTTAATGATATTTCTCGTTTTGCGTGTCATCACTGTTCTCTTCTGCCAAGCTACTTTTAGCCCTATTTGAACGCAGCCTTATACAGAAAACATAAAAAGTTTAGAGGAAAAAAACAGGAATGATATATCCTATCCTACCTATTTATCGAATGGTATAAAACATGTGATGAATCATTTCTTAGCTATAAAATTGTCTAGTCCCTTATATTTTTGAAACCGATGAAGTAACTTTTAAGAACAATGCGATGTGCATCCATCAATTTTTATAATTAATTAAGTACAAACTCCAACAGAAAGGTTGCTTGAATCTATAATGAGCTAGGTTTGGATCCATGTGATCCACGTGGTGCATATCATTCATATCATAATAGCACCCTCATTGTCCATTTATCCACGAAGTGAAGGACACCCGCTCACTGTTGAGCCTAGAGCATCTGCAGAAGTCCTAGAAATCATGATTGGGCGTTTCCATTGCATTCAATAAAAATTGGTGTGGGCTGTGTTCAATAATAAGACAAGTGGAGTAGCCAGCCATTCGGTGTCCATGGCATTAAAAGATGCCACTTCAATAGTCTAGCACATTTATAAAACTTATATGTGCTCCCACTGCCAGAGTTTGACAAGACGACTTTACTTAGTACTCGCTCTTATTTTAAATATTTGACGTTGGTTAGCTTAAATCTAAACTAACTGATATCAAATAAAAAAGCATAGAGGGAGTGTTACACAAGAGGTAATACAATATTACATATCACTACTCTCGATCTTCTTCTATCATACGTAAGTTGTTTCTTTGTCTCTTTTTCACATCGGAAAATTGGGTGCAAGCTGGCTATAAAATAGCTTATGATTACTGCATTTGGCCTAAAACATATCTACATAGTAAATGAACGTAACATTTACTTGAGAGGGTATTGTCTAGACCCATAATACTAGAAAACATCATCGTACCCTGTACTATATAGCTAGTATATTTTAGGACATGGAAAATCGCATTGTACATACCTGGATATGTTTCCGCACAAAACCTAAAGTAGCCTAAATGATTGCTACTTTCTCTTTATAAACGGAAAACATTTGTTCTATTAATTATTGTAGAGAGTAGCAAAATCCCTTTAATAGGAACGATCGCCACATGCAAGTGTCCCCTTGAGTACATTTGTTTTTCTTTCTAGGACATTGGCATCTTCGTGGGCATATCCCTTCGAGTATGATTTAACATTGGTACTTGTGTTGATTGCAATTTAGAAACATACGTATATATGAGAGTGACTTTTGTTCGAGTACGTAGGGTTCTAGGCTTCTAGCATAGATTTGTTAGTCTTGTGAGGGTACTCTCGATTCATCCTTTCATCAGCATGACGGTTAGTCATAGAAAACCTGAAAAATAAAATAATGGTGTAAATTACTCTTGCATTATCATGAACTTAATGATCCCATATTACCATGTGCGTTCTAAAATTAATCCCAACTTAAAAACACGATGCTCCCTCCGTCCTATAATATAATGAACACAAAAATTTAAATTTTATATCACATTATAAAGGTGTGTTTAGTTTGAGGATAATGGTGCATGTGATATGTCGATTCATGATTCTGTGGATGGAGTGATCCATGTTGAGTGTTTGATCGGATTATCAAGTGGATGGGATGAGCTAACTTTTTATTTGGTGAGTGTGAATGATATGATCTAGTGTTTTATTAATAAATAATAAAATATATTAATCTTCATAAATCTTGCCGCAATTGATATGATGCTAATTAATAACAAAATATACTGATTAATATTAAATAAACGCTACCCACTAAATACTTAGAAAACATACTGATTATCATCGATTGATCATGATCAAGGTTAGCATGTGAGCATGGCCTTATTCGAGGGATTGGTTCATTCATCTTGATACAACATCATATTTGTGGGGAACAGCCGCACCACGGACTCACCCTCACCTATATGAAACAAACATCTCTGCTAGTACTTAAAAAGAGAAGTTTTGGATCAGAATTAACAGATTGAATCCGACAATAATTCTCTACTCTTGGATTGCCTCAAACTAACGCTTATGATTTAATTTCGATTGTTCCTCACTCTGCAACAAGAATGCAGCCACACACCCATCTAGGCCCACTTTTCGTTACTTTCCTTTTATCTCAGGGCATGCTTTGATTCCAACACATGCAAAATCATCAGTAGGACCAGTGTTTCCGTAACTGAGCTGACATGCAAAATCAGTAAAAACCACTCTAGTTGTCACTATGATTTTAAAATTGCCCTCGTAATAAAATTTGTTGTAAATAACCATCCGCCCAAACATCTCAATACATGTAAATAGCTGAGTTAATCTTTCTTTTCTGTCGATGTGTAGTTGTAGCAGACCACATCATTAATCAATGCTATCAGTCGTAGTAGATTGTCGCCATGAATCATCATCAACACATGCTATCTCGTTGTTGCAGAGCATCGCGCCACTTCGACTTGCATGGAGAGTTAAGCTCAAAAGTGATGCAATTCAAACGAAACGTGAGTTACTAATGTGGCCTAATACAATTACACGTCAGTAGAAATAGACCAAATCCATTATTTATCACTACGTACATCGAGAGAGATTAGGAAGGGTGGGTATTTGCAACAAATTAGGTTATGAGGGTAATTTCAAAACCATAGCAATAATTGAGGTGGTTTTTATAATTTTTCCTAATTTTAATAATGTGTTTGGGTGCATTCATAGGTGTGTGGTTCTGGTTCTTATAATATATACACATGTGTATTTTGGGGCTTTAACGAAGAAAAGAAGTAATGGCAATAACCACATAGTATGTTGGTATATATACCTGAGTTCTAAGATCCTTGTACTTATTCTTAATCGAAAAAAAATCATGTAACCGAAAAAATAATGAAAAAAAAAGGGAACAGCCACCTTTTCTCAAGTCATCTTTTGGTCGCATTTATGCGGCGAAATGTGCCCGATAAAGTTGTGCGCCATCATGTGCAAAATGAACATTGTACAGGGTGCATGTGTGGTGTTAGCTGCACGTGGACATGCGGTTGTCTACGTTCATGCTGCAGACACTACCGCTGTTGCTCCGGCGAAAACCAAGCCAGTGAAGTGGTCGCCCCACCAGTTGCTGACCAGCTGCCACGGCAGCTAGCGGCACCATGGATGCTTTTTGCTGCCAACATCACGTGACAACTGACACGTACGTACGCGTGCTGCAGGCTGTCCACCAGTTTCTGCCACGTAGGCGCGTCTATGCGACGCGGCGCTCCACCGGCGCTTCACTTACAGTACTTTTAATCATATAAAATCTCTTATAATAAAATTGGGCTAAAACAAATTTACGATCAGCCTTTGTCCAGTATATGGCATATGCACGGTTTGAAATTATTTTATATTTTTCCCTTTTTAAAAAAATCTCGCATTTTACTGTTTGACATACTAATCTGCTATATGAACCAATAAAAAAACAAAAGTACTTTTGCTTTTCTTTATTAGTCCATAGAGCAAATTAGTATGTCAAAAATTAAAGATGTTAAGGTTCAACTCGCAAAAGTGAGATTTCACGAGCTTCCATGTGTTCTTTTCTTTATTCAACTTTTGTTCTACTTGTTTTCTTAGGTTACAAGATGAATATATCTAATGGATGTGTTTTGTTATGAAATTTCCGTTCGTCTTTATACATAATTTGTGTTGTTCTCGGAGAGAACATGATCCCATATGAAAGTTATCGCCTATATGAACCACGACGGCAAATTATAGTACTAGCTCTAATGTATAAAGAATAATACGTATTAATGGACCTCCTTGTATATATATGCAAGACAATGACCCACTCCTATGCAATGTCCTTATCGTTGCAACTACCCCATAGTACGAGCGAAATTCAAAAAGAAAGGACTCGACTATACTTACATGACTAGCCAAATGATAATTAAGAAGAAATAGGAATGGATTGGATCCCCATTGATTATTCCTTTCAAATATATAAAATAATTTCAACTAGTCAGAATGTCAGATCCAATTAAATCCCACAAAGATCAATTTTATTAGGTACTCCAAAGTCCATCCAAAAGATCTTTATCTTAGAAAAAAAGAATGATAGTGATGCAAAGGAACATATTTCTATTAGCTGGGCCCACCATGATTTATACCTCTTCTCACTATACCATCTTTAACCGAATTATTTTCAGTCAAATTTATGAAAATTTCATGGTGCGGTTGATTTTTCAATTAACACCAAAAATTTTCTAAATCCTAGTACTATGGTGCATACAAGCATGTGGGGCCCACCTAGTGCGACTAGTCCCACGTCTAATCAGTAAATTCAGCCGGTGAAACGTGCTGCCATACCCTGTTCTTTCAAGTTTCAACTTTCAACTAGTTTTTACGGTAATTAGTCAACATGCTCTTTCAATTTTTGCTAAGTCTTTGACGTTTCATAATATCCAAATTAGTTCTTAACGTTTATTATACGGCTCAATATTGTCTCTGGACCTAAAAACGTCGCATGCATGAACATAATCAAAATGTCTATTATACCCTTATATATACCGTCAAAAGAAGAAAAATAAATAAAAGAATGATGGAAGTAAGGGCACATGATACGATAATATTTACGTAATTTTTCTCTGTTTTTTTTCTTTTTATTAGGGTATCGGTAAGGGTACGATGGACATTTACGTCTGAGCATGCATTCGTGGATGATATGGCATACCTATGTATCATTTTTAGTGTGTTCAGAGACAATATTAGACCACGTAATAAATTTTAAGAATTTATTTGGATAATTTGAAATGTCGGAGACTACAATTAATGACCCAGGAGTGAAGGTTCGTGTACGTATTGGCTATTCACCCTTATTTTTCTCTCTATTACTCTATAAATAGCAGGGGCAGAGACAAGTCTAGGGCAACTTGGGCCCGGACCCTAGGCTTGTCTCCAAAATTCTATTAAAATATATAGAAAATCAGCAAAAAAAATTGAAAATATGAAGTATACAAGCAAAATTGGCCCTACTCTTGATAATTAGCCCTACCCTTGAAGAAATCTTGGCTCCGCCATGTTTCATTATTGTGTGATAACATCCATTAGTTTGTCCCATAGCTGGACGAAGGTTTCCAATGCTGCAATATATATTCTACTACTATCCTAATATTGGCCACCTTCCCAGCCAGGTTCAGATTGGACCTGGACACACTACATGGAGCATGCAGGAGTACTAAGCTTATGTTTCCTTTCCAACCAGATTCAGCGTGGACTTGGACTACTTGCAGCATGCCAAACACCATCAAACCCCGTCACCAATTTATAGATGGGGAAGGAACACTCGCCGTCATCTAAAAAGCATCCATTGTCATAGTCATCAACAGTATGTGGTGGCCAATACTCGGAGACGACAGATCCAAAACCCTGCCGCCCTAAACCATCAAAAGATGAGATTGGAGGAAAATGGAGAGGAGAGAGCCCTACCGCCAGCGGTCATCGTGTTCGTCAGAAACTGGTGGCGCCCTCAGACGAGGGGGGGGTACCGGCAAGGATATGGTTGTTAGAATTTAGGGGGTAGGGGCGCGGGGAGCGACGGGCTGGCTATAGGGCCTAGCTGGCTAACTAGATTGGTAAAATTGAACACCGAGAGAAATAAGTCTAAAAAAGAAGAAAAAACACAGGAAAGTGATATGCTATTTGCCTAAAAAGATGATCTCACCCACCATATATTATCTCTTGATCTTATCTTAGTACTTGTAGCATATTTGTTTTTTTCTTAAAGTTATTTGCTGATAGGAGAGAGGCCATTTTAACTTATTACCTTATTGGTGGTTTGGTGATTTTCAATGTGAAATTCCAACTCTTGATAGATTGATTTTCATGTGGAAAATTTTATGTTTTTCCAAACATGACTTGAAATGTCATGCTACATGCATATGTTTATATGTCTGTGGTCACGGTCAAAATCACTCGGAGCCGTAAAGTCATTAGCAAACTCAATGTTAAAAAAAAAGAAGAGAAAATCAACAATGTAGGCATAAGTCATTGAAATAAATCAAAGTCAACATGACCTTCCCATGCCCCTCAAAGTCAGTCTACACTTTGCTTCAACCTCTTGTTCCCATTTATCGATGATTAAGTCAACATTAAAATCAAAATTGTTCCCATCCTCTCCAATCGATCTAGTTCAATATCAGAAGGAAATTGGACATTGGATCTAGCCTCCTATTGAAACCTAGCGGGAATCAACATATGCAGCTCCGTGATGAGGTTCTCCTTGAAAATTAGATTCAGGGAGGCTACTTCTTTAGGACCATGACCTCTCGAAGAGCAATACCCTTCCCTTTAAAGTGTGACTCGAAAGAAACAATTATCTTTAGCAAAGGTTATGAGTTCAACGCCACTAAATATCTCGTTTAGGCGAGCAATTGTTGGATCCTAACTAATCGAGTGCAAGTATCTAGTCCATCGTCTAGTTGATGTAACCCTATTGAATGAAAATGTTTGCTTTATTTGGTCACTAAAAAATGGTCATTTTTTAGTTAAATCAATGTATAAAGAGACCATAGACATCAATGTAAGGAATAATAAGAGCATTTTATGTGATTTAAATATGCCTTTAAAAGTCAAAGTCTTTATGTGGTTCTTACACGAAAGTATTCCTAACAAAAGACAATACTAGAAATTTAGTTTGGATTGTAAGAAAGCAGTGTTATTGTTTTAATGAACATGAGACCAGACAACTTTTTTTCTTCTATTGCCCTATGGCATGGTGTATCTGACGTTATGTCTTCTTTGTTTTCAATATCTCCCTTCTCGATATGCTAAAAATATTTTTGGCAATTGGCCATGGGAAGTGCCTAGATCCATGAAAAAAAATCTGATTTTATTTAGTGGTAGTGCTTTGTATGGGTCAATGTGCCGTTGCCGTTATAATTTTTAACAATAAAAAGTTGCCTCTCTATAGGTTATGTCCATGTCTTTTAATTGGCTTCACCCGAATTAACTTTGACGACATTACAACTTATTCATTGGTTTTGTGGAGTACGCTACTACAGAAACCATCTTCATCTTTGGGTGACGGCGGAGAATAGGCCATAGGTGCCAGATTTTCATCCAACACCAATATGGCATCACCAATGCATAGGATCAGCACCAATAACAAATATAGAACCGTCACCTATATTAGTTTTAGGAGCCAAAAAACAAAGCCGGCTCTCAACCGGCTTGAATCCAGCCGATTTAATGAGCCAACCCCCCCCCCCCCAAACCAAAAAAAATTCCTCAAATCCATAAAATCGAAGTTCAATCAGAACATAGGAACACACATGAAGTCGGGCCATCGTGTCATCGTCGGATCATCACCGGTCGTTGGGTCATCGTTGTGCCATTGTGTGGCCGTCGTCGGGCCACCTACCGCCACTGTCATCCCGATATGCACAGTCTGCCGTCCAAGGTCATTGCCGCACTTGAGGGAGAAAGGCTGCGGCTCTCCACCACCGGTGTCGCAGCAACCGCATCTACATCAGCGCCGCACTAATGGCCACCTGCCACCGCCGTGTCTTGATCTACACCGTCGCTGTCCGAGGTCGTCGCCTTCATCACCGCGACAACCAGATTTGGCAGTCCCCGTGATCGTGGCAGCCGGATCTAGCCACCCCAACCTCATGGTGGAGAGGAGTCATGGACGGCAAAGGAGAGGAGGAGGGAAGGCAACAACAGCGGTGGCTGAGGTCAAGGGCGGTGGAGGCTGAGGAGGAGGGGAAGGAGTGGCAGAGGAAAGGAGGGAAGAGGGGGAGACAGTGGAGAGTAGGGAAGGCAACGATGGCTGAAGAGATAAGAAGGGGAGCTTTTAATTTATTTGGGATGGGAGAGAGAAGGAAGAGTTCGGCTCAGCTGGGCTAAAAAAAGATTTCGAATATTTTAAAGAACTGGCATCTGTAATTAATTTACTGGTGATGGTTTTTTAAAAGCCATGAGCAATATTATTGGTGGTTGATACTTTTAAAAAACTAGCACTTATAATCAATTTGTAGGTGACGATTTTTCTTTTACAAAAATCATCGCCTATAATTAGGTGGTTGTTTTTTTTATAACAATCCACCTGTGAGATAGTATAAAGTGACGGTTATTATTTTTTTCACCCTCTCTAATGGAAAACGGTCTATAGATAATGTTTTTAGCTAAACCCACTACTACGAAAACCATCTTTCATGGCGGCCATTTTCGGTTTTTGTTGGCGGTTTTTGGCACCGCCACAAAGCAAAGGCCAGGAAAGATCAAGATCTTCGCTGGTGGTTATCGGCTGCCAGCAATAATTGATTTTTGCTAGCGGTTCTGTTATACCGGCCACCAGCGATAATTGATTTTCGCTGGCGGTTGCATTATACCAGCCGCCAGTGAAAATAGTAGACCAAGTTAAAAAAAATAACGGAATGACACCGCTCCGTTCGCTTCCGTCAACGACGGCTCAAATTGTTCCCAAAGCCACTCCTCGATTCAACAAATTCACAGAAATTTACATCAACAATTTACAATAAAAAATTTCCATTCAGTCACAATTTTCCATTCGTAATCCACAGAAATTTTCTATTCACAATCCGCAGAAATTTTCCATTCACAATCCACAGAAATCCGAGCACCAGCTAAGGGGAGAGGAGGGGATGGGAGGGCGCGGCGCCGCCGCTTCCTTCTTGGTCGCCGTTTTTGCTGCTTCCGTCGCGCGTGGTTGCCGTCGTCGCTTGCACATCCCGCGCCCCTCCCGCCCGTCGTGGTAGCCATCGTTGGGGCAGCGCCCCTCCCGGCCACGCCCCTCCCAGATCCCGGTCGCCGATAGGAGGAGGAGGCTGGGGGCATAGGGGAGGAGAAGGGGAGAGAGGTGGGGGAGGAGGAGGAGATGAGGAGGAGAGGGAGGAGGCGACAGTTGGTGGGTGGAGAGGACAAGGAGAGAGAGGTAGGCAGTGGGTGAATGGAAAATATCTCGCTCGCTCTTTTTTTAAATGTCGTTAAAATTTTTTAGCGGGCTCTGTTTTTTCGTTGGTGGATCTATTTAGTAACCGCTAGCGAAAGCATCGATTTTTGCTGGTGGACATTTAAGAGGCCCGTCTCGAAAAATAGAGTATTTTTATGGCAGACGTCTTAACGTGGTTGTGAGCAAATATCGGTTTTCGCTGGCGGTCTTATACCCCCACCCCTTTTATGTTTTTGCTGGCGAATTTTTTTTCTTAGCTGCCATGAAAAATATTTTCCAAACGTAGTGAAAAATTATTTATGTAGTAGTGACCGTCACTTATGATAGGATCACCTAGCTACTAGGGTTATGTAGCAATGTTACTATAGTGCAGACCTTCTTGTGCGTATACCTCAGGACACATCCTCTAATTTTCCCAATAATCTAAGACCTAGTCACTCTTTCAGTATTCGGGAACGATCGATTCGAGATGGTACGCCTTGACAGCTAGATCGACCATTAATCAACTAACTACACTAATTCTTATACTACTCCTCGATCGTACCACTCAAGCTTGTGCTAGCTAGCTGTGGATCAGCAGTGGATAGGATTATTGGCATTTTTCTAGTAAGCCTGAGCACTATAAACAAACAGACGACCATCTAATGTATTGATAAAATAGTGCTAATTACAACCCAGTCCTTAGCTAAGGTGGAGCTAGCAAAGCTTAACCAAGCAATAACCCAATGCTGATCACCCGACAAGCAAAAGGAACAAATGCGAGGGCTAGACGACCAAAATGCAATTTATTAACATGTATAACCGGCGATTAGTTATAACCAGAGTAGAGTAGTGATAGAGAGAATCTTACACGAGATCAAGCACCGCTAAAGATAGCGGGCTGATGGATACTGATTAATTAAGTAATCAAGAGGCAGTAGTGATAGGTGGTGTGGCGATAAGCTTGTTTAGAGGTCGTACTCGCAGCTCTCGCATATCACAGCAGTTTAGAGAATGAATTTGTTATTATTCGAAGTATGCCAGCACGCAAGCAAGAATATGCCATGGTACCGGGCGGTCCGAGGGACTAAAATGAAATAACTGTTGAGGCATTTCTGAGTGTGTGATTTTAATAACCTTCAAACAGCAAGGGGGAAAAATCCTGCCGCATAGGGATTGGAGGGATGATTAATTGTACAGATAAGGCTGACCATATATAGTCTTCTTCATCAGTTGCAAGTAGATGTAGTTTTAGATATTAATATTATCCTCCGATCAATATCATTTTGATCACAAATTAAACTATAATGTCGCGTACTAATTATAAACCCACTGAACTTATAATATTGTGATATTACCTTGTATATTTGTGTAATTTACATATGATGTTCATCTCCACAACCTAAATATGACATTTATGCTTAAAGATTTTTTAAAAAGTTTGATCAGATGACCATCCAAAATATTAAGTACAACTACTAAAGGTAAAGGGGGTTTACAGTAACCTTTATATATAACTAACTAAATACAAGCAATTGTTCCTCTAAAGAACATGGTTTGTTAAGTTGCACGAATATTAGCATCGCATATTCTCCCTCACTTATATCGACAGTTTGACCTTAGTACCCGGGGAAAGCTAAGGTTCAGGTTCAAACCCAACATTGGGTATAAACACATGATAAATTCCCTATCTCACTCTCACACCGCTAGATTTCAACAGACAAATCAATTCTTTGCGGCCATGCTTTAGTAGGCTGGCTAGGAAAAAACAAAAGCCCATACTGCCAATAACATGGGCCTGTTGACTGCAAAGGAGCCTATTGGGCCAGCCTCCATCGAGGCCAGTATACCGCCCCCCCTCCGTCTCCTTCCTCCGCCCGCCGCCGCGAAGCGAACGGCGGCGCCATCCCTCGGCCTCGTCGCGAGCTCGCCCGCGCCGCCTTCCTGCGCCGACCTCTCTCCATCCATCCCGCGAGCAAGCGGCGGGCGGATCGTCCTGCTGCTTCCCTCCCGCCCCTCCGGTGAGCATCCTTTCTCGCCCCTCTCGTTTCTGCCCCCACATTTGCCGTAGCCTTATCTCCCCTTCTAGTAGATCTGGAAGCTAGGTTTTGTTTCCTCTTTTTGTTTGGGGGAAGGGGGACTGTGCTCCCTGATTTCGAACTAGCCAACGCATGCAGTAGGGTGTGGGACTGGAGTTAGACGTATTTCAAAGTTAGTTGGTTTGGTCGATGATTAAAAATAGCTAGAGTATATGGTGGTGGAATTAGAGATGCTGCTTTCTGCTTTTGTCTGCTACTTGTTGGAGGATAAAACTGATCATCTCAGTGAAGATGCATTTGTGTCTGAAGAACTCACGGATTGGAACATGAAATGGAGTATGATAGGCATGTTACATATGGGTGGCATTAATACTTATAGTGCTTGCAGTCAATTTCTGGAGATATATGATTTGCTTATTTCTGTTAAACAATCTGTCATAGCCAATTGTTTCCAACAGTGAACAACACAAAGAGCTATATTAATCTCGCTTAACAGATTCACTGTACTTTATTTGTGCTATAATTTGTACTTTAAAACTTGTTACTCTCAATTTTTTTTTTTGTTTCATACAAACTAACTTTTTCTTTTTGCTCCAAATAGCCAGCTGCAAAACCCTGTGTCGACTCCTGCTGTGCCACCCAGCTAGCGTTTTTTCCATCATCCTCACTGGTGGTCCAAGTACTACCAGCCTACCAGGCAGCGACTCAATTCTGGGCCGTGCTCCTCTACTCCCACACCTGGGTGTGGCAAAATGTTCGTCCTCAGCCAGATTGAGCACAACCTGCCGATGCCACCGCACCTGCTGAACCAACCCCTTGTTGATGCCATCAAGGCTGAGCTTGAGAGGCTCTTCCTGGACAAGGTAATGCTATGAGCTCAACCATGCTGATGCAATGGCTGCAAGTTTTGTGTGTATGGTGTGAATATAAATGACGTGTTTGCTGCATTTTCCCACCTGCCCTGTAGGTTGTCGCGAACCTTGGTCTCTGTGTCTCTGTTTATGACATCCGCTCTGTCGAAGGTGGCTTCATCTTTCCAGGAGAGGGCTGCTCCACTTATAAAGTAATGTGTGTTGCCATTGTTCTTACCCATTTTTTGGTTAAGGAATGTGATGTGATGCATGCCTACTTATTATGCTTTCATGATAGGATTCCGTAGGAGGTAAATGCCTGATAAATATTGCAGTAGAGTTAGATGATTTTTGAGTTCAAGCTGATCAATTCTGCTACTCATGTGCGTAGTATGTTTCAAGCCTATGTATGCAATTGACTTGACAGCATAGCATTTTTTTCATTGACTCTTTGTAAATAGAATTATGGCTAATACCATCTATGCTCATTCTTCCAATAGCTATATGTATGGAACACACCATCTGAGATAACTTGTGCATATAGTTTTTAAAATTCCTACATTTTGCAAATCACTGTGAGATCTCCTTATTTTCCGGTCTCGTATAGGTTTCCTTCAGGTTGCTGATGTTCAGGCCCTTTGTTGGGGAGGTTCTAGTTGGGAAGATCAGTGGATATGATGAAAAGGGTCTGCACGGTGAGTGAGCTATTTTCTCATTGACATTTAAAGAGCTGGTTGGTTGGTAATCTCTGATCTTGCTTCTTTGATTATTCTGTTCCTCTTTTAGCATTTGTGTTTAACGTCTGATAACATGTTATACTGCATGGAATTTGTTTGTTCATATGTTCATGTCATAGTATATGCATTATAGATATAACATTTAATTTCTAAGCATAACATACAGAAATTTGTATGTGATGTCTAACACTGAATCCCTTACATTATTTTATCATGAGGTCATGATGCTTAAAACAAAGCACTAATGTACTTTCTCATATACCCTTTTATTTGAATAAAATAAAATTTTGAAACATATCCTGATATGTTTCTTGCTACTTTGGACCTAATGAATATAACCGGAATCAATATACACAATTTCTTCGGTGTTATTACATGATGCATAATCAGTACACAAATCATGGCTGGCTAAATATCTGATGGGTAGCACCAAACTATAGGTTTTACTTTCAACCTAGTATTCTATCAAATTGAAAATATAAATTTTATGTTTGATAAGTGTGCACGCCTAACTGATTCATGTTCTTTACTGTTGGAAACATGTGTAAAAAGTTACAAATGTTCCCTTCCTATCTATTCTGGTAGTTATTAGGAAGAGATGCACTCACAAACAATTGGTTTTAGCTGATATAGCTACTTTTTTTTGGCAGTTTCTCTTGATTTCTTCAGTGATATATGCATTCCAGGACATTTGATGCAGTATGGCACAGCTAGGTAAGGTTTCGTGTTGTTTATTTTGTTGTTCTGTACAGCAATCACTAGTATAATTTGAAACTGAGGTGCTTACCTTTCTCTGGTGCTATACTGCGATATCATGCATTTTGTTTTTTTCCCTCTTACATTAACTTCTTATTTTATCTCTGTTCAATATATACTTCAACTAGCTTGTTTATTATGAAAAAAAATCTGTTAGCTCACTCTGAAACTAAAGCAAAAACAGAATCAGAAATAGAGACTTCATTATAATGGCATGAATATGATATGTTATAGATTACTTTATCATTGTTTGGACTAGAACTGCTGAGGGAACACTGGATGCCACCTTATTCTGCTTGTCATGAGGAAATATTTTCTGCGCAAAATTTTGTTGCTTTATCTCTGCCTCATTTCCTGCAGAGCGTTAGATGGTAGGTGGATGCTGAAGACTGAAGATGGTGATGAGCTCTATCTTGATATAGATGATGAGGTATATTATACAATCTTTTTTTGTTTAAATTAAAAGCAATTAACACTCCCTGTATACTCATGATCGACTTGATTACTATGCAGATACGATTCTTGGTATCTAGTATAAAATACCCGCCTATCCCAGTTGAGCAAAAGGAGGACGACAGCCCATTTGCTCCGATGCAAATTATTGTATGCCTTGAGAATTATGCTCAACTGTTGAATTCTGGATTTGTGTATTTTGGTGGGTAACTAGACTGACCAATGCTTTCACAGGGAAGCATCAAAGGAGATGGTCTGGGTCTTCTTGCTTGGTGGGCTGCAGATGAAGAGGAAGGAGAGGAGGTGGAGGCGGAGGAATAGTCGCAAGCTACTCCTTTCTCTAGGTTTTATTTTTTTGTAGTAAGATTTAGAATATTAGATAGTGTTAGTGATTCATATGTAGCACGCATAGCTTAATCATATTCTGTATTATGAGCTGTTACACCAGCTGATGCTAACATCTGCTAAGTTGATACGGCATTATCAAAGAACAGATGATCAAATTTGTAGGTTACAAATGCAAGCAGTTTCTGAACCCTTGTTTGTCGACAACCGCGTAATCTGGTGATCTAGAGAGCTTCCTTGTGATGACTTCCCAGGAGCCGCCGTCAACAGAGCAACCAAACTACCAAAGGAAGGCAATTTTGTCCAGTTTCTGACCGACCATTGCCCCTGCAAGCAAATGCAAAAGATCTGGAAGTGAAAGCAACTTGCTGGGAGATGTGAACTTGCGGAGGACAAGCTGCCATTGCTGTTGATCTTTTGCTACGGCGTAGGGGGAATCCACACGCTAGTCCTGTTCTTTTGGTCTGAAAATGGAGGCCTGTAATATGTTGAGATTCAGTTTGGGCATTTGACAGATGTTTGGCGAACATGGCTTCCTGGGTAGCAGATCTTTTTTTGTTAGCTTGTGGCTTTCATTGCTCTTGCGCCATTTGTTACGACAAGAGATCTCTGAATTTCACCTAGGTAGATCTCCATACGCCTTCAATCCGTTGGTTATGTTTCACATAATTGCAAAAGATGATTTTCACACGAGTACAGAAGAGATGAGTGTGCGTACGCGGATCTCAAGAGACATCCAACATCTGCACTCTCACTCTCTCTCTCTCTCTCGACTTGTTCTTAACTAGCAGGGGTCAGTCTGCCGAAGAAAACAAAAACAGATAAACAGGGGGAAATTAACCCCAAATCATGATATATAGAATTATAGATATACAAATACACAAATCATTAAGTTCACCATAACCAAAATCCAAGTCTCGAATTTGCAATTGTTGGTCCAAAATTCTTAGTATTACACGGCCGGGGGGCCAAATCAACGAGACAGTGTGATCAATCGTCCCCCCAGGCCCCAGCAACAGTAAACAATCATAAACATCGATCGATCTAACATCGATGGATGGATATCGACCTTACATCGATCAAATCTTTCCTTCTGTTATTCTTCACAAGTGTTTTCGTGTAAATTACAAAATCAAGAGAGTAATCCCCTAAACTCCTCGTCGTCGTGTCATGAATTCATGATCAGTAGGTGACCCTGACGCCGTTGTATCTGAGGATCTCCCCAACAAGCTCCCCTCTTCCCGACCCAACATACCTCCCAACAATCTCCCCATCCCTAATGAACAGAAAAGTCGGCACCTCCACCACATCCATATCACGCAGAAACTCCATGCAGCTATCGTTCTCATCCCCATTCATCCTCGCGAACACCGTCGTCTCCGCCATGCTCCTCGACAGCTTCACAACCGTCGGGTAAACCTTCACGCACGGCCCGCACCTCTTCAGCCCCACGTCGAGCACCACCAGCTTCCCCTTCCCGTCCTCGCCGTCGCCGCGGTGGTCGGCGAGGAGGCGCTCGACGTCGTCGCGCGAGTGGAGCTGCACGACGGCGGAGTGGTGGTCGCCGTAGTAGAGCACGTCGCCGGCGAGCTGGTCGGGCCCGATGCCTTCCTCCTCGTGGATCTTTTCGGAGGATTTGTAGAAGGAGAAGTGGGGGACGGACTCGATCCCCTCGCGGGCGCAGAGGGATCGTGTCGCGTCGGACTCGTCGCCCATCACGAGGAGGAAGTCCACGTCGCCGCAGGTGCGGCTCAGCTCCACCATCGTCGGGTAGATACGGCTGCTGTTCACGCTGTGGCTCGCCGCGAACTCGACGACGACGAGGCGGTTCTTGGCGGCGAGGAGGGCCGCGTCGAACTCCTCCGCGCTGTGCACCTTGACGACGCGCTCGTCGGAGCTCTTCTTCTTCTTCGGCGACGGCGACGGCGGCTTCTCGGTGTCGGTGCCCGACGGAGCCGCCCACGCCACGCCGCGGCGGCGGGGACGCCTCTGGGACGCCGTGGGGATCGAGAACCTTGACGCCGGCGTCGGCGTGGGAGAGGTGGTGAGGCTGGAGGAGGCGGCGAGGGTGGAGAGGAAGGCGGCGGTGGCGGAGGCCATGGATGATTGAGCAGCTAGTGATGATGGGATGGGTTCTTCACTAGCTAATAGCTATGCTTGCTGCTGGTGAGGAAGGAGGGAGAAGGGGAGAGAGGGGGAGGTGAGATTAAGAAGAGAACTAAAAGAGGATGATAAGTATGCAAGCAAAGTACTTGGAATCCAATCATAGTTCATCCACACAGGATTGGTTTGTGGCTGGGGTTTCATGCAGCTCAGATTTTTCAAGTGGGGGACTCGTTATTTTTGCCCATGCACTTTTGTTGCTTTCTGGCCTTGTCAATATTCCAACCTTGTTTTTCATTCAAAAAAAATTATATTCCTGTCTTGTTGGAAGCACAAGCCTGATTTTTTTTGCCATGGTCATAAATTTCTTATTTTTACTTTGGAATTGGGGATGGTATTGAGTTCATGCATGCATGTAATGTAACTTGGATATTTTTTATTTATTGTGATCAAGAACAGCACCTGTATCACCTCAGATCTTCTACAAGTTATTCCACCAGGGAGTGGATTTTTACTCCATGTCTCGGTCCTCTTGTAGTGTACTTCAACTTCTTAAAAAAAATACAGATAGTAAAAAAGGAAAAAAGATATCAGGACCATGAGTTGCTCGAGCTCGAGCCGAGCCTCAAGCTCACGAGCTTTGTCGATCCGAGCTCATGCTTCTCATGAGTATGCATGTATGTTCAATTTATTTGTTTTTCTAGTTGATAAATTTGTAGATTAATTAAGTATGAACTATAGAGATGTCCGATAAAAATAGGGAAAAATTGGACCATCGTACTCAGGTCTAGATCCCCTAGAGTTAGACTCAACTTCACCATGTGAATTTGAGGTGATCTCAACTGCTGCCTCTTACCGATGGACATGATTCAGTCAACAGATCTATTGTGTTTCTTCCTCCCCACCACATGAATAGCGGCTTCCCCATCTAGCTTGTTTTCCAAATTCCTATCTCTCTATCTTGGCTCTTCCAAAAAAAAGGCAGATGAGGTGTCTAATGATCTCGATTGTTTGTTCCCTTGGTTATTGCAGGAGAAAGAACTCAAGAATGTGGAACTGAGAAAGTAAAGATTGGATTAGTCAAAGCTTGCCTCAAGCCCTCGATGGACATGGATCGATAATAGTGGAGCGGTGCCTTTATTTGTTTGGTGTTCGTTACCATACAAGCTTTCCTGCTCCGCCATCAGCCTATCGCCCGTATGGACCTGGACTGATAACAGTGGAGTGGTGTAGGAACAGGAACAAAGACACAATATTACAATACCTGCTCGCTTGGTACGGGAGGAAGGAATAAGAAACGTGGTTGTTGAATCCTATCCATTCCTAAGAGTCAACGGCTGAGATCACCTCAAATCCACTCAGTGGAGTTGAGTCCAACTCTAGGGGATCTGGACCCATCATACTCACTATGACTAAAAATACAAAAGCGGAACCAGTATATGGTAATTATAGGTGTGTAGGATATGATTGATTTGTATAGACCCCTTCCTGTAATCCTTCCGTTTCCGTTTCTCTAAGGAATGTACCTCCTATATATCCAAGCCCCTGAGGCTCAATACCTGCAAAACTAGGAATGAAACATTTGGTTGAAACAAAATTATGCTTTTGCTAGTAGCTAGAGCATATGACAAATGTTACTGTAATTAATCGTATAAAACATCAGTCCAAGGCTCGGTCAAAAAAACATCAGTACAAGTACACTCAGAAATTGTTGGATGTACTTGCCTTCGGGATAGTCAATTATTGTCAAGATAATAATTGACAAACTGACCAATTTCCTGCGGACCTAAAGAATAGGGGATAAATTTTGGGATGAAATTCCCACACATTACTGTCATAGCAGCATTTAGCAACTTGGCAAATTGCACTTAACCAAACCAAGGATTATTGCCAAGTCTCCAAAAAATATGGCTTTGTGAGACGGTTACCACATTCAACAATTGTGGTCTGGATACTATCTCAGCCCTACCATTATAAATAATGCAATGAATGCCGCATAAATATGGTGGCGTCATGTAAGAAGAATCTCACGAAGCATATGAATCCCAAAATTTCTATGCTCAATAAAGACATAAAAATAATGAATACTATATACTAAGTCATGTGGAAACCTTGAAGATTTCTACTAAATTATTACCTACATCTTTTATGGAATAGATGATGACCTAAGATTCAAAGACTTAGAGAAGTACATAATTTAGAGCGAGAATTTTGCTGCCTCATTCAAAAATCTTGATCTAAAAATCAAGTATGTGCCCAAAATGAACAAAAAAAATTGAATTGAAAATTGAGTGTGATGTACTCTTTTTCCTTGAATAGTTCTCTAGAGTTTCTTATCAAGATTTTTGATTAGACAATCTGTGCAACATTGCAAGTGTATGCTATGTACTTCAAAATTATTTTCCACTAGATACTTACGGAATTTTGATGAGACATAGAGATTACGCATGAAGGCCCAAGGAGAGTGTTAGGAAACCAGACGGTTCACAGAGTGGAGTCATGAGCATCATGTAATGAAGGAACATAGGTTCTATGCCTGTATTGGGAGATGGGTGGATATACCAAATGATTGGGTCTTCCTTGTATTCTTTGTCTCTTAAGACCCTTAGGACTAAACATTACATAATTACAACCAATGAAAAGAACGAGTAATCTCTACTATTATATAAACGAAAGCGGATTTTATGGTCCGTCAATTCGTTTGGTACTTGAGTGTTTCCGTATTGGCATCGGTTCCGTGACTTCCGTCGTCCATCTTCAAACAATCCGATTCTAACGATAATAACCAACGGGAGTACGCACGCTCGTGGGCTCTCTTGGGCTCATGGTCAATGGAAAGGTCCAACCCACCAAGAATCAATACATATGCTGCTGGGTCTTTTCCATAGTGTACGTGTGCATCCATCTGACCTCATCAAATCAAATGGAGATTAATTATCATTCATTGGTTGCGCTTAATCATCTTCAGGTTGGATGTTCATGATCAATACCACTGCCAAATGTAAAGAAGAAAAATAAGTGCAGGCATACAGGGCCTATATACATGACAAAGCACGAGGCATATCCAATCAAACAAATCACTGCGCACAAGCACAAATAGAACAACCGGAAAATCCCAGTGATTAGAAGAAAAAGAAAAAAAGTCGATGAGGAGATTCATGCATCCTTTCCATAAAAAAGGTTGGTACCAATCCAAAGACTGGACACACAACTATAATTTTGAACAACATGAAAAATCGTTCTATTCTTTTACTCAACAATGTAACTTATAAATACTTTGCTGCCTCATATTAGGGAAAAAATATTTTCGCCACCTCATATACGGAAGAGTGCTTGTGATCATTTGCGTGAGACTCACGAGCCAAAGCCACGTGAATGAAACAGAATTAATAATGGAGTAATACTTTTCATCTGTATGATAAATCTAAGTAGGTTGGGAAAAGACTTGGATGAAAAAAAATTCAAAATTAATTTTAATTTTCAATTTTTGGCTTTGGCTGATATTCTTTGCTAAATCAGGAGCATTTTACCATAAAAAATTGATTATATTTAATCGTCTTCTCCCGTAGCAACGCATGGGCAAATATGCTAGTTGAAGAAAATGTTTTTTCAGCCCTTTCAGTATGTTATGCTAATCTTGTACTCAATGGTCCCATGTTCACATTGATTTGAATTTATTATTCTCAACCTCCCCAACGCCGAGCCGCTCCAGCGCCATCCTCTTCACAGTCCACACTCCAATTTCGTCATAACAAATCTAACAATATCATTTTCTTCTGCCAGATCCTAATATATTTTATTAATAATTATTTTAGATTTTAAGTTTTGATGGTATGCATTCTAAAACAACCTCTATTTGAGAGAGGAGGGAGTATTTGGTCTAGATAATATTTTAGATAAAAATCTAGATTTTTAGATTAAAGATTATAGGTAAAGCATGCACATAGAGTGAGCATAATGGTAGAGAAGTATTATTTGGATCATTATATAATTATATGTAAATTAAGATTATTTGTGATGTTTGAAATAGATTATCTAAATGCCATATGTGCACATAGTTCCAATTCAATCGTACAAACATACTCAATATTAGGCTCGTTTTGCTCCTCTTTTCGCGTAGAACATGGAAGAGTATATAGATCATAATTTATTTTAGTGTTCTTGGGATGCAAGCTTCAAAAACTATTTGGTTATAACTGAAAAATTACATTTCGCAATTATCAAGAACAAAGTGGACTCTTTTACAAGCATACAGAAAAATTTGCTTCTCTGAACAATACAATTGGACGGCTCCACCTCACTACGGCTCAAAAACATCATGAACAGTACAAAAATAGCAGGCAAGCATGGCAAGAAGCTACACAGCACTTCGTACATTAAAAAAACTATAATTCTTATAGATTACACCTGATATTACACCGAGAAAATTTACCGTAACATTTTTTCCAGTTATATATCCCTTGGAAATCCTTGATCTGTTGAAACCGAGAATGTAAATCTAAATTCAATCGTTAATAAAGTATCTCTTTATTACCATATAAAAAAGATGGGACGATTGACAAGCGAAAAAGGCCGTAAAATTCTCTCCCGGAAAAGAAACAGAGCAAAACAGTTGAAAATCTGCAGGTTGACGCAGACCGATCGATGGAGCCAACCGTCTCCAAACATCCTCTACGTGCGCTCGCGCGGTCCCCACGCACCGACGCACCGAGCGTGGTTGGGTTCGGACGCGTCACGGGCTCATGCCCATGGCACGACAGGGCACTCAGCGCAGCACTTGGCAGGCCTTGCCGAGCCTAGTAGGTTGCCAGTCTGGGCCGGCCTTGTAGGTTTCGGCCTGGTGGGCCTGATCTATTTCGGCTGTTCGGCTGACAAGAATAAAGTCGGTTACTGGGCTAGAGAAATTTGAGTTTGAGAGGATTTCGATGCTGCATTTGAATTCAATTTGGGAAATTCCTTCCACACTGAGGGTTTGGAAAATTTCAAATTACTAAAAATTCAAGTTCCCATTTAGAAGAAAATTATTTCATTTCAAGTATTTATTGATTTCTTCTTAGGTTTAAACTGTTACTCAAATCAAAAAATGATGTGGTGCTCCGATCCCAAACCTAACACAGGAGCGTGTGCTGAGATCAATCTCAAATTTGAGTTCCAGGAAGAATTCACTAGCTCAGCCTCACCTGTGCATGCGGCACATGTACCCTTCGATGTAGATGCAGTCAAGCTAAACCAACCACCTCGCCGACCGGCAGGAAACGATATTAGAGCAAGTTTAATAATATAACCACCAGCAAACTATAAGCCTACGTAAGAGTAGTATTAAAGCTAACATATATAATAGATGTGCTATAAGGTTGTAGTTTCTTCTCTTCTCTCTATCTCTCTTAAGTATTTAATTCATCTGTCTAGAAGCACGTGCAAAATGGGCTTCTGAAAACCAATCTTCCTCCTTTTATTTTATCTCTTTTCTCCGTATAGGCATTTAGCCACTTATAGCTCGCTATTAAACTTGCTCTTATAGATGAACTGGGGACTAGGTGTCTTGTCCATGGACGTGTATGGCGACCACGACACTCTCGACGAGAGGAATCCCCACGTGCTGTTGAACAAGGACCTACGGGTGCACCAAGATTGATTCAATTGGGAACTGTGGTGTGCATGCTGATTGTGGTTCATGTTTGGTTTTATTGGGGTTCTTTTCGCTCCTGCAATACTAAATTGTAATGCCCAATTAGTTCTTTCAGTATCTTCAGATTTGTTTTACTTATACTCCTTCCATTTTTTTAATATATGACACATTAACTTTTAAACACATGTTTGACTATTAATTTTATTAAAAAAGTATGCCAATATATAAAAATATATGTTATGTTTAAAATATCTTTAACGATGAAACAACTTATAATAAAACAAACATTTGCATAAATCTTTGAAATAAGAAGAATGGTTCAATAATGTCATACATTAAAAAAAAAACGAAGGGAGTATTAGTTAAGAAAAAAAAAACGAAGCAAAGCAGTTGAAATCAGCGAGTTCACGCAGACCGGTCGATCAAGCCAGCCGTCATCCAAACATCTCCCACGTCCATCCTCAACGTGCGATCATAACCGTCCATTCTCCCTGCCGCCCGTCATGATCACTCCACGTGTCCCTGGGGATGCATCTTCGGTTCACTTGTTCCTCCTCCCCTTCATTCCTCCTCTCCATAAGCAGCGAACACCACCATCGGCAGTATCATCCATCCCCAACCCAACAACATATACCGCCGCCGCCGCCGTCTCCTCCTTCGCCGGCCAGAGATCGTATCCTCTCCGGCGCGGTTCCTCCGGACCGAGCGCGCGCCCTCTCCCGTCGCACCTTGGTGGATGATTTGAATTTGTCTCGTCGGGTAAGCACGCGCTCTCTCGTGGTTAATTGATTGGTCGATTCGGCTTCCCTTTGATCTGAATAAGAGGAAAATATTCGAGCTTTTTCACTAATTTATGATAACTCCTTGCTGCCTTGCCCTAGGCGATCTCCCCGTCTCCTCCGGCCTCGACTCCGCGAGTTCCCCGCCGCCGCCGCCGCCGCCGCTTATTATCTCCATCCGTCACGTGAGCACCGGCGCCGGAAGAAGAAGTCCTGCTGCTTCCGCCTCATCCTCGCCGGTGAGAGAATCCATCCGTTACGATTATCCTCTTCTTTCTCATCTCTCTTTCCCCACTTATTTTTTTCTCTCTCTCGAATTTGCTTTAACCCTAGCTTCCCTTCGTAGATCTGGAAACTCTTCTTTTCTCTTAATTAGCCTTAGACCTAACTAATAGCGTTTCATTTTGTTCGCCTAAAAATGTTTCGTTGTTCAACTAAATTCCACGTCAGATCCGCCCTGTTCGATATCACAAAATGGAAAGACACGGTATTGTTGGGAGGGTGCTGGGCATGAAAATTGATACGATGACTGCACACACTCAAAACTCCATTTTTCATGATGATTTGTCTTCCTCTAGAATCGAATTTTCAAACTGAAGATTTTCCCTCATTCTGATAAGGAGCGCACACACTAGGTTTGTTGATAGCAGAGAGCTTGGCGCACAATGGACTTTTGCCCACTGAACTAGGAACTGAATACTGAGGCTTGGTTTGTGTCTTGTTGCACTAATGGCACAGCATGGAATGCTGTGTATGGAGATCATTTCAGGTGCTCCAAGGGTGTCTGCTTTCAACCCTTAAAACCCATGCAGACAGTTAAATTGTGGAAAAGGGTGGCGTCTTGCACTGAACAAAATTTCATATCCAAACTATATCCATACATCAAGAAACATGGGGGATTCTTTTTCAGCACAACGTCTTTCTTTCTGTTTCTTGTTGTGTTGGGTTAAGTTTAGTCTGAAATTTTGTGGAGTGCCAGATGCCAACATGCTCTATGCTCTGCATAGTTCCATATTTTTTAATCACTACTTACACATGTTGTGGGGGTTGCGGGCATCCTATTTTAGATGTGCCCCTGAACACCTCGAACGTCCTTGCTGTTGGTCAAAATACCCTCTATACTATGAGCTTACTCTAAAATATATAATCTAGATATGTTAAGAAAGAAAGTAACGAACACGTTCTGACCCATTTTTTTCTTTCTTTTGGCAGTGCATTGTGTCAAACACATTGGACTTTATCCTTTTGTGTTTGTGTTTCTTGGTTCACATTGAAGGGCCATAGACACTTTTGAGGGAAAATGAGTGGTGCACCCAAGAGGTTGCATGAGGAGGGCAGTCACTCCACACCTGCAAAACGGCCTTTAGATGACAGCAGCTTGTATTCAAGTCCTTCTGGGAAACTTATGCAATCAGGCAGCAGTGATTTCCATGGTTCGTTTGAACATGATGGGAGATTTTCCAAAGTTCAGCGCACTGAGCCCCGGGATGATAAAAGGCCATCTCTGGCACATAGGATGCCTACTGGCTCCACCAACTTTCTGGATCACTCAGTCTCATCTGATGGCAGATTAGAATCAAAACAAAATAAAGATGCACGTGACAATAAGGTAGATGCTCGGGAGGCAAAGGCTGACACTCGAGATGTCTACACTGACTCCAGAGTTGAATTTCCAGGCAATAAAGTTGAGCCTGATGTAAAGACAGACAATAGAGCAGATGACAATGAAATAAGAGCTGACAGACGAACACCTGCGAACTACAAAGGTGATGCCAAATTGGAGAAAGATGGTCATCCTCCAGCAAATTCAAACATAACCTGGAAAGATAGCAAAGAACATAGGGGTAAAAGAAATTTTGACCAGCCACCTGATAATGAAGATTGGCGGTTCCCTGGTTTGCAAGGAACAGATGAATCTCCCAAAGTTGCAGTTCCTGCAGAAGAGCGGTCCAAGGATGTACATGAATCTACTGGTGAGAACAAAACTGAACCTAAAACTGAAGATAAGTTTAGAGACAAGGATAGGAAAAAGAAGGATGAAAAGAGTAGGGACTTTGGCACAAGAGACAATGATAGAAATGATCGCCGAATTGGTATTCAGCTTGGAGGTAGTAGCGGTGAACGAAAAGAAAGTCAGAGGGAAGATAGGGATGCTGAAAAGTGGGATAGGGAAAGAAAGGATTCCCAGAAGGACAAGGAAGGTAATGATAGGGAGAAGGATTCTGCAAAGGAGCCATCAGTAGCAACTGAAAAGGAGAACGTGGTACTGGAAAAAATTGCATCTGATGGAGCTGTTAAAAGTTCTGATCAAGAGAATAAGACAATAGAACAGAAGACACTTAAAGATGACTCGTGGAAATCACATGATAGGGATTCTAAGGACAAGAAAAGAGAAAGGGATATGGATGCAGGAGAAAGGCATGATCAAAGGAGTAAATATAATGACAAGGAATCAGATGAAACTTGCCCTGAAGGAGATATAGAGAAAGATAAGGAAGCCCTTGGAAGTGTCCAGCGCAGACGGATGGTGCGATCAAGGGGTGGTAGTCAAGCATCCCAACGAGAACCTCGATTTCGGTCTAGGATGCGTGATGAAGGGTAAGTTTAACACTGAATCTTGTTATGTTTTGTTGTCATTTATTCAAATAGTATAATGGGTGTTTCCTGAGCTTTATTCAATAGTTAAAGTCAATTGTTTATTTAATATATGTTTCTGCATTTGTTTTCTTGCAGGTCTCAAGGTCAGTCAAATATTCTTCAACTACAGCTGAATAAAATGGAATAAGGATAGTTAGTGACACTAAAAACCTTTCACGGAAAGCTTTTCAGCAGGCTTACAATTTAGTGTTTTCTTACAATATTTCAGTTCTACAGCCAATCTTTAAATTTGGAATCCCTTAATGTTTCTCAGTTTTGGGGCAGAGATATTTTATGGACTGCATATGTTATTGTGCCTTTTCTCTTTTCTGTTTTGTGTGGATAAAAATTCAGCCACATAGTGATAACTTATGAGGATTCAGTTGCAATTTACAAATTGGACATAATGATAACTTATCTATGGCAGACACATAGCGTTTCTATTTTTTATTTTTTGTTATATCTTAGTACCATTTCCATTGCAGGTAAATCTGAGGTATCAGCCATTGTTTATAAAGCTGGTGAGTGCATGCAGGAGCTTCTGAAATCATGGAAAGAGTTTGAAGCAACCCCAGAATCAAAAAATGCTGAAACTGTGCAAAATGGTCCTACTCTTGAGATCCGCATACCTGCGGAGTTTGTTACGTCCACTAACCGTCAAGTAAGTGTGTTGACCTTTTATAGATGGTCTATGTTAATCACTTTCATCTACCTCCAAGTTTGCATTGCCAGAATGATAATGATTTTTGTTGGAGGATCATCAATAGAGCACTTGTAATTCACTTGCAAGTGTTTGTCTGGCCTTTTTGCATTTTTTATTGTAGATTATAGTCTTACAGGAGATTCTTCTATTGTGATTTGTTTGAACCAGGGATGTATAATCTGTTTCTTACTCTTGAAATCATATATGCTAATTGCTATATTTTCACTGCTTATTCAGTTGACAATTTCTGTATAAATAAATGAAGCTAAATTCTTATTTTGTGTATTTTATTCGCTTCTTAAAATCACTGTTGTGTAGGTAAAAGGTGCTCAACTTTGGGGAACAGATATTTATACAAATGATTCAGATCTTGTGGCTGGTTAGTTCCTGACCATTTTCCAAGATGAAAACTCACCTCTAAAAACTGATGTTCTAAATGGTCTTTCTTTTAGTGCTCATGCATACTGGTTACTGCTCCCCTACATCATCACCTCCGCCATCTGCAATCCAAGAGCTACGTGCAACTGTTCGGGTTCTACCGCCACAAGACAGTAAACCTTCATTTTTTTGTCAAACCAATCATTAGGCAAGATCAATATGGCTAAACTAGTATTGTATTAATCTTTATCTACCTTCCAGGCTATACTTCAACCTTAAGGAATAATGTTCGTTCACGTGCTTGGGGTGCTGGTATTGGTTGTAGCTTTCGCATAGAACGCTGCTGCATTGTTAAGGTATTAAGGCTGTATGTAAGATAATATACAAGATTACTGTGTTCTCCTTTTGTTTTGTGCAAACTTCAATGCTTTTCTTTTGTACTGCTGATGTAAAATGTTTCACTGTCCAGTTCTCCATAGATTGTTTACTTAGTTTGTGTTACATGCTTTGCAGAAGGGCGGTGGTACTATTGATCTTGAGCCTCGCCTTAGCCATACATCAGCTGTAGAGCCTACACTTGCTCCAGTTGCAGTTGAACGAACAATGACAACAAGAGCAGCAGCTTCCGTAATTTTCTACTATCCTCTTTCTGTTATCAATGTTTTCATCAAAGAAAATTCTACTTTTACTTGCAGTTTCATTTTTGTTGTCACGAGCAATCTTTATTTATATTCTTTACTACGATTTTCTCAATATGTTATATGCAGTATGCGTTACGTCAACAAAGATTTGTGCGGGAAGTCACTATACAGTACAATCTTTGCAATGAGCCATGGTACTTTCCTGGCCTACCTTCTCGTGCTACTCATTTTTAGTTCATGAATATTCCAGGACCTGTACTGCAACTTTTCTGTTGCATATGAGTGCTTGTTTGTTTGAGCACTCACCTCCCCAGCTTTAATAAGGTTTTGTCTAGCTCTTTTTTGAGCTAAGCTTTGCTCATACTAACCTTGTTTGTTTTTCTTGATTTAATTCCTTCAGGTTGAAATACAGCATAAGCATTGTGGCAGACAAGGGATTGAAGAAGTCCCTATATACTTCTGCAAGGCTGAAAAAAGGAGAAGTCATCTACTTGGAGACACATTATAATAGGTATGGGCTGTTACCATTATTATTTGGCCATCTCCCAAAGTTCTATTTTTGACTTATGTGAAGCTCACAGTCCCTTCGTTTCCCCCCTCTTGTTAACTGCAAGTTTTCACAGGTATGAGCTGTGCTTCAGTGGAGAAAAGGCTCGTTCTGTTGGGTCAAGCTCCAATGCGACTGATGCAGAACCTGAGAAACACCAGAATAGTAGCCACCACCATTCGCAAAATGGGGACAGGGGCTCTATAGAACATGAACTCCGGGATTTGTTCCGATGGTCCCGTTGTAAGAAGGCCATGCCTGAGAGCGCCATGCGCTCCATCGGTATCCCATTGCCAGCTGAACAACTCGAGGTAACTTCCCGCCTCCTACATCAGAATCATGGATTATTTGCCATACAGAACCCACAATTCTCACATAGCTGTTACATTGGCGACACAGGTGCTGCAGGATAATTTGGAATGGGAGGACGTGCAGTGGTCGCAGACTGGTGTTTGGGTGGCAGGAAAGGAGTATCCTCTTGCCCGGGTGCATTTCCTCTCATCAAACTAGCCAAAAACTACCAGATTCCTGAAGTGGTAGCAGCCAGTTTATGAACTAATTTCAACTGTCTCAACAACTAAGGCAGGAGCTTCTCTTTCGTCCATGATGCGGTTTTATTGTACAATGTACAATGCACCCATGCCATGTTTGTGTATAATTTAAGAATGCTCAGCTGCTGTAGGTCGTGTTTTGTTGTGTGTATTTCTTTTCTTCTTGTAACTCTTCATAAACTATTCGAGTTCTAGTTGGGCTGCTTCTGCCCATGTCTCAGATGTAGTTCTTGCTTCACATTTTAGCTAATCTGATTATTATTATAGACTGATTGATGTGTTGTATTGTAACTTAATTCAGTTCTGTAACTTACTTCATCTATCCCTAAATATTTGACGCCGTTGACTTTTTTATACATGTTTGACCATTCATCTTCAAAAAATCTATATAATTATTAAATCTTTTTTATCATTTGATTTATTGTTAAATCTATTTTTGTTTAAACATATAGTTTTATATATTTCATAAAAGTTTTTAAATAAGACGAACGGTTAAACATACGTAAAAAAGTCGAAGTCGAAGGAGGGAGTATTATTATAGTTCTTGGATGTGGACATGTGGTGTGGTCAGGCATTTAGGCGAAGGACGCCTGACTTGACTTCTGGAGATTTCATGGGATCACCTAAACAAGAAATATGGGGAAATTATATCGAAACGTAAGCTCGTTCATTGCTATTGCTTCAGTGGCAGCCTTGTCTCCAACTTGTTTTTCTCATGGCGATACATTGACGACGAAGAGGCTGGAGGTGTACGAACTCTTCATCCCATGTCTTGTTGGAAATTTAGTCAAAATTCAGCACATTTTAATCCAGAAATATGTAGGGAAATTGAACAGTATGACAACTATATATGCACTGCTAATGCTCGATATATCATCGTGAACATGGATCACATACCCAGAAGCGAATCCAGGTGTACTACTACTCGATCAAGAAGCTCCGTTGTCCATGTTGGTCGTTATCTTGAGAGAGAGGTTTGTGAAGCCCACCGAGAGCAGTTGCACAGAACTCTCTCCAATACTGTATCGTCCATCTACCCGTATAGATACTTGCTAGAGGCAGAGTTCTAGAGGCTTGTTCATCTAAAGAACCATGCACGCAAATACTCTGTATCGGAGATGATGATGATCCCGTACAAAAGTGGCTAACCAATAGACAAACTGGATTAGCTGGGTGAGAATGTGTAAACCTAAGAAAGAGGGAGGTATTGGATTCAGAGATCTGCATATTTTTAATCAAGCTATGTTGGCAAGACAGGGTTGGAGGTTGATAACTGAACCAAATTCTCTGTGTTCTAAGGTCCTAAAGGCAAGATATTTCAAGAATGGCAATTTCATGGAAGCCACATGTCCAAGGAGAGAATCCTATACATGGAGGAGTTTAATCTTCGGAGGAGAACTGCTTCATAAGGGTTTAATATGGAGAGTTGTGGATGGACAGAGCATTAGAGTAAATGGGGATCACTAGATCCCTCGAGAGAGTCTCACAAAACCTTTTGGTTTCAAACAACCAGTGGGTGACATGAAGGTGGCTGATTTCTTTCAGCCAGAAACCAAAATCTGGGATGAGGGGAAGTTAAATCAGTTTTTTCTTGACTGTGATATTCCTGATGTAATGTCTATAAAAATCCCCCAATGGGAGGGGAGTGAATTTGTGGCTTGGAGGTTCACAAAATCAGGAATCTTCACGGTAAAGTCGGCTTATCACCTGCAAAGAATTGCCATTCAGGCACCATCTGAAGCCACCAGCTCGGTTTATAAGTTACACAAAGGGTGGCAGCACCTTTGGGCTGCTAATGTGCAAAACAAGATGAAAATTAATGCATGGAGGATTTTACGAAACAGTCTAGCCACTGGGCTGGAACTGCAAAGAAGGAACATTAAACAAGGTATACGATGTATTTTCTGTGATCGGGAGGAGAATCTGTTTCATCGCTTTTGGGACTGCCCATTTGCGCAATGGATATGGGCAAAATTGGAGGAAAAACTTGCTCTTGATCTCCCTTGGCCCCCAGCTGAATGTTTGAACTGCAAAATGCTGTCGGTATGGCTCTTAGACAGATTGTCTGATCAATCCCAGATTGTTATTTCAGCTGTGCTAGTTACATTGTATAATATCTGGACTGCAAGAAATGAGGTGCGACATCAAACAGTTCCTGAACAACCGGACAGAGTTGTGGACCGAATCATCTTCCTGATGGATGAATGGGCAAATTTATTTACTGAAGCTGAATCCACTGTTCAGCGTCCGACAACAATGTGGATGCCGCCTACAACAGGTTGGATCAAACTGAATGCGGATGCTAGTTTTGCATCAAATGATAGATCAGGAAGTGGAGTGGTGGTGGCAAGAAATGATCAGGGGGATTTCTTGGTGGCAAGCTCTCATTTTTACGGGGAAGTCTTGAATGCTACACATGCGGAGGCTCTTGCGTGTGTCGATGCTGCTACTCTAGGAGCTCAATTGGGTGCGGCAAAAATAATCATTGAAACTAATTCTCTTTAAGTTCAGAGAATGGCTGTGAATCCGGGGTTTGATCGATCAGAAAATGGTCCGGTGATCCAGGAACTGAAGAGGAGACTGAAGTTTTTTCAGGAGTCCAAGGTGCTGTGGACACGGCGGTCGGCCAATCAAGTTGTACACAGGTTGGCCAAAGAAGGTCTTCAGGCGCAGGGATCCTTTCACTGGAATGTCTCCGCTCTAGTTTTTGTTTTACCGTTTCTGTTTAATGATTGTAACCGAGCCGATGTAGAGGAGTAAGCTGTATCCTCCCATCTCAAAATAAATAAAAAGAATACGTGCATTCTCTTGCGCACGAGAGATGATAAGTCTATTCTTTACCCGAGAATGAGAAAACAAAGAGAGAATGTGACCTGTGGAAGGGCAAGAGATTGATCGTCATCAACCGTCATTAATCATCCTTCACTAAATCATCATTAACTCTTCATCGATTAGAAGTTGCTATCATTTTTTGAATTAGTCTATTATTTTATTTTTTTTACAAATGGTTTAACTTTCTCTCTTTTTTTTTTGAGTTGCTCAGGTGTGCAATCCGCACAACACCATCAACAACAAGTACAAATTTTTTCGTGTGCGAGGTGTGCCTCCAACTCTGATGAGTGAGCACGGTTTAACTTTCTCTTCATTACCATGAAGAACTAAACACCGTTACTTGCTATGATTAGACTTGAAATATATTTGATTAAATTGATTTAAATAGCTAATTAACCAATTAAATCTCACGTGTCTATCTGTGTTACTCGGTTTCATGGAAGGCGCTGTGATATCTTAGATGGGATGATTTCGTTCGAATTGGTTACATGAACTGAAGATACTGTATTGTATGAGTATTTGCCGTTGAGATTTTTATAAGGGAATGACAGTAGATTTTCTGCCGGAATGTATAGAAGAAGTAGAATTGACCTAATTTATAAGAAAAACCGTACCAAAAGATTGAAGGGAACCGGCAAAACCTTTATAGAATCTGAGAAAAGAAAAAGGACATGCATCGACCGGATTACACAGACCCCCAAACTAGTCATCGTTGCTGAGTATTACAAAGCAGCTTCAACTTCTAAGTGCAAAGAGGTAGATCAACCACCACCTAAACTTCAAGAAGGAAAACAACATCGATGACGTTGCCTAGCGCCTATCGAGATCGGACTAGGTTTTCACCTGAAGGGGGAGTCAAAATAATGATACTGTTGATGGTCGTTAAATCCCATTTCTGGCCATCAATATACTCGAGGAATAAGGGGACATTACCATTCCTTGCACGCATTTGCATTGCAACTAATAAAGTTTCACATATACTTGGAGAATATCATTATTACATTTCTGGCCAAGAAATAGAGCTAACATGCAAAGAAGCACACATTCGGCCAATCAAGAAGAAGTACATGGATTGGAGGACCGACAAGTCAGTGCAAACTGATTTAACTTGAGCTAATCCACCGTGCACCGCCATTAGCAGTGGCAGATCCAGAAAAAATAATAGTGGGAACTGAACAAATGTAACCAACATAAATTGAACCAAATCACATGCATCTATGGAAAAAAGTTTAGTGGGGGCTTGGGGGGGCCTCCATGATCTTGGTGCTGGTAGTGGGGGCTAAAGATCGACCTCATAACCCCTGTGGTCGATTTGCTCCTAGCCATAAGGGCCCACATGCCAGCCTCCAGGAGAAAGGAAGTGGCCAGAGGGGGCACCCCTGGTTAGGGAACCAATGGGTCGTCTGACCCCATCTTGGTTCCTCTCGACGCATCTTTAACATTGCGCTTTCTCATTAGCTCTTGATGGCGGCTGTTGGAGTTACTCACCTCCTAACCACCATTAGCACCGTCATTAGTAGACTATAAATAGAGGGCCTCATTTCACTTGTAACACACCTTAAGGAGCAATTCATTTTCTCTCTAAAATATTCTCTCTAGTATTAGTGGAGTTAGGCTTACGAGTTTCAAGTAGCAATCTTAGAGAATTCAAGTTCTATTCTTGTATTGACCATGAGTACTTTAATAGAATACTCTACTTTATTTAGTTTACCTAGTTCATTTAGTTCTGGACTTATTATTTATGATTCATACAATACTAGACCTATGTTGTGTGATCAATATTATAATATGTTAACTTATTTTACTTCTACCATGTGTAAGTTATATGATTAGGCTAGTCGATCTATGCCACGACATTGATACAATGGTCTTAATTAATTGCTGTAGTCCTAGCCTATTCACCAGAACGGTGAGGATCCAAGAGGGATTAGATGTATTATTTACTTCTATAAGCATGATGCTTATATTAGTAAATATCATTAAATGTATGGATACCCCACGAATTTGTTACAGGTAGGTGGTGGGTGGTGACAGTCCCGTCTGTCCATTGTAATCCTCCACGTTTGGGTATAATTTGAGTTGAAAATACCGTAACCGAGTTGGCGATCATCAGCAAGGGATGAGACTCCTGGTAGTGCCTGTGTGCATAGAACTAAGTCCTAATTGTTTAACTTCTATAATGATAGTATATACCAAAATAATACTGAATATAGAAGTATATTACATTAGATAAAAAGTGTAGTCTATTCCTTTGTACTATTCTACTAGTCTAGATAAGTTTACCTCAATAGAGAGTGTCGATGCGTGTGCTCGACACACGGGGATCCCGGGGACCCCTTTTTGGTTCGGCACAGGGGTATGGTGTATCGAGGCCTGAGTCAAGGAGAAGAAGAAGGTGGGGAGGAAGGTGAGGTGATCAAACAACACATAGATATAGGGATTTATACAGGTTCGGGCCGTCGGGAAGGCGTAATACCCTACTCCTATTTTTGTTCTTGATATGGTGGATGAACTAGAAAGTTGGTATGATGATTCTTCTGTGCAACAATCATAGTGTTATCTAACTCTTTTGTCTATCCCTTTTTCTTCTACTAGAATGGAGTTATTCCCTGGAGGTTGGGTTGGATGACTAAGCTGAGTGATGGTCTTCAAGAGTCGAACCTCTTCTACGATGGACTTGGGCCTTCTTTTATAGTGCAAGGGGACACCACAATAGCCCTAGATTTCCTACTCCCATGCCCATGCCTTGAAATGGCTTCTGCTCTGTCTTGTCGGGGGTCATGCCCCGTTCCTACTCCTGTTGCCACGTCATGGGAGTTGGTGGAGAAAAAATGGGCGGCGAAGCCATTATGCTGCTGACAAGGTGCATGGTCAACCTACCTAATCTCCAGTGGGGTCTACCTGTCAGTGGGCCAGCAACCGGGCCAGCGGTGACGCAGGCACACAGTTCTCGCTGCCTCTCTCCCACGCAGCCGTCCAACACATTAAATGCGATGGTGACCGGGCGTGGCGAGGGGCATGGGTCTGTTACCACGCGGGCAGTTCGTGGTCACAGGCTGAAGACTTTCTCCCCCCTCTTTCTCTCGAAACAGACGAAAAGGGTGATGATGAGGAGCTAACAGCCACGCCTAACATCGCATTAAATGCGATGGGGCAGGCGTTAGACCTCTCTCTCGGCATAAAACGTGGTGGTTGGCCGTTGGGGGCGTGCCATGATCATGCACGTGGCGCCACGCGCGCGAGTCTCTCTTGCCACGAGGGGTAGCTCAACCTTCTCCTGTGGGGCGTGGCCTCTGGGCGCCCTCCTCAGGGGCATGCCACGTGACCTCGGGTGGCCCGAATCCCTTCTACAGGGTGTGGCCTCCCCGCAGGCCTCCAGGGGCGCCCTCCACAGGGGCGTGCCACATGGCCTCGGGTGGCCCGAACCCCTTTTGCGGGGGCGTGGCCTCCTTGCCGGACCCCGGGCCCGACCTCTCTGGGGGCGCACCGCGTAGGTCCGAGTGACCGTAATCCTCGTGCATAGGTCCGAGGTGGATCAGACAGCCGCAATCGCCTAGCCCCTTATGTTTGGGCAAGGCATCGAGCTGCCTCGACTCCTCCCTCGGACACAGACCTCTAGGTGCCAAACCAAGTTTAGCCTCCCGTGGGTACCCCTATATCTATATTACCAACAGAGAGAATGAATCATTTTGTGCCCACAACTTCAACCACTGGTTTAAACTAAGTTTATTTCTGTGATACGTATGAGTAGAATATATATCGGTACCATCGGAATTTCAGAAAAGAGACCATTAGAAAAAAAATACATCGTTATTGGTAGCCGAAAATTCATATAGAACAAAGTTATATACTCAACTATAACATCCTCAATATTAACACTAAAATTTGGACTGCATCATGCTGGAATTTACTTATTTTCCTTCAGTATAAAGTTTTTCCTCATCAGATTTTTTTTTCGAGTTTTAATCTACAAAACCATAGTACACTCACTTTTTCTACTTAATATCCAAAATCCTGAAAAATGTAACCTTTCTTAAATCCTATTTCCAAGTTTCAGAAAAATTCCTGTAGAGCCTTGTCCCAAAAGTAATTCCATCTTTATATCTACTGTTATCACCATTTAAGTCTCTTTGACTTATGAAAATACAAAAATTTCCTTTGCTGCACAACACCTATCCGGCAAAGTGTCCAGCCCAACTACAGTAGCCCAAGTCACAAAACAATCTGAACCTTAGCCAATCCAAACTCATCTACAAAGCCCAAGCAGGACAACCCAATCCAAAACCAACCTTGCTGATCAGATAGGCATACCATGAACAGATACTGCGATATGCATGGCATCGTGGCTGTGCTTACACGCTCGGCCGCACCAGCCGCGCATCGCGCCCTTGGCTCGCGCACCCCGCCGCTCGATTCACCACTCTCACAAAAATTACCGAAGCACGCCGGCCGCCGGATTCGATCATGCCGCCGCACACGCGTTATACCAGGCAAAGCCATGCCTCTTTTCCCAGCCAGCTGCAGCCGTAAAACACCAATCCACCATGATCACCTTTTCACCATCACAATCCTCTGTTCTTCTCACGGATCAAAACAGAGAGCCTTCCGCCAGCTGATTTCTACCACAGTAACCTCGCATAGCAATCATGCTAGCTCTCCAGCCACAGTAAATATTCAAGCCAACCCTATCCTGCCAAAACCAGTGCATCAAATCCATATACTCTTTCCTCTCACATGATGTGTTGCCGCCGGAACCGACATTAACGCCGATCACATCCTGTGCCACATCCCCAACCTGATCTGTTCATCACAGCCACCCCTATAAATAGATCCCCATGCCATTCAATCTTTCCACCACTACTTCCCACCTCAACACCAGCACAATGAAACTCTGTTCCACACCCAAATCATCACAAAATACTGACTGAGTACTTGGTGAGCAAATACTCTGCTACTGAACCAAGCCCTTGCTACACATACCTGTTTCAACATCATCAAGCACGCTTGGCTGCTCCATCTTTCCGACCAGCCGTCTCTTGGTAAGTCTCTCTGCTTTAAGCTTCTTCTAGCCTCTAATTTCACACCTGCACCTTCAATTTTCGCCCATACCAAACCAATTTCAGCCGCCGGCAAGAACTTTGTGCCGCCGATGTGGACGCTCGCGGTCCTCGGGCCCCGACGTCGTACCAGTGGTTGTAAAGCCCGGCAACCCATTCACAGAGCCGTTACGCTGCTCCCCACGCCCGCGCCTTGATGCGCCAATAGGCCAGAGCTCCGTTCCTCAAATCGGCTCTCATGGCAGGTCGCTGTACCCAGCCATTGTGCTGTTTGCAAGCGATTCCGGCCACCCCACCGCTGCCCACGGACGCCGGAGCAGCCCACAAGCCTCCTCTCTCAACCTGCACTCACCTTTTCCTTTCCATTGGCCTGAAATCCCTAAACCTAGTTTCTTGGGAGAGAATGAGGAAGAGACGAGAGGAAGAAGAAGAAGAAATGAGAAAGAGTGTTATCTGTTGGGTGGGGCCCTTGAACAGTGAAATTTCGGATTTTTCTCAATTTAGTTTAAATCCAAATTTTAGAAGCTCATATCTCCTTCGATTTAAATCCAAAATAAATGAAACTTGAACCTAAATTCATCTAAAGTCAAGATCTCTCTCATGATGCTCATTTTGCTATTTTTTAATTTATTTGATTTTTCTTTTAATTATTTAGACTCTTTTTGAAATAATATTTGAAATGAAATTTATAGGGTTTGAAGATAATTCTGACTTTATAGATAATTTACAACCTGAATCTTCAGATCTTGACCAAGGCAAGTTATCATTATTCTTTGATCACTTATGTCGGAGCGTAAACTCCTCCACCAGGGATTCGTGAAACCCCTTTTTTGTCCGGCCCAGGGGTACGGGTGGATCCGAGCTCTGTGATTGTGTGAGGAAGAAGAAAAACCCGATCCCGTGAGGGAATGGAGACAAGAGTTTACACAGGTTCGGGCCGCAGGATGCGTAATACCCTATTCCTGTTGTGTGTCTACTATTGTGGGAGGAATGTTCTTACTTACAAGCGTGGGTGTTTTTTCCTCTAAGTCTGACTTACGGAAAAAGGGTCCCCTTTTACTGTGAGCCCGTGTCTCCTTTTTTATACTTAAGGGAATACCACAACGGTTTTCCCTCTCTCTCTCTTCCTTCCTTGGACGCTAAGAGTAGATTACACTGTACCGGCATGGCAGGCATGCCGGCACGCTCTTCTCACCAACTTCCCTTATCCGTTGTGTAATCCGGAATCAGGAGTGGATTTGGTAGAGCAGACGCTGCAGGCGTCGTGGGGTCTTGTCGGTTGTCACCCCTGCCAGAGCCGGTAGGCCATAGAGCAGGTTACCCATAGGGCTTGAAAAACCCTCGCCCTCCTCCTCCCCGCGGCCGCCCACGCCTCCTCCCCTCGGTCAGAGGGAAAGGAATGATGATGGGGGCTGGCAGCGCCGTTTCACATCGCCATTAATGTGGTGAGATCGTGCCAGCCCTCATGAATGCGGCCGTTGGGAACAGCGCTGCTCCCTTCCACGAGTCTTCTGAGTGGCGAATTGGTGCGGGTCATCTACAGGGCCCCCGGGTGCTTCCCCGGGATCGTCTGCTTCCTCTCGGAGGGGGCCCCGGGTTCACCCGGGCCACTCCACCCGGGTCTAATCCTTTTATCACTTTGTCTTGGTAGGCCCAAGACGCTTTATATTGCTGCTATGTGGTACCCCCGAGCCCATATCACCGACAACTTATACCTACATTTCACAAATATTATTTAAAAGTATGCTTTTATGTATTTACCCTCATTCAAATTCCTCATATATATGCATAAATGAACTTAGGAAGCCAATTAGAAAATTTAGCTTGCATATTCGCGCTTATAAATTTGAGCAATTTAGATTAAAGCAGTATGTAAGATTTGGTAGTACTGTTTTAATCAGTATAATGTATATGCCAAGGATGTGTGAAGAACGAAACGAGTACGACCACAATTCTAAAATGGGTATAGATCTAGCTACTTAGGCAATCCGGTAAAAATGGTACCTCAGCACAGTGGTTCTCTTTCAAAATATTTATATTGCTAGTTTGGCAATTACCATTTACTCTGTATGGGTAAATATGTTTATTTACTCTGTATGGGTAAATATTGACATGAGATATTTATTACGTGTTGAATTATTTACACATTGAACGTTCAATGGTGATTTATGGAAAACCTTGGTTGAGATGACGTGGTGTCATACAACCATTTCTCCTTTTATCTCGGGAACGCCAGAACTCCTCACGCTGCTGATAATGGACATTCAGAGTGTATGGGGATTTATAGTTCATGGAGTAGGTACCACTGATACTAGAAAACCTAAAGGCTGGACCATGACAATGCTAATTTGTTTGGCACGTCATGGATTGCGTGTCCAGCGTACATCTAATGCAGTATGAGTATCTAATCTATTCGAATAGCAGTGCTCGCGGACATTGAACACCGGGACTCACAACCATCTCTTGGCTAGAAACTTAAATACCTACAATGAATTTGTTCACTTTCTATTATATTCCAAACATAATTCTGCAAAGAAAAATTAGCTTTATGCAAATAATCTATTCCCCATGTCATATTATATATCTTACATGATGACTTGCTGAGTATGTTATACTCACCCTTGCTTCACTAAATTTTCAGACTTGGGTCAAGAGGAGGACCCTTATGACAATGTTGTGGAAACCCAAGAAAACCCTTAGTTTGGACTTTTTAGTTAGAACAATAATCCTTTATGTATAACACTTCGTATAATTAATTTATAGAACCATAAGTGTTGTAATAAAATTTTGTACATATGCAATGAAGACTCCAGCCTGTTGACGTGTGTATCAATATACTGATCAAGGGATTGATACTTATTCACAAAGGTTTCCGGGACCTAAATCCGGGGGCCGACATCAACTAATATATGAGTCCATCGGTATGAGTTAGCACAGTTGTGGCGTCGAAGCGGGATGGATTGACAAAAATGCAAGGAGGCGAGGCGAGACAAGGAGCAGAAATGACATAGATACATGTGTGGCATGTACATATAGGGGAACTAGGAAGGAGAGTCGGGAGTAGCTAGATGGGGAGGGCTAGTTTGGGTAAACCGGTTAGGAGAGGTAGCCAGGGCAGACTAATGGGCCTTTGGGCTATGCGTTATGGACTGGCCTAGCGGAGTTATGGAGGTATTTTGGGCTTTGGAAAATTTTCGGTAATTCCGGCTCAATATGGAATTCCAATAAAATGGTAAAAAATAATGCAATACGGAATTCCGTTACCGTTTCTATAACACTTTACCTTTTTTTATTTCCATTACCGAAATTTTCGTTACTTACGGAAACGGTAGAAATAAAAAATGGCAGCCGGTACGGTCGGGATTTTTCATATCATTTTCAACCCTATACAAGGTGATCATAATCAGAAATTTACAACATCTCAAACAATTAACTTATTCATTTCACATATATAGTAAAGGAAAGTACAACTAGTAGTACTTAATCGGAGTTTATTTCAGAAAGTGTAAAGACAAGTAGTAATAGTACTTAACACACACGACTAGCACTAGCTGCGCGAGGCAGGTTATTTCAACGTACTGCTAGCTGATTTAATCTGCCTGATTCTTTTATACACCATTACCACATGTACATCACGGTTTTTATTTGTATCTTAGATTAGGTAGGAGCAAATAGCCTGGACGTACGGACCGTGCTAGGGTACGTCGACGCCTATGGATGCTATATATATATATATATATATACTCTCTCCTATCCTATTTATATGACATTAATTAGTTCAACCAAGGTCATATAGAACAGGAAGAAGGTAGTAGTACATATATAGGAAAGCGCGTGGTCGTCATTTGGCAAAGGGACATTTGTTCTTAACCACCATGGCCGCCTTTTCGATCAGGTCGATGACAAAATTGGCGTGCTCTCCGCTTCCGCTTTCGATTTGGCGCTCCTTCTCCTTCAATTCGCTATACTTGTCCAAGTACTCGGCATTTGTGCTACAGTACTCTTTGAGTATTGTGAACGCAATTTTGGCGGCTTCAGCTAGTGCTTTGCCCAGCGTATTTCTGAAATAATGGAAACGTGTGGTCACACGTTTTTTTCCACATGAAAATCATCGATCACATTAGAGAAAACAGACATAACACGCGCACAAATTTTAAAACTGAAATACAAACACTGACACATAATGCAAAGAACTAGATATAAAATACGGTAGAAAGGATATGGGTATTCGGTTCATTACTCAGATGGAACTTTCTCCTCCTTGACGATCATTTTGAACGCCCCAATTACTTTCTTCAACTGAAATAAATTAACAAAAATGGGAGAGAATTCGGGTACAGTCAGCTGGAATAAACAGGGCTTATTTGGATCCTCTACGTGGTCTGTTGTACGCAATTTTCTAATTAGAATATTGAAACTATTATTATTAGCACAGTATTAATTATTCAAATAGTGTGTTTTTAAATAGTAAAATCGATATGCTACTCCTTTTGTTTTCCATTTTTTTGAGACGAGATGTTTTTGTCTTCCAAATGATATAATACATACAACTAGCTTAATCCAAAAGTTGCAAATATATAAACCACTCTACCTTTCAATTTGACTGTACATTTGACAAAAAAAGATGCCCTTTGAAAAAAAGAGAAAAAGAAGGAAAAGCTGTCTATAAAGCGGGCAAATGCACGATGTCTACGAGGGTACTCCTTCGGTCCAAATTAATAAGCATGTGGGGTGAGATATGACATATCTTATTGCAATGAATTTGGATAACAGTTCTGTCTAAATTCATTGTACTAAGATAAGATATGTCACATGTAATCACAAATCCTTATATTTTGATCAGAGGGAGCACATAGGATATCATAAAGTTCTTTTCCTATTAAGTGCAAGTAGAACACACACTCGCATGCTCAGACATGAATTAATCACACACACACACACATGCTCGTGCGCGCACACACATACAGATGTCTATGCCTAAGTAACTTCACATGATGCAGTCGCATGTATGCGAAAGTCCCATTTATAAATCAAATGTTAAAGAGCAAACATAAGCTAGAATATATGTAAATATACTAACAGGACCATGCAAAATACTAGCTCTCAACTAATACAGGATATTAGCTATGAGACATAATCAGGAATAAATGCAATGTCTTACTTCCTTGTTGACGAAATTATAGCGGTCAAGCTTATCCTTGGTGTTCTTCAGTTCGACTTCTATATCATTCTGCAGAAAGCAAAGACGTACGTGGTAATCGTCTACCCATATAAGATTCGACATTTTTTAATAAAAATTACCATTCAAATGTAACTCTATAACCGTTGCTATGTAATAATTACACAGTGACTGCTGCTATGCAACTTATGTAGAATTGGTACTATGTAACTAGCAAAACGTGTGTTACGGTCAGTTGGCTAGGTGCGCATGCTTTTGCCTGATCTCTGCTTTAATGTTGGTGGCACGATTTTTTGTTTTCGACCTCTCCGCATAAATTAATCTTGTGGCACATCCTGTCAGAAAATTGACAATGATGGAGGAAAGATTTGTGCCCGACATAAATCTAGCAAATCCGGTTATCAATTATTCGAGAAATATCCAACATTTAAACTTATAGTACTAATTTGATAGTATTTTTTAGGTGCTCTTGATAACCAGAAAGATACAACCGTTAATTATATAAGTCGTGCTATAATAACGGTAGATCATAAGAAAATGTCTATGTTAGTTTATATCATGAGCTACGTGTAAGAACATCTAATTAACAAGTCAGTACATTTATACATGAGAGGATGCATCTATAAAAAAGTGAGAGTGGACGTACCACCAATATCTATATATGTACATGGATTATTTAAAACGTTTCAAGTTTGTTTTTGATTGTCCATTAGTCTTTGATCCAATGGTTGATACAGTGTCTTACCCTTCTCTTAAAGGTTTGACCTCAAGAAATAGTTTGGTTTGAATGTACCATTAAATCCACGTGGTTAGGTAATTACTAGTAAATTGTACGTTCTAATAGTTTCAAATCACATTTCGAATTTCATAAATGTGTATCATTGGCACAGATTTATGTTAACCACAATAAAATTTTTGGTAAAATACCACGTAATGCGATACATTAAATACATTAAAATGAGAATGTCTTCTAATTTAATTTTTCGTTAGAAGATTTGCATGTGATATCTAAATATTTCAATTATATTTAACAGCAGTAATTTCACTTGTTACAAAACCGAGACTTCAAACTTACATGCAAGTCCATTAAATTTTGTTAAGATGTTTTCAAATTAATGGCCCCTAATTCAGTTCATTCCAGCTAGGATTGTCTTTAGAAAGGGTAATAATACAGAGTGTTGGCTCCTCTCCTTTTCCGGTGTGATATATTAATGGAGTGGTGCAAGTGTAGTTTTTATTAGGAATAAAATTAATGAGAAATAATCAAATGGCTATGGTTCACTGGAGCTCTTATCTTCCTATGTAAGTTAATTAAGATGGTGCACTGTAAAAGAGATCATACACGAAATTAAAAAAAAACATTGTCGTGTACCATTATCGGGTACTCCCTCCGTCCCATAATATATGAGATTTGGAATATTCATATGTAAAACTCAAACATTCGTCTTATTCAAAAATTTATTACAAACATAAAAATTGATAAGTCATACTTAAAGTGCATTAGATAACGAAGTATAGGCTAGTGGTTACAAGAGCTTCAGTAGTATCTGAGGTCCTGGGTTCGATTCCCTATGGGAACGAATTATCCAGGATTTAACGGCTTTGTGCTTTCAGTGGTAAGCGACGTACCCGTCGACAGCGAGATGCCCGTGGTGACTTCGTCAATCTCAAGAATTTACCGGCCCAGTCTTCGAAGATGCTCATAAGGGTAGGGTTTGCGTACGTGCGTTCATAGGAGTGAGTGTGCATGCGTTGTGAGTGTCTAGGTTATACTGTGTAATTCTCAAAATAATAATAATAAATAAAATAAAGAATATTTTAAAATTTTTTTAATAAGACAAGCAGTCAAATGTTGCGGTCAAAAACTCTAAATCCCTTATAATATGGGACAGAGGGAGTACTAATTAAGGGCTTGTACAACCGTTCCTTTAGCGGGCTCTCTTTTTTTTTTTCACGGAAGCAAGTTTTAAGAGGGACATGAAAGGAAAACATTGTTGCTGTATGTGATGATAACTGCTTGAAGTTAACTCTTAACGTTTATTAATAGAATTTTGCTACATGGAGGTTGATAAAGGAAAGAAGGGTGCAAAAAAATTAGAGTAAATTTCACAAAACTACATGTATTTTACACAATCTATCATAAAACTATAGATTTAAATGCTTGTTTTACAAAACTACAGATTTATTGTCTCTATCATAAACTACGTATACTTTATACAATCTACCACAAAAACACAATTTTAATAACTTGTTTTATAAAATTACGTATTTATATTATACAAAGTATGTTTAGTTTTGTGACAAACAAAGACACTAAATTTGTAGTTTTGTAAAACAAGTTTTTAAAATCTATAGCTTTGTATATAGACCATAAAAAGTTACTTAGTTTTGTGAAATTTACTTAAAAATTATTATGGTGCATTAATAGCGTAAGTAGAGACCTATTGTCTCAACTATTGTATGATGGTGATTTATAGGCGACGTCTATTGGTTAAGAGCTCATATCCGACTAACTTTGTATGTTCCCAAAAATCAATTAAGCTTGATTTCCCAGTCCATCTAATGCTCTCATGCGTACATCTTGTGAGACAACTAATGCTCGATCATATACATCATATGTAGATGCCCTAGTTGGTCTTTAATAGAAATTTACGTAGAATAATCACGCTTGATAAAAGAGAAGTTAGGTTAGGTGAATTTCGGGATCAAGCTGGGCTGATATCGCTTTAATGATCCTTTCCTTGGTGGTTGAAGGCACGTAGTAAAGCAAATTAATTATGTAGGAGTATTTCAATTCATGTCCGACCATTCTGTCCAATGCACCGAAGAAGATTTATTCGTGGTCGGCGCATCTGTATGTAATCTATATAGGAGTATATACGTACTCCTTCAAATTTACTTGTTCTATTCTAAACAAATATAGGAACGCACACATAACGTTCATCAGAGGGGATCCATATATTGTTCATATTTATATTTGGGATGACTGCATGTTTGTTAGAATTTTTTTTTATATTATCCAGTTATATATACAATTAATGCATAATATTTGCTTGGCATCGCATCCACGACTTGATATTACTCGGTGATTATGCGGCGGCATCATATGTCAAACTTAGAAATTTTGAGGTAAACATAGAGTAAACTGTGTTCATTTCGATCTGGTATATATACAATTAATCTCAGACGTTTACCGATGCTAATTAGTTATAACTAGATACTAATTGTAATGCAGATCGTGTGTGTATGTATATAAATAAACCTCGAGGCTGCAGAGGGAGTCGAGAACGATCTGAGCAGTTGCAGTGATCCAGAGCAACAAAGAGTCGTCGTGTTCCATATGACCAGGCGTCGATCCGCCGGCCTTGTTCGCCACTAGGAAACGACGAGCTGCCGGCGGCGCGCACGACCCCAGCAGTTGCACCACACTAGTGGCCGAAATGCCACTGGGCCGTGCCGTCACGGACGATGGGAGCCGAGCAAGGTGGACTACCGGCGTGACTAGTTGCTTGTTGAGCCATGGCGGCTGCGCAAAAGCTGCAGCGGGGGATTGTCCGGCGACGAGGCGTGCGAGGACAGAAGACATGGCTGTCTGTCGCTGATCGATCGATCCTAGGGTTTGGCAGCTAGCTTTCTAGCTAAAAGACTGTTAGCTAGGTGTGGGTTAATTGTGGGGAGATATAGATTGTATGGCGCCTCTTTTATACACAAACTCCACAAGAGGGCATGTGCGTTTATTGGTCAAGGTCAATAGTGATTATTAACTTCCCTCCATGCATCTCAATCATCAATTTAGTTTATAGAGTAAATACCATTTTGGGCTACTTTAATAACAAATGTTTCACAATAGACTAAAGGTATACTCCCTTTGTCCCAAATATAGTAACCTAGAAGAAAATTCGATCTCTCTCTTATGATAATGTATCTAATATGGGTATGTCTAGATATATTTTTCTAGGAGGGATCGAATAACTTCGTAGATTGTTATATTACGGGACAGAGATAGTATGCCCATATTTTCACATAGAGTGACTACACCGTCGACATCCATTGTTTGACGGACCATTTTTTATCTGTCGCCAGTGTGACAGCAGTATGGGAAAAAGGATGATGCTGAATGTCAAACCTGATCCCCAATGTACCAGATGTGGTACCTTGAGGTACCAAACCCGATATCTCGCTGAAACAAAAACATCCTACCTAGCCGAAAGTGGCCTAGTGCTCGTCACATCCGTCTTCGCTGGTTACATCTGTCTTTAGTGGTCGCACCGCTAGGCCCGCAGTCGACAAATCTGAGATTGCCGGCGAAAAATTTGGCCTTCTCGAGGATGCTGGCGGCGGGTCCGGTCCTCCCGAGGCTATCACCGTCATCTCCATCCATAGTCACCGCCGTCCCCATCGTCATACAATGCAATTTTGCCGCCGCTGTCATATCTAGAGTCTGCAACGAATATGCAGACGTAGCCAAAAGGAGGAGGAGGGGTTGGGATGGCCTGTAACGTCTGAGGACAGTGGAGGACAGGAGAGGAGACATGGGATGAGAGGGGAGGCATGGATGAGATGGTTGCTCGAGAATGGTGGAAAGCAGCGAAGGAGTTGAGAGGAGGAAGATGAAAGGGACAGGTCCGTTCGAGCTGGTACTTGTATAATTATAATCTTTTCAACGTCAATAATCATAATTTGAGGTCATAGTTACAGCTTTCTGACTCAAGAGGGTCGTGATTTCCAATTCCAACCATGCGATTTCCTCTTCTATTTACTTAGACTTCAATATAATATTTTAGTGGTTTCAGGGATAACTTCTACACAATATTACCCTGATCGTAGATCTGACCACATTTATTTTATAGTCATAAACACAAAATTAAGTGCATCATATCTCAATGGCCAAGTAGGAAAATAAGCTGTTAAATTACATATGTACCAATTAATGAAATCCCACTTACTCAATGCGATGTACTTTAATAGCTATATTTGTTGTTCTCGTTCTAACCTGTGCATTGTTGTAAACACGTGTCCTTGTTCTAAGCACAACAAATGGTAACTAAATATGACCATATTTATGTGAAAGGATGGGTTTGGCCAAGTATATCACGAAACTTAATTCAGTTATTAAAGGTGGCCAAAAGAGAAATTTAATCTTGTGAATATAATAATTTCATTGTTCTAAAATAGTAGTATCATTCCATCCGAAAATCTGTATTGGAAATAATCCTTTCTAGTTTTACAATTTTGGATATACATGTATCTGGTTCGTTGTACTAGCAGTACTATTTATATTGGAATGAGGGATGACCTTCTATGCGGTGATATTAAAGTGGTTATTTATGTTGGAATGAGGGAGGACCTTTTATGAGGGATGACCTTTTATGCGGAGAGGAATGCAAAACTGCAATAGAACCTCTCCATCCTTTTCAACCGGAATAGATAATTTATCAACTAGTACTTTGTTGCTCGACGACTTGGTAATAAGCCTAGATGGCAATTTCATTATTATTTGTTTCAGCAATGAATGCAACTAGCGGTAATTTAAACTTAATTAATTGTGATGAATTTTACGTGATTTTGAATAATGTAATGACCATGCAAGCGTTGATCATATTTGGTTTTATATATGGCAATAAATCGGCACCAGTAGAGAACAAACTTTATATCTCAAGATTTAGTCCCAGACAATGTTGGGTTCAAGACTAAAATTATCTTTAATCCTGGTTGGAACCATCTCGGGACTGAAGTTTCCGCCTAATGGCTTGCTCTATAGGCAAATTAAAGGGCCGAGAGGCTTTAGTACCAGTTAGTGAAACCAACAGAGGCTATCTCATATACTGAATCAAAATAAAAACGCTGGGCTTCCATCAAGCCACTACTACATCGATTTCATTAAGATCGAGGATCTTTTAACAATACCCTCTAAGGGATGGTTAGTCCAAGATGCGGAACAACAGAGTTTTCTTTTGGAAAAACACTATTATTATGGGGCTGTACACGCGGTAAAAAATTATGCCAATCCGTTGAAATTAGGTATGCTACGCATGTATATAGAAAAAATCAAACTCAGAATTTTGTCCAATTTGAATCGATCTCAATTGATCCCTCGTTACTGCCCATAGGAAAAGTAATAGCTAGGATTGACAAGATTTGAATCTGTGACATTTTGTACCCAAAATAAACACACTACCAAGCCGCACTACATCCCTTTTCCAAAATGCTGTAAAATGTCATTGTACAAAACTCCTGTCTTGTTTTCCACATTGCAATTTTATCCTCTATCTATATACAACTTTGTTGTCACTTCTTATTTTTGGTTGAATATAATAAATGATATACATCTGAAACCCAACCTAACGTATAAAGAATGAATATTTTACGGTGATGCTTACTAAAGGCCCCTGGCCTTGTAGTCCCGGTTCGTAGCTTAAATCGGAACTAAATGGGCAAGCCTGGTTTGAGTTACGAACCGTGACTAAAGGTGTAGCACCTTTATATCCATCTTCATCTTCTCTATGCCTGAGCATGTTCTTGCTCATCTAAAGCCATGTTCTTCTCTAGCTCAGTTGGCTTTGTTTTCTTGCTCGTGAAGAAGACTTAATTCGATTCCTCTATCCATTTTTAGGTACAAAGGCTAGCAAATTATTCCTCTCATTTTACATTGCTATTATGGCTCATTTCACCGTTTAGAAATAGAGAAATTCAAGGTTGTTTTGTGACTATTGGTTTTAGTGAAAAAACTAGCATGTTCACACCAAATGATTAAATCCTTTCCAAGATAGAGGGAAGTTTTGATTTTCCACAAGATATAGAAAGGAAACATAGGAATTTTTCCATCCACTCCAATGTCATCGTAATTTTGGTGGATTGGTTTGTGCATGCATCCCTATATATTCATCCACTTTCCTAGAAGTAGTAGTTAAAATTCCTCTAATTTTATTCACAATCTAGCCTTTATAAATTTCATTTAATGTTTGGCCACGAGGAATTTCGAGGAATAAAATTCAACTAAAACTTCAAGTAGATGGTCAACAGTGTTATCCAATTGTAATTAATCATTCATATAAGCATATTATTTTTTTAATTAATAACAATTTAGCTTAAATTAATGCATTAGGCAAAAAAATATGGTACTATATTAAAAAATCATGTTTAACTAGATATTTTGAGCTTGTAAATAATTAATCTTACATGCCAACTAATATATCGATATTGTCAAGTTTTTTAATATACTCATGTAATGTGGATGAACCGACAATGGATGTACAATGCTAACCACTGCTCACAAGAGTACATCGATAGCATGCATGATTTCATACGTGTGGCCGAGACAAATAAACAAAATGGTTTCATGTGCTGCCCATGTATTCACCTTAAGAATATGAAGGATTATCCTTCCTTCAAGGTCCTTCACGCACACCTATATATTTAGGTCAGATTATATGGCCGGCTATATATGTTCGACCAATCAGGGAGAAATGGGGTTATGATGGAAGATGATGATGATGAAGAAAAGAACGATGACAACATTCATGGGTTGTCTGAGTACAGTCCTTTTGATGACATGGATGCCAAAGAAGATGTGTTGGCATAGCATGAGGCCCCAGATGATGTTGAACAGGCTATACACGATGCACAGAGAGACTACAAAAGTGAAAAGGTGAGGATTAAGTTTGAATGCATGTTAGAGGGTCACAAGAAATTATTATACCCAAATTGCGAACATGAACAGAAAAAACTAGGTATAACGCTAGAATTGTTGTAATGGAAGATAAAGAATGGTATATCCAACAAGACCTTTGAGGAGATATTGAAAAGCATAAAGAAGATGCTTCTAAAGGGCGACGAACTGCCCACCACTACATATGAAGCAAAACAGGTTGTTTGCCCTCTGGGATTATATGTGCAGAAGATACATGCATGTCCAAATGACCGCATCCTTCACCGTGATGAGGAAGATGTGAATTTGGATGCTTGCCTTGGTGATGTTATAAGATTAGGCCAGATGACAGATAGTTATGTTCAGGGCGAATTTCTAAGGAAGAGAATCCCTACCAAGGTGATGTGGTATGCTTTATAAACAAATAGCATGCAAAGTTGATGTGATGGCACAAAGAAGACCGTAAGGTAGACAGTATATTGAGATACCCCGTTGATGGGTCCCAGTGGAGAACAATCAATAGAGAATTTCCGTGGTTTGCACATGATGCAAGAAGCTTAAGGTTTGATTTAAGTACGGTTGGCATGAATCCATCCGAGGAGCAAAGCTATAGTCACAACACTTGGCCTATGACTTTATATAACTACAGCCTTCCTCCCTTGATGTGCATGAAGCGGATGTTCATTATGATGCCAGTGCTCATCTAAGGCCTGAACCAACTAGTTGATGAATTTATACTTTTATGGGAAGAAAGAGGTGTATGTGTGTGGGATGTGCACAAATAGGAACAGTTTTACCTACGAGCATTGTTGTTCTTAACAATCAACGATTGACCTGCTCTTAGTAACGCCATTCGATTGCTCCTATAAATCTGTAATTATACCGGGCAGCTATATATTCGGCTTCCTCCAAATCCTAGCGTCAGTCCAAGAAAGCTCCATTGACGGTTTTTTACTGGCTAGATTCAATTGAAGGTCTGGCATGTTGTCATTCCTAAATTCATGCTATAACATCCGGTAGGTTCCAATTATAGGTCACGCTTGCTATTTTTTTAAGAATTACACAATACAACGTAGACACTCACAGCGCACGCATACTTATCCCTATGAACGCACACACGCAAACCCTACCTCTATGAGCATTTGAAGACTAAGACTGGACCGGCAAATTCTTGAGATTGACGAAGTCACCACGAACGCCTTGCTGTTGACGGGTACGCCGCTTACCACTGAAAGCACAAAGCCATTAAATCCTGGAAAAATTGTTTCCACGGGGAATCGAACTCAGGGCCTGAAGTGCTACTGAGGCTCAGCTCTTGTAACCACTAGGCTACAAGTCACGCTTGCTGTTGACTCTTACTAATTGTGTTGTTCCTATAAACTACCATTTTGCTTGCTTCGTTTCAGGTTGATATGTAGTAATCAAATTATGTTTTTCCTCTCTTGCTAATCATATCTGCTTGGTGCAAATATGACAGATTGATTTAGATTTTAGAGCATCACACAATTTTGTACTAACAGGTCCAATATGATGAAACAGGATTAGCTACTCAGTTAAGGAACTAGGCACTTCGCTGTAACAATAATTATCATTGTAAATGGAGAATATATTGGACCTGATGGTTAAACACTTCCTGAAACATTGTACAGTTAATGGAAAATATACTGAGAAAAATGATTTTACCCAAGTGTGATGAGTTTAATACCTTCAAGAATGAACTGATTTTTGCATTCTTTTCCCTGGCATAATTGTTTGTTCTAAGTGAACCATGTGGGTTTTCATAATTTATTAGTTGATTAATAATAGTAGAGTTTTTATTAAAGAATATGTTTCTTGGCTTCTCGGCAATCTTCTTAAAGCCTTCCATTTGTTCGGTTCAAATTTAAGCTACAACCAAGTATCCCATGTGAAATCCATTGCGTATTCAATCACATTTGGTTGCAATATATATAATCATCCTTCATTGCTTTGGCTAAATTTTCATATTAAAAATGATTACCAAATCCCGCGGCAACACGCGGGGTGTCAACTAGTTGCAATGACCAACCACCCAAGGGTGTGTACCGGGAGTACTTCACATTTGAGTTGGATTTCTTTTGTCAGAATTTTCGTGGTGTACACAGGAGTGTACCATGATTTCAGATCGGTCATTATTGGGGTGAGGATTTTTTTGAGTGGAACTTTGCTTCGAGCACACGGAGTTTCTACCATAAAGAAAAGAGCGAAGTTGCCGGTTTTCTATGCTTTCTTTGAGAGTATTAACTTTTAGTGAAATTGCTATGTCTATCTATCCACTACAAGTCAGCTATTGCTTATTCACTTGAATCAATTCACGTCAATTTACTGTATCTATATGTTATGTTTACCAGGAGATTTATTCGGAGATCCACATGCTTCGTTTGTATTGATGTTTCCACTGGGTTCCACCAATTTATACCGTTAGATATCTCATGGCGTGGTTAAAGTTTGATCTATCGTTTCTACACTTCTGGATGGCAGTTGAAGATGCAAGAAGTTTTGATTTTACTAGGTTTACATGATTATCTACAAGTTCACATGATTATTGATTGGTGCACCGTGAGTTGTATTCGCTATTCTGCATTCAAAGGATTTTGGCATTTATTCCATTAGCAATTTTGGAGCATGATTTTAACTCTTTGACCGGGGTATGAGATACTCGTATGTTGCAATTCAAGTTGAGAGCAGTTATGACAAGTTGACGTTGATGTGGTAGATGTTATTAGAGGTGTTACAATTTCACTGCAGGGGTTATTTGTTATTGAAGATTGATACTTTTTATGCCACGAGGTAATTCATCTTAAGGTGGAGATTGTTAGAGATATGATTGGAATTTATATATCTCATGTATTTGGATTATATTCCTAGTAGTAGGATTAGATTCCTATTAGGACTCTATATCTTTTTCTACTAGGACTTCTCTATTTTTCCCTTTATATATCTCTTGTATGTCACAAGAGAAAGGTGCAACAGCTTCTTCTATTCCCTGCGTTTGTATCTACTTTTGATAGTTGACTGTCGTCAACGGCTGGTATTCATAGACGGGGTATGTAGACGACGGGGGACGTTGGCGTAAGGACTAACGCAGTACGACATGATCGAATAACTAAGGCAAGGATTTTTATACTGGTTCAGGCCCCGAGGAGGTAATAACCCTACTTTAGTTTATATGGGATTGCTGGTGGGATAAATCCCGCGTATAGAGTACAATGTGTGGAACCGAGGATTCGGCGAGACTATCCTCGGAGGGGTCGAATATGATCTCGACGGCTCTAGTGGCTATGGCTATGAAACTATGTTTCGGGCTCTGACGTCTTGGTTGATTCGTCCCCCGCTCCGTGGGGGCAGTAATCCTTTTATACCGTGGGCTACCAGTAGTCGTCGGATAGTATTCGGACTATGAGACCCGCACGACAAGGAAAGTCTTTGTTCCCCATGAATAGGACTCCACCTTATTCCTTTGGCACATGGACTCCTTCCGTATTGTCCTATCATCTCCTTATGTATCCTGGTCTCCTTTTCGTATTCTTACAGGCTTGCCTGTCCTTTCCTTGTACTCTGTGTTTCCGAGTAATGAGTATATTGCTTATCCGTAATCTTGACAACCGTGGTTTTTTCCTGCAAGGGTTTTCCACGTTCAATCTTCGTCTCCACTGTATCTCGGTTTACCTAACAGTGGTATCGGAGCTTGCATAATTCCAAACAGACACAATTTGCCATTGTTTTATATGTAAGTATAAGTTAAAATGAAAAAATATTTCAAGTAAAAGGCACATGATATTAAATACTTATGTGTTTACAATAGCAAAAAAAGATTAAACAATAAATAAAAGAGTAAATTTCATAAAACTACATATATTTTATGCTTGTCCTTAACTATGTATATCATGTATTAATGTTTTATAAAACTACATAAAGTTTTAGAGAATTACACTACAAATATTTTTTAGTAGTATAGGTTTATGAAACTTAGTTTAGTTTTGTGAAACATTAATATAATTATATATATACTAAAATATATGTGTTTTTTATAATTTGGGTCATAAAACATATAGTTTATTGAAATTTACTCATAAAATACCCCGTGCATGCACGCGGGCTTACTTCCTAGTTGACAAAAAGGCCGATAGCTATAATTACCTCAATAGCATTCTAGTCAATTTATCTTCCTCCCGTTTTAATCATAGATAATGGACATGACCTTTTCATTCCGAGGCAGACGACTTCAATCTCGTTATATATATTTGCAGGCGGTCGTCAATGTCAAGCCATTCTTAAAAGAGAATCTCCAGCTTCTGACAAATGTCGACTAGTCAAAAACTCATATTGCAGTTTCGTATATTGATCCATCGCAATTCATGACTAATCATCAGCGTAGTATATGCTGCCTTCCAGCTATAGTTGCCATTAAGATACATCGTTATAGTTGGTGATAATACTTTTGACAAATATTAACATGTCTAAATATAGCATTCGATCGGTTGTAACTATGAATCATGCATAATTGCATATGACACTGCATCGGATGACAAGGGATTGGTGGATAAAATAATAACCCAAAACAAACCTTGGTTCAATTTATCAAGCTCGAGTATTAGTTTGTAGAAAGCTCGATGAGGACGCAGTTGACCATGACAAAAAAAAAGTTGACAAGATCTCCGCTATGAGCATGTCCTGTTTGGTATATATATATCCTTTGAAGGCAGCCCAAGGTTATATTGAAAAAGTAATGCGAGGCAGAAGGCTAGCCACCAAAGGGTACTATACAGACAAAAAGATTGCCCCAATATGCTATATATGCATTACGAGACTAATTTTGCATACCTCGAAACATGTATAGATGTCGACTTAAAAAGGTTGCTTCGGAATATTTTTATCAGATAAAATGGTGATAATGAATAAAATCCTCCTCACAATAAACGATAGTGCTAAGACTTAGTTCTTCTGCTCCTACTGTCTTCATGCGCATGGTCCTTGCGTCACCGACCTACCGCTCCTTACAGATCCAGCGTGCAGGAGAGGAGAATGAAAGCCACCGCCGTGCGCCCTCACTACACCATGACACAGAATTAGCGACACATCCTCCAACGTCATATTGTCTGTGGGGAAAGGCCTTTAACGACAAGAGTGGTGTGTCGTTGAAAAGCCTGTCGCAAAAGGGTTTTAACCACAGACAAAACCTTTTGCGACAGATGTCTGACTGCATTATTCTAGATTTAGCGACAGACAAACCTTTACTGACAGATTAGACTTTAGAGACAGATAACATATCCCGACAGACAACATGAAGGAAAAAATACCCCTCTCCATCCACCCACATCCGGCCTCTCCTCTCTCGTCTTTTTTTGTGTGTCCTTCCACCTCCACCCACTTCTTCCTCTCCGTCTCCGCATCACCCCTCTCCATACGTGGCTCGGGGTTGGCTAGATCTGGTGTTCTCGGCTGGTCTTGCTCAGTGTTTGTGGATCTGGCCGCCCAGAGCCAAGGGAGGTGATTAAGATATGATACCGACATTAATTTAGAAGGGTTTAAAAGTTATTCCCTAGACATGCATTGAAAAGATGTTCGATGATACGAACATACTAGGTTAGCTGCAGCATCTATCCATTTCTACTATCATGTGTATTCCCAAGCACTTTTAAGCATATGGCACTTTTAAGTCTTGGTCGATTGCAGACAAGTGATTGACTCACTGCAGTCGTGCTAAAATGCCGACAGAAAAATTATATTTTGCCTTTTTTTTTCATAGAGGTATTTCCATCTGTCCACCAACATAAATATTATTTCTGACGGGATTTTTCTTTGCTTTGCAGCCTACAGGTCACCCCCAAGCTAGCTAGTCTGATAGTAGATGTACATGTTTTCTACTAGGTAAGGCACCTTGGACTCGATCCTAAATTGGCCCTTTCCATTCTCAAACAATAACTACAACTGCTTATATGTGTGACGTTGGAACAGTGCAAATTTAAAATTGATTATAACGTCACACAGCAACTATGATGTTAGATATACGTTTAATCCTCTGCTTTTATTGGGCCATTCCTTCTGTTATATCCGTCAGTCATACATCATTGATAACTAATGGTGTGTTTGGTTGGTGGGATGGAGTGTGTTGAACCCATTTTTTAGGATGTTTGGTTTGAGGATGGATGGTTTGGGTTGGCTCCAATAGAGAAAAATTTCCTCTAGATTTGGGTCTAAGCTATCCGGCAAAATCTGCCAGACGCGACCGACCCTTCCTGACGGAGCGAGACGGCTTCACTTGCGCGCCCGCGATGCGTCCACGAGTGTCGCCGCCTCTTCCTTCGCTGGTCCTTCGTGACGTCGTCGTTGCTTCCTCCACCACCCCCTCTGCAAGCGTCGCCGCCTCCTTGCGACCTCCCCTCTCCTCCAGCTCCTGCATGGAGAGGTTGATGGCCAAACATATAACTGAAACTGCTATATCCTTAATAACCGAAATGGGTCCAACCCATCTTACTTCGTCCCCAAACCAAAACATACCCTACGAGACACGGAATTTTTTTGAGAAATATTATCTTTTTAATGGAAAATTACAAAAATAGAAGTCAGGTAGGAGAAATTGCAGAAATAGGGGCCTGCCGCCTGGGGGTCTGGCGGCAGGGTACCTACCGCCGCGTGGTCTGGCGGCAGGGCCCACCACCAAGCTGCAGAGGCGGGTACCGCCAGGCGGTATGGCGGTAGGGCCCGCCGTCTGCGTCGCTGCTCGGCGCCAATTTCCAGCAATCATGGGGGCTCCGGGTGCTCACCGATTTAAAGCAGCGCAGGACTACTTCGTCGCTGCGTTTTCTTCTTCCTCTCCTCATCCCGAGCTTCATCTCCTCATCCCGAGCAAAGGAGGAGATGACGACGGGCGCGCACCATTGTTGCTGCTACCTGAGACGCAGTAGCTCATGGAGTTGAAGTGAGGGAGGTCGTGCTGCTGGTGTAGAGGAGACAACAAGTTTGTGATAGATACTCCCATTAGCAGGTATTAAAATAGTTTGTTTAGTGGTTCATTTGATTACTGTCATTTTGAATTGTAAGCTAGTTATT
>CM002485.1:12443764-12502437 GCA_000325765.3 Leersia perrieri
CAGAATTACTGGGGTGAAGCACCTTCGCTGACGTAGCCGACTCAGCCGACCGAGCCGCCGGTAGGCTCGACACCACCCCTTCAATTTCGTGACAGGCATCTCCCTGACCCTTTGACGTATTCTGCAAATCAGGTACGTCAAAGAAAAAAGGCTGGCCTAAGCAAACGGGGAAACATGGGCCGCCATGAGGGTGTGTATCATCTCTTTTTATGTACTAAGACTTCTGTATTCAATAATCTAAATGAAGAAAACATTTATGCATTATGATTTATCCTGTACTACTATTTTATGTGTTGCTTATTTTAGTACTAACTATCCTGACTGTTATTTTCTACTCATTTCTTTATGTATTGGTATTATAAGTACACAGTTAATTTTTGCAGTTTCGCACACTTCGAGAATTACCGTACGGCAACATAATAAAACGCTGCAACAACACGATACATATAAAGCGAACAATGATTTAGCGATTAGAACCAATTCGACCATGTCCAGCTCACCTGATTGCTACTTGCACTCTCGTCTAAATTTAACGAGAATTACATCTTATACCCTTCTAAAGTATAGACACCCTTCACATTCTATTGATTCAGGTTATCTGATACAGAATATGGAGGACGTCTATACTTCTGACGGGGTATAAGATTTTCCTCGATGACTTGCTAAACGAATGCAAATGTACCACAAATTGATATGTTCATATACTATTTCGAGTGCTGCCACTTGCACTCCTTGCCAGAATTTAACAAGAAATACATTTTATACCGACGCCCTTCATATTCTGTTGATTTTGTTTATCAGATACAGACTATGAAAGACGTCTATACCTTTGATTGGTATAAGATGTTTCCTATAGCACTTGTTCAGCGAATTGGGGAGGCTACGGGAAGCTTACAGCGTGAAGCTCAACTGATGCAAAATATACGAGCGATCATGTGTTTATATAGGCTTTCGAGTGCTATGAAATCAATTAAGAGCAGCTGATATTGTGCTGAAAACACCAACAATGCGCAGAAAACAGAAGACAGCGCGCCGAAAGCACCGACAGCTTGCCGAAAGCATCGGTAGCCTGGTGTTTGAGAGGGCCTACCGCCAGGGGTTCGGCGGTAGGCCTGCCACAGGGCTCGACGGGATGCCCTACCGCCGTGCCTGTCGTTGCACCCCTAGGCTGTAGGAGCCCTGCCGTCATACCGTCCGGCGGTAGGGGTTCTGCCGCCAGACCGCGCGGCGGTAGGACCCTATTTCTGGAATTTCCCCCACTCCACTTCTATTTTTGTAATTTTCCATTAAAAAGATAATATTTCTTAAAAAAATTTCCGAGATATGCATATTTGTGATACTTAAGGAATTGACCCCATTAATATGGGGCCACTTGCAGCTAGCGGATACATGGCGACATATTGGATATGGAGCACACGCTACAAACTACCGGTTGTCTGGTTGACGATCGTGTACAAATGGACTTTGCAACTGCAGCGCGCTACAGATATTAGCAATTAATTGAAGTTAAATTACGCGTACGCGCGGGCGGGGACCATCAACAGACGACTGTGTTGTATTATCAAGAAAAGATACACAAATATATATATATTTTTTGGGGGAAGATACACAAATATATATATGGCTACCTAATTTGGTCGCTTCATCCAAATCAAGCCTCTTGATGTAGCTTTGTATATTTTATCCATGACCAGTTAAGCTTTCCATTAAAATTAGCTAGTTGCAAAGATTACGTCAAAATATATACAACGATAACAAAATTGGTGTTACACACCCCCGGAGAAATTAAAACAGTAGTACTAACGGTATGCACAAATAATCTATCGATTGATTAAAAAAAATAGCTTTTCACCTTTCCTTTTTTTTTCCTGCATCCTCATCCAGCAAACACTAAAAATTGATAAGCTTCGATGTTTCTGGCTCCTCAGTCCTCACTTCTCTCTTCCATGTTGGCATCTTTATTTATATATCTAGTTGGTAAGGCTATAAGGTTGTTATTAAGAGTTTCTTATGGTACCCAATACTAATTCTAGGTATAAGTATTAATTCTAGGTATAAGTATTATGAATTAAGTATATCCGTTAATTTATATGATTATTATAGTAATTGATGTATTAACTTTAGAAATTATCTACACACCATCAACTTTAAATTTTAAATTTTTGATATTTAGCTTCTTGCACTACGAGGTCACATAGTTAAGAACGTCCTTTCTATACAAATGCTCTATACTATTGCGTACTACAGGTGTATATTATCATGTACTAACCACTAGTATAATTTAATATTAACTATTTATTTATTAGTATAATTGACTAGTATACATTAGTATTGAGTACCATAAAAAAGCCCGTATTAATGACCATTGTAATACCTTCAGCAGACTGACTTTGGTGTTTATTGGGAGAGTTAAAGGGTGGTGGATTATGGTTTGTTTTAAATAGGACTTCTTTACGGTTCCCAATACTAGTGTAGACTAGTTAATTATACTACAGTGAATGGATCGATGGTCAAAATTGAATATATTCTAGTGATTTGTTTATAGTAGTATACACTTATAGTATGCAATAGTATAGAGTATTTGTATGGAAAAGATGATCCTAACCATGTTACCTCGTTACGCAAAAAAATAAAAACATGCTAAATTCACATTGAAATAGTAGTTAAGTCGATGACATAATGGGTAATTTCTGAAGTTAACAAAAATTACTACAATACACATACAAATACAAATCGACGGATATATTTTATATTAGTTTCCACCGATAATTAGTATATATTGAGTACCATAACAATGCTATTAAAATAAGGGGCACATCACGTCACGTGAATTAATTGTTTTTGCTCGTCGGATAATGCATGATGGATGAGATTGCTTCGAAGGAAGCTTAGAGGAGAATTCTTTCGATACATGTTATTTTTTTTCCTTAGAAACTCATATATAGTGCTGAAACTGAGTAACAAGGGAAATACAATTTTTTTATGACTAAAACAAGCGACGTATTTAAACAGCTTGTGTTGCATTAGGTTATTAGGGAAGTCATCAAGTTGATAAGCTAGCAGAGAATCAGTCTAGTAACAGTTGGACACAGTGACATGTATCTTAATTTTAACATACGCTGTGTTACCAAATTAACTCCTCGGACACTTCAGTTTAGCACAGGGAACAGACGACTAATTGATTAAAAAAATTCTCGGTCCACGCTCTCCATGTCTCTCCATCCAATTGTCAATATTCCCTACGTCCAAAAAAAAAACATATCTTTTCACTATTCATAAATTCAAATTTTTTATTTAATCCAAATGCATTTTTTAGGATTAAAGTAGTTATTACGTGCTGAGTAAATTATATTGGAGGTACATGAACTTGTCAGGTTGGTGTAATTCAATAAATCAACTTGCAAAATTCTTGTTCCGGTAAACAAACTTGTGTGGTTCACCAAGGACAAAAATAACGTTGCAAATCATATTTTAACAAGTTGGACAATTACTAAAACACAATATGCATGGTACTATAATTTCACAAAAAAAAATGCATGTACTATTAGGTTCACCTTCCCCTCGGCTATCCCCTTACTGCCTGTCGGCGGGACGACGGTTACCGCGTGGTAATCGTGGTAACCGCCGGCAAAATCACGAGAAATTCCACAAATATTTGCAAATTTTAAACAAATTTGATAAATTTCTGTAAACCATACCACGGTTACCGTGGCACCATGCCGGTAACCATTACCACGGCGGCATGGTTAGCCCTACTATAAAGAATGTACACTATATATTTGTAAATAACCATGTACAAGTACCTTATCTTTTTAATTTCTATCACTAGATTGTATCATTCTGTGTCTTTTATACATATTTCTTTGAACAAATATTATGCTTTATTTTACCTTTTCCTGAGTGGACATATGTCTAGGTGGCACCCTCTGGTATAAATTGTTAAATAGCATCATACTAGCTACTTAAATAAAAAAGAATTAGCTATATTTTGTTTGACCTTGGTTTGCATGCACCAGACTTAACAGGGTTCACCTTCCCTCATGGTTACCACGTGGTTACCATGGCAACTGTGGTATGGTTTGATGAAATTTATCCAAATTCGTTCAAAATTTGCAAAAATTTAGTGAATTTCTCGCGGTTACTACGCGCTACCGCTAGGGAGAGGGAAGAGGATGATGGGAAGGAAGGTGAACACACAAACGAGCATTTTATAAGTTTATGCACTATGTTCATGACCTCCAATGCAATTTAGAGTATGAGGGCTACTCCCTCTCACATAAAGTATATCAATTTTTAAACTAGCACAGAAAACATCATCGGTATCGGTTGGTAATTGAAACTTGTACTGGTTTCCAACCGACACTAGAAAATCCTCTGGTATAAATTATTAAATAGCACCTTACACTAGACACTTAAATAATAAAAATTAGCTATATTATGTCTGACCTTGGGTTGCACGCACAAAACAAGTTAATGCACCCAGCGAGCATTTTATAAATTCGTGCACCATGTTCGTGCACCTCTAATGCAATTCAGAGTTTAAGGGCTACTCTCTTTGACATAAAATATATCAATTTATAAACTAGCACAGAAAACATCATCAATACCAGTGGGTAACTAAAAATTTCTATCGGTTTCCAACTGACACTAGGAAGGCAACACAAATCAGAGGTAGCACTGGTGCTGGTAGAACTGGCACTGACGAGCCTTCACGAGCCAACTAAATTGGGACCAGCTTGAAGAATCCGCTAGATCCGATACTCTTCGAGCCGACCCTAATGTCTATCACCCTAATCAAACAACCATAAAATATCACCAAGAACATCAAGATCAGCGTGTGGTCGACAGGCTGGCATGTTGGCCGCCGCCGCTCCCTTCGACGCATGTTACTGGTGCTCGCCTCGACGGAGAGAAGAGAGAAAGGGTGAAGGAAGTGTGGAGGAGAGGAAATTGTGGTAGGAGACAAGGAAGAAAAGAAGTGGTGTGGAGCGGTCCCATCCTTTGCCATGTCTTGATGTGGTCATCTCCATCTGGTGTTTGACACGGCTTTTCTCGTCTGCTCGCTCTTGGTGTGGAAATGATATTAGTACTTCTTTTTACTATCCGGTATCCTATATACCTATTATACAAGTGATCCCCACTAACTGATTTTCCTGTTCTGTGGTTGCTCCACGTCATCTGATTTGTTTGCAGCCGTCCGATTCCATCTCAACGGCTTAGCCCCAACCATGTCCACCCGTTCATAGCCCATCTTATTTGGCAGCCCATCAGCTGGCCCACAACAGTCTAATCCCCTATTGTTCCCCTCTCCTCTCGATCGCTCTCCCCTCTCCCCGCACCAAACATCGCCGCCAGCCGCCAACATCTCCTCCTGGTCGCTGCTGTCCTCTCCCCTCGATGGCTCCTTCGCGCACCAAATGGCGCCGCAGCAACCAGCCGACGCCGCTGCTGCTCCCCCTCCCCGTCTGTCACCCCACCTCCTCATGTCAGCCATTGCCCTCCCCCTCCTTCCGTCGGCCCTCAGGCGACCCCTCAGTTCCCTGGTGGTCGTCCGGCAAGCTCTCCCCTCCACGGCGACCCCTCCCATGACATCCCGCCACCTCCTCCCCAGCCGCCTCTTCCCCTGCCATTCCGTTTCCCCTCCTACCTAGCTGCCATTAAGAAATTAATTCATTCTCTCCGTAATGCACAAATCTAGAAAACTAATGAAGAGCCCTCCTTAAATGGCCGCCATCATGCTTTAATTAATATTGTAGGTATCCAGTACACCATCGATCCATCGCTCGCCGGCCCATGGAGTTTCTTATCGTCTTTTGAACTCCCAAATCAACAAACAGTTCCTCACCTTGATCTGCTTCAGTATAAATCCTGGTGCTCGGCTTCATATCAACACATTGTAGAATTGGAAGTTGGAAAGATCGACTGCTCCAGCGAATCGGTGCCATCATCACCGGATTACGCAGTCAGTGCCCTCTCTCTCCCTAACAGCGCCTCCAGTTTCTCATCCTTAGATATGGGCAACTGGCTTTATTAAGCTTTCCCTTTTTTTTTACCTAAAGAGCAAACTGCTATCGCCATTTGCAGCAGTGCAGGTATTTGTCAATTTGACTACTGGCCTGTTCAAAACTTTTATGTAAGGTCTTCCATAATCTTCACATACCTGCTCTTAGCGGTACAGTCCCAGGTAGTATTGTTGTATGGATTCATATGCTGTATGGAACTGTAGATTCCTTTCTAGGTGGTTCTGCCAACCAAAGATTATATATTTATTATGCTCATCGGAAGGATATAAGCTCTGGTAGGATAATTCAACTGCATCTAATAATGAGTGAAGTGCTGCAGTATGAGGTAAACCTGACCTTTCAAATTGATTGATAGATTTCAACTTTTATTGTTTAAAAGAATTGACTATATGCATGTTCCATTTTATATACATATTTTTTATAAGAATTAACTATATGTATGTTCCATTCTATGTACATATGATTTATTCTCTCAAATTGAAAATTTGCATGCATTTGTTCATCTGTTTTCATATCCTTTTGTTAAAGTCCTCTGTAGGCTTTACTGCAGCTTGCGCTAGCTGTTGCTCCGCTGATCAAGCCACTAGAGAAGTACGACTAGAACTCATCAATGTGCTTGCTGCTTAACCATGTAATGTACTTATGTTGGAGTTAGCATTTTAAGATTTAAGAAGAAAATATATGTGTGTGTTTCTGAGAGTAATACGGTACATTTCTTATTGAACATCTTGACTATTTACTATCGGATTGCACATCACTGACATTATATTCCTTTTTCAAGTAATTTTTCTCATAACTTTATACGCAGAGTTCTATATTTTTTTAGCTTTTATTTCAGTCTTCTTTTGAGTATAATTTTGATTTAGTCTCACTGTTATTTTTGTCATAGCCCACACAAGGTACCGCAGCAACGCACGGGGTTCCATCTAGTTAATAACTATTCATCAGTACCGAGTATTTAAATAATTTGACACCGTTAATTTTAGTGCCGATTTTTTAGGAACCAGTAGAAATGTGGTGTTGACATTACTGCCGTGGAGCCGGTTATTTAGATAAACTAGCATTATTATAATAAGTATTAATTTTTTGATTTTCTAATGAACTGGCACTAATCTGGTTTTATTAGTCCCGCTTTTTTTCCTAGATATGGTATGTGTCGTTCTTGTTGGCCGGGATCACCCGATTAATACCAGGTTTTTACAAATCGGCACTGATATGGCGGCCATGTTGTGGTGGTTTGTAGTAGTGGTAGCCTATCCACTACTAAGAACAGAGATAAAAAGAAAACATTCTTGTCTACTTGGGATGGATGAGATCAAGGTGTAGACTTGATTAGTCCATAACAAATCTAAAGCTAAATTTAAAGATAGTAGGGATGGTATATATGGGTAGCTGTAACATCCCACAAAAAACTATACATGGCCAAGTCTGGGATGCTACTAAAGAACTAAACAAGCTCGCCAAAAGAGTAAAAAATTTGGCATCAACAACTTTAATAGAGATAGCATCGCGGAAGCAACAACAATTATACAAAAGGTTTATGTCCAACAACAACAAACTAATATATACAAATTGACTAATAAAAGTTTGATAAGCTACATTCTACAACACTAGTGTTTAATTATTCTATTAAGACATCATAAAAATTGTCTTATGACCATATCATACGAAATACAAATCAAGTGAGATCATTGTGTATAGAGATGCATGGCTATTCCCATCTCTTCGTGCAAACATGCGGTAATAAGTATCTGAAAAGACTATAAGGGAGTGAGAATAATTCTCAACAAGTGAATTCTTTAACAAGCTATTAGAATGCAATAGAATTATCATCAAGATTAATAGAAGTAAGTTAGCACTTACGAGAACATCATCATGTATAATGCGTAAACAACACTTTAACATCAGCCACACATCACTTCCATATAAATGCATAGTTATGTAATATGTCATGCCATGCTATTCTTCACTAAACCACTTCTCGGGAACGAACGGTCGTGTACCCGTACGGTCACGATGCTACGTGACATAACTTCCAATGCATGAGATTCAATACATGCTTCATGCATAATGATGGCTCAGTTCCACATACCATGCTCACACATATTCTTCATCACAATGCAATGACATAAAAAATACCGCAATTCAATATTCATTCTACGATTCAACGGACTCAAGATTATATACGCAACTAGTTAATGCAAGAATTGAATAAGCACAATATGTGCAAACACAGTGATCATGTTGATGCATTAAGATATCATTATTGTTCAGCAGAATAATTATGGTGGAGGCAACCAATAACAAGGTAAAGGGTAGCACCACCGCTATATCCACTTGCATTTATAGATGAAGATAACATGTCCTAGTTGTGACTAGAAGTTGAACCACCTGTATAACAAGTAATTTAGCTACAAACAATACAGAGAAATCATACAAAAATACACTACTCGCACCCTACACCGAAAACCGCCTTCGAACATTATAACATGAAAACAGAGAATATGCCCACAGGAGCAGTATGTCTTATTAATTTTGTAACTTTCATTATACTATTCAAAATATAATAAAAGATAATATTCTAGAAATCTAGAGAACAAGATCTACAACCCTTCTGAAGACATCACAACCAAATTCTGACAATAAATAAGCCAAATCTTCAATTGGAAGCAGGACTTAGAATCTGCCAGGAAGTTCAGAAAGTAGATAGTAAAAACTCGATATCTCAAGTTCTACTCATCCTCTCAATGCGTAATTTACGAATCTGGAAAGCTAAAACAAAACCCACGACTTTTTAAATATGGACCAAATCTAATTCGGTCATTTAGCCCCTCTAAAAACTGTTCAATCTACTACTGTACAGATTTCGTTAGAAATTAAACACGTGACTTGAAACTTAGTTTTCTCCCAAAACATCCTATAAAAACACTTGAAAATTGACTGAGATCTGTATTACATTAATATCTACAACTTCTTAAAAGACATCATAGCCTTGTCACGTCTCTAACATGGGGGAAAACTCTGCCCTAGATATACACCAAAATCTGACAAAATTGTTACTACCGATTTCATTGAACGATGCATGATGCCATACCCCTTTGATTTCCTAGGCTAAAACTCGGCCAAAAACATGTAAAAGCAACAGGAAACTCAAACATAGTTCTCACCTAGGGTTCTTAAGAGAAACTTGGTAGGCGGCGATGGGGGATCTCCAGTTAAACCCATCATCTTGCTCCTCTTCTCTCCCTGATTCCGTTTTTCATGTTTTCTTCTTGAATCCACTATAGTGTAGTAGATCCATGGATTATAGAGTTGCTGCAGAGGAGAGAGAGAAGAAAGTACATACAAGGGGAGGGGAGGGGTCGACGGCGGCTTTGGAGAGAAGTGAGGTTCAGCCCTATTCGAATTTGAGATCGAATTTTCGGCCGAGATCGTTTTTTCCTAGTCCTATTCGAAGTCCGTATGAGCCACGATTAGTTTCGTCGATTTCGAAGAAGGCAGAGGCAGGAAGCACCACGTCCAGCGATCTGACTTCCACATCATCCATCTACCAAGCTACCAGCATGGTTTTTTTTTTATTTTTTTTGGAGATAAGTCAACTGATTTGCTGATTGCAGCCTGCTAGTGGATTCAAAATTTACTTGATGATTTATTGCTAGCCTCCTGCCATCTCGTTCACCATCCACTGCTTTGCACAAGTCCCGAGGAGGCTAAACAAGGATTTTTGCTCCAATGTTGCTCGGCATATCACGTAGTAGTCTGCTCATGTTTTCTGATCAAAGTGTTGATCATAATTTTTGGGAGATTTTTTTAACGAAATTGCTATCGGACTGTCGACTGTTTTTTCTTGCCGGTCATTCGAATTTTCTGCCGTAGATTCTTGCGTTAAGATTGGTGCGGAGATTGGGCCGAGAAGCTGCGCGGGGCCATGCTTTTTCCGTGTGCGTGTCGGGTGTTCGGACGAAGGGAGAGTTTTTTACTTTTAATTTTTGAAATCCGCGTCTGTCCGCTTTCTCTTTCTCATTTTTTTCTCCACTCTCTCTCTCGAACTCGTCGGCGGCGAGGAGACGCCGCGGGAGCTAGGGTTTCTGCCGCCGGCGAGGGAGACACTCCGGTGGATTCACTTCCCCTAGCTCTCGGGGATCCAAGCTGAACCGTTTCTGGGTTAGTTTCAGCAACTTCCCCTGTTTCTCTAATTACTCTCGTTCTCGTTGTCGTCGATTTGAGCTCGCCGGCGATTTTTCTAGGGTTCCGTCACCGCCGTGGTTGTTTATTCACGCAGCCCTTCGATACCTACAGCGATGTTGGCCCCTTCAATTTTTTGCGCCTATCTCTCTCTCCTTCGTGCTTCTTATTCTCGTGCTGAGGAGGGGAATGGGTGTGGATGCAGGGTGTTTTGAATATGTTGTTCGATTTTGTTCAGATTTGAATTGGGTGGAATGCGGGAGTGGTAACCTGTTTTTTTGTCCTATTTGGAGTGTTTCTCCTCTCGTTTTATGCTCACACACACATCTCACCTTAACTTTGTTTTTTCAGGTTTTTTTGGTGCAATTTCTCCTTGAGATCTGAACTTCCTCAAGTCTACTGTTCAAATCCAAATCAAGCAGCATCTCGGTGAGCTCTTCACTACTTTTTCTTTTGTTCATGTGGATTGGGGGCTTGGGGGTGCGGGGGCGCTGTGGTTTTGGGTTGGATGCAGAGGCGTTGATGCAGATTTGTGATATACTGTTTTGTAGTTTTGTAATGTTGCCTGTAAAATATTATGTTGTATATAATTTTGTGCTCCACTCTGTTTGGTATTCTATGGAATTTTGATAATCTCAGTAAGTTCATTACATATTTAAGAAAAGTAGATATGTGTTTTGTGTATCCATATATATTCATGAGATAGAGATAAGCTAGGGGCCTGATATATTTGTCACTCCAATCTGCTGCTATTTGAGCAGCCCAAAGGATTGCTCACCTGAAGCTTGTTTGTATTCTATAATGTCACCTGAAGCTTCACTGGTGTGTTGGTATGAAATTTTTTGGGCACACGATTGTGGGGTGTTTAGTTAATTTGTTCTTTTCTGATATGTGTTCAGATAGGTTATTGGTTTTGTGTTGACTTCCTGGTTTGTTTGCTTGTTGTTCTGTACTTGTAATACAGTGTTCAGTGATCACTTTGATTAGCCTATGCATAATCCCCTTGTATTAGTGTGGATGCGAGTTGGTTAGGGGTCAGGTGGGAGGTCTTGGGGTTTGTATGCAGGGGTTGATGTTAGTTGTAATTTGTTGGGTGCATTTTGCTTGATATCAATGAATTTTTATGTGTTTTATTGATGTTCACTGTGATTTTTTAGTGCCATGGTGTGGCTTTCAAATCTATGTGGTTTGGCTATTGTTTAATTACTGCGTGAGACTTCGGTAGAGGTTGGGTGGTCATCCATAGCAATATTTTTTACTTTTCAGTGGTATCCATGCATGGGAGGATTTGAATTAACTACAGTGCATTCTAATGATTTCTTTTTTTTGAATGGAGCATTCTAATGATTTTTAACCAGACCTTTTACCTTTGTGGCTGACCTATACCTTTTATAGGTGAATACTCATTTTTAGGATTTCTAACTAGAGGTTGAACAATTTTTTTTTGGCTATCTCTGTATATATTATACATGTCTGATGTCATTTGCAGTTTCATATCCCTTAGACGCACTGTTTTTAATGTGTTTGATTGTTTGTTCAGTGTTCATACCTTTGTGTTTGTGCTTCAATAGTTCTTCTGCAAGTTGGTGATGCATGATTTATGTTTGATCGTATTCCTCAAACTCTCAGGCACCACATTTTACTTCCAAAAAACCTATGATGCTGATTTCTCAAGTTTTTCTCTGAAAAACCTACTGTGACAGACAGTGTTTTATCTCACTATTGAGTGTGTTCCTCCATTTATTAGCGTATATTTTCTGTAGATATTTTTTTTATGCAAAAGCGTGTTGTCTGATGGAATTTTTGAATATTCTATTGGGGTATGCTGAACTCTGTATCCATGTTGTGATATGCAACAGTGCACAAGTTTTGACTTTGCTACGATCATACGGTCTTCTACAAGTTCACTGATCATTGCTTGTTACACCGTGAGGTGTATTCACTATTCTGCTTTCAGCAAATTTTGGGATTATTTCTCATTGGCGATTTCGGAGCATGATTTTAAGTCGTCGTCTGGTTATGAGATTCTTGTTTGTGGCAAGTCACATTGAGAGCAAATTATGATTGACATTATGTGGTGGATGTTACTAGAGCTTACGAGAGGTGTTACAATTTAACTGTAGGGGTTATCTTTATTTGTCATTGAGGATTGATACTTTTATGCTACAAGGTATTTTGTCTCAAGGTGAAGATTGTTAGAGATATGATCCGAATTTATACATATTATGTATTTATATTATATTCCTAATAGTAGGATTAGTTTCCTATTATGACTCTTAGTTCTCTCTTAAAAAAATATTATGACTCTTAGTTTTTTTCTACTAGAACTCCTCTATTTTCTTTTTTATATATCTCTTGTATGTCGTAAGGAAAGGGGCAACAACCCTTTCTATTCCGTGCGTTTGTATCAACTTCTCAATACTGATAGTTGCCCGTGGTTTTTTCCCGTAATGGGTTTTTTAAATCTTTGTCTCCGGTGTACCTTGATTTTCCTAATTAAGAAAAACAAAGCCACAAAAAGTGGGGCTCGTGTGTGCGTGATCTAGGACTTTGACTGAAAGCTTAGCACGTCCTGCTTGTGCTCATGGCCAGGTTGTTTCATAGTGTGCCTAACACGAGCAAGTCAGAAATTCGGAAGCAGCTTGAGCAGGGGACGTGGATCTTTTAAGCTTGTGGCATTTCAATTATTGCAGACAAGATTTTCATCAGGGAAGATAGATTTTGTCCGAGAATGTTTGCTCGATGTTCAAAATTTCAAACACGATCCGGACTGAGATGCATGATCCAAGGTGTTTAAAAGGTTTACATGTTTAAAAGACTCAGATAACCTCGTAGTGGATATGGGATAAGGTAGAGAAGTTCAGCATTTAAGGATGGAATTCCCCAGCTGAGTTTCATTGGTTGCAAGGATGATTACAAAGGTTTTGAGTTGCAGATTTCGGAGAGGATAGCAGAAAATTTGCTTCCAAATAACCACGACACCGCGCTCGGCAGCAGGTACACAGTGAGTAGAGATGTTCCAGGCAGTGGAGCCGCTCCAAAAGGATGATGAGGCCATGACAATGCACTTCCTCGATTTCACGATGGCGCCCTCCTCTTGCCTGCATAGGTTACACAGCCATGCCAACTAGGCAGTTCAATGATAAAGGAAGAGGAGGAAGGTATAGGGAGGTATACGAGCCACGGGAGGATCCTCCCCTAATCGATTCGCACCCCGCACAAGCAAATAATTCGCTGCATTACATATTCTAGTTGCTCCTCTTCTGCAGCATACTCAGCAATTCCCATGCCTGTCGAACTACTAGATCGGTTTGGCCGATGAGCTAGTTCAAGAAGACGAAGTAAAAATGCAGGCATGCATGCACATGATGCATCCTCGTGACTAATTAAATTGGTTGGGTAGCTCTGTGGATCAGCTTGGGGGCAAATTAAAGATGAACCAAAGTCTACGCGCAGAAGGTAGGTTTTATATTCCATTAATTATGTAAAAAAGAGATGAGTCAGACTCAGAGCAAAGAGGAGTAAAGACAAGTCATGCAACACTTACTGGATTGGGTGTTTAAGTTAAAACCCTATTCATTCTCCTACTAAATCTGGCAGCATGTATTACTCCACTTACTGGCAGGTACAGACCTACCCTATGGACGGGGTGGGACGGCCGGCACAGCTACTGGCCAACGCCGACCCATCCCCCAATGACCCCTCAGGTTAGTCTATAAGAGCAAGGTTAATAACAGCGCTCGCTGCTAGCGGTAGCTTGCTCCACGTCAGTTCACCATCCATCTAATAGCTAACCAGTACAACAAATAGGCTGTATCATATGTGCCTACGTGATTAGAGCAATGTTATTTTATTTCTTGGTCTCTCTCCTTGATTATTAGCTTTTGAGAACGCGTGGCGCCAGTTACTAGCTCCTCACAGACATAGTATGGCCCACTTTCCTTGGAGAACGTGTGCAGCCCGGCGATAATATAAGTCATCCGCTTATCCTATCTTTTATTCTCTCTCCATGCCAGCTCATCTTCCAAGTCTATGTGGTATTTTAATCGCCCACTTCTGAGCCTGTACCTGCTCAAAGTCTCCCGGCCCAATTCGAGCAGAAATTCAGCCTATTTGCGAGTTGCTTCTGGATTGGATTGAGGTCTTGTGGAGTCGGAGCTGCAGCCGCATCGTTTTGCTTTGATTGCGCCGCTCGACGCTTAGACTTCCGAAGCACACGCACGCGATTCGAAGGAAAGACAGGCGACGACTGCGAGGTCCAAAGCGATGGGCGACAGCTGCGAGACCGCTCAGGCACTCCGCTCTCGCCTCCCCAACTTGAGTACTCGACGACTCTTGCGCGGCTGCGTGGCTGCCGGCTGCAGCGGCAGGGCGCCGTGCAGCGCCACCGCCTCCAGCCCTTCACCACTTCACGCGCGCCTGCAGCTCCACGCATCAGACTTCTCCCTCTCCCTTGTCCGCCTGACCGCCATGGAGCTTGTCCCTGCGGCCTGCAGGCTGCACTGCAGTGCAGAACGGCCGCCGGCCGCTACGCAGCTAGCGCAAGCCGCAATCCCAAAACCACGGTGAGGAGAGCACTCAGCAGCAGTGAGCTGTGACCTATACTAACATGCAAGGGCGCAAGGTATACTCTCGCAGTCTCGTTGACTTGTGATGCAAAAAAATTGCTTAGGATTAAATATTGGTACGCCATCTCATAACTAACTAATTTTTACGGTTATTCGATTAATCAATTATCTCCCATTCCATATGGCCTGTTTATTCTTAAAATCTTTGCCAATTGTCATCATCTTTTGATGTATGATGAGCTATATCATGCAAATACCATCGCGTTGTTTTCAATTGAGAGGCACCATCTTTTTTCCATCTTAGGTGGACTGCGTTAAATATATATGTAATTGCAATATAAATACGATATGCGGTATGTGTTGCGTCTAGTCGTTTCTTTAAGTAAGCATTTTCGACCCACCTATATTTTAATCTTGGGTCCGTCACTGCTTACTGGATCAGGTGTTTAGTTAAAACCCCTATTCATTAATTGATGATCAGACCGCTTTTTGAGCTGAGCTTGCTGTCTAAAGTTGAGATTGTCCGTGCGTGCTTTTGTTAATCTTGCTTATTGTTTCTTGTCTTCCCACCAACAACTTTATCGGCCAAAATTTCTAGCAGTACAAAGTTCACACAAGTTCCATACATCACAACTAGGAAATACTCTAAAAAATTACCTTTTCTATTTCACCTCAATTTTTTTTCTTTTTTTATTACCCAAGTGATGATCATTTTCCTTTTGTCATCTCCAATATATCTGAATAGCAGGGAAGTTGTGGGAGCAGCGGTACTCGAGTCTCCAGTACTGTTTTGCTGCTATATGAAACTACGTGATCATTTTTTGTTGTATACACGGTTTTATCTTTGAACCCATGCATGTCTACATGGATAAAACATTAATTAACAAGCTATGAGCTTGTTAACTTTTCTCCATGAATAAGATGGGGTTTATCTCCCGATGTCTCACATACCGAGTAAGACATGTGCAATAGAAATGCAAGCATTGGAGAAGGACAAATAATTGCAGGTGGATTGAGGAAGGAGTAGAGTACACATGGCAACGATCTATATATCTACCATGTGACAAATTTCACGTACATTCTAATCGAGCTGCACATGGTAGCTAAATGGCAAAAAAGACATATGAAAAGGTGTAAATGATGGAAGTGGGGAGATGGGAAGGTAGTGCAAATATATGTAGGCAGGTGAGAATAGTTTGGCTATATCTATACATGCCGACTGAGCAAGATTGACTAGTGCTCAGAGCAATGGGGGGAAATCGTACAAAACCAATGCATTCCGCACCGGCCAAACTGGTCTTACTCAACTGGAAGGATTGGCCGATTAGAAGCAATAGTTAATTGCTATTGTAAGGGCTGTTCCTAAACTTTTTAGGATACGGTGTGAAAATAAAGTCACGGGTTCTTAATATACCTTCTAAAATAATATCGACACACCCATGTGTCTGTCAGAGATGAAAGATGTTAATGTTAAACAGTTAAATTGCAGTTAGGCTTTTAATAGAAAAGGTGTTTCGAGATAACAGGCTTAAAGGGCTACAATGCATCGAGAATCCTGCCTCACGGCTGATTGTTCCAATAATCAGTTTGAATTTATAGAATTTGAAATGTTTAAAGTTTTGAAACTTTTATTGAAAATAATCATAATAAAAATTTGAGTAAATTGCACTTTGCACTGGGCAGAAAGTATCTTGTTTCACTTTGCACCGAGTTCAACGCATACTTTCACTTCGCACCGGGGTGTCATAAAATAAGTTTCACTTTGCACCGGGTTGTGCCATACCAACTAGCTCTTGCCGTCACCCCCAAGAAAGTCGCTAACATCGTAGATGCCGCCACCTCCTTCATCGGAGCTGCTATGGAGAGACACAAGTCACCCTATTTCTTCGTCATTGCCGGAGAAAAAAAAAGGAGGAAACAAATCTCCCATACCACGAAACATAGCATGGAGAAACCCGAACACTAACATACACTCGATCTATAGAAGACTAATAGGAAAATAGGATCCCTACTCCCTCCGTCCTCCGGCGAGATACCAGTGGTATGAGGGAGGGGGACCGATGAAGATGGAAGACGTAGGGCCGGCGGCTTGGCAGATCATGGCGCTGCCCATGTCACCCTTCTTGGCTGACGCGGGGCTGGAAAAAATGTGCATCTAATCCAAAGCTCCAACCTTATTGGGTTGCTCCAAACCAATCCGCCTCATGTCCTAAAAAGTAATGGTTCTTAATATACCATTAAAATAATATTGACACACCTATGTGTTTGTGTGGGTTTTACATTCTTCTTCTCGGGGCCTATATTCATTTTCTGTGCTCCTGTATTCATTCTCTGAGTGTTCTTGTCGAGTCATGTATTCGTCCTCTAGGGTCCTATATCTAAATTTAACAATTCCTGAACCCTTTTTTCTCTTTTTGGTATTGTGGCTCTTCAATAGCAACTATAGTATTTCTACATAAAACACCCATAAAGGGTATTTCAATCGAAATTCCAAAACAGGATATTGGTTCTTTCTCTTGTTCTTTCGCATTTTTGCTAACAAAATCGAATTATTTTGGAGAATAGAAGGATAGACAAAATTCCAGTGACCGTTGGACATGATTCGATCCGGCGTTGAATAATCCAGAATTTTCCTATCTTTTTACCAAAAGTATCCAACAGTCTATGTCTTACCTGATCATCAGCCATCAAGAGACCAAAGATATACCTTCCGTCAACAGAAAAAGAATAAGTATTCATTTGATCTTGATCCTTGTGGAGTGAAAAAGAAGCTATACTGGATATGCACATACTTACTGACAATATCCATAAATGGCTTGTTTTTGGTAATCGACGAAGATTCCCATATTGATATTCGGGCGCATGATAAACATTAGTACTCCTGTTGTGCATTTCCATGCCTGATTAGGAATAAATATGTTTTTGTCCCCTTTCTTTAAAATGCAAAGCGGACGTTCCGGCACGAATCTCCGCAATTACTTGTTCGGATTCTACATATTGATCATTTTGCACTAGAATCAAGCTTTTTGAGGGAATATTCATACTATGTAGAATACCCTGACTCTGAATAGCTATATACAAGTCTATATTACATAGAAAAGCAGGCTGCCCATGATGGGTACATGTGGGGTGAACCAAATCCTCATTGAATTGCATTTTCCATTTGAAGGGGATTGTACAAGGTCGGCAGTACCCCCTGTGAATACTCCACCAGTATGAAAAGTTCTTAGTTGATTCCTCGGCTCCCCAATAGATTGACCCGCAATAATACCTACGGCTTCCCCCAATTCGACCAGATCGCCATGAGTGGAACTCCGACCATAACATAATTGACAGATCCAAGATGTGCTCCGGCAAGTAAAGGGAGTTCTAATATATATTGGTTGTGCTCGAAATGGCTGTGCTCGAAAGGCAATTATGAATCGATTGACTAACCCAATTCCAATGTCTTGATTTCGAGCGGCAATGCATCGTGAACCAATATATATTCTTGATTCAAATATTCACTTGTAACATACCAGATTTCAACGGATTTGCATAATTTTTCTACCACGTGTACAACCCTATAATAATAGTGTTTTTCCAAAAGAAAACTCTGTTGTTCCGCATCTTGGGCAAACCATCCCTTAGAGTGTATTGTTAAAACATACTCGATTCCTAATGAAATCGATGTAGTAGTGGCTTAATGGAAGTCCAGAGTTTTTATTTGATCTAGTATATAGGATGTAAACTCCATTCCGAAATGATCAATTAATCTGCTAATAAGTCGTTTCATAGCAGTTCCATCTATCTCTTTATTATGAAAGACCAGTTTGGCCTGTTCCGCAATAAATAAGTACCCCTTTTTTGGCTGAGTAGAATTCGACAATTGCTGAGAGTAGGATTCGTGCGGCAAAAATGATGATACTAGCGAAATCAGAAGGCCCCTCGAAAGGGGCATTACCAAATCTAACTTCTTATTTAGATAGTGTATGAATAGGGCTGACTGAATCCTTGTAAGTCTTAAAAAAAGACTAAACCCTTGTATGGCTTCCTCTCTTTCTCTATAAAAAGAAATTTAATCACTCGTCCGAACTAGGCGGACACGAGCGGCGACCCGATCTAAGTCTCGCCTCGCTGCCTTTGGAGCGGTGCGCTCTGATGGCGGCGGCAGGGATTCGCACAAGGACGCCATCAACGGCGCACGAGCGCGAGAATGGCGTGGTGGAGGCTTCAGCATCCGTAGAAGACGGCAGAGGGTGCGGCGCGGCTACGACGACACGGTGGCATCCGTGGCTGATCTCACGAGGGCCGGTGGCAGCGATGTCGTGGCTGGGGCAGCATCCGATGGTGTGGCAACGTGTCGGCTGGATCGGGCCACGTCTCGCACTGACGGCGACGGAGCAGCTAGTGCAGCGGCCGCGTCTCACGGTGGCCGGTGACGCATGCCAAGGCCGGCGTTGCCCCTGCATGTGGCGCCGGCGACAGCAGCTCCGCACCGCCCCTAGATCCGTCGCCCCCAAGGCGAATCTGGACCGGACCTCCCGGACGGCGTGACGGGTCGCGTGTGGCGCCAACGACAGCAGCTCTGCGCCGCGCTTGAATCCGCCACACCCAAGGATGTGATGTGTATATGTGATCGACACAACATTAAGCGATCAAGTCGATGGGCAATACTACAATAGTGAATAGTGATATCCCAGGTAGTCATATAAGAATATCAGTGACAGCCACTAACAGAATCTGATTAACCTATCACTTAAATCTTAATAAGTAAATCATCACAACCAAAGGGACGTCACCTCGTCGTCGTCGCTATGGGAGTGGCCGAGTTGGCACAGTCTAGGGCATCACCACAGGGTTGTTTTGTATGTACGGCGCCGCCGGCTGGAGATGGGCAGGAGTCGCCTGGTGGTGGGAGGGGCGGATCGAGGGCGTCGACGTGTCGAGCGAGCCGCCGAGTCGGTGCGATAGGAGATTGATCTGGGATCGGAACATCAGGATTGCCGGCGTGGAGCGAGACAGAGGAGTCAAGTCTCAAGTCAAAACTCAAGAGAAAAGGAGTACAGCCCTCACGACCATCTACTCATCTCACGTGTACGTGGGCTCAGGGCTTCATGGGCTTCTTTGGCTAAAAATAGGAATACTAATGCCATAACGAATGATTGGGGTTTTGATTAAATGGTCAATGTGCTGAAAATGTCGGATTATTCGTCAAATTGACATGTGGATAATCCGATAAAAAAATCGGATAATCCGTATCCACCAGATATTGGCGGTACCACATCCGGCTCCGCATCCGTATCACACTTCCGCATCCGAAACCATATCCGTTGGATCTTTATAAGTCACTACCATATCCTCGGTTCGGACGGATTCGGATCGGATCGGAGTGGACAATATTCGCTCCGTTGACACCCATAGCTGCGGGCGGTGCCACTAGGTCCGTCCGGCTCTGGCTAGCGGTGGTTCGTCCCACTGGCGATTCAACTCGTCAATGTAGGTTTGGTGGATGGATTGGGTTTATCTGGCGAAAGCCTACTGGCCATGGGCCGGTTGATGACAGCGACGCCCTTTGGCACTGTTTTCTTTTGAAGGCTTTGCTACGGAATTCCCATCCTCCACAATAATCTCGTGTGAAAACCTTGTTCCGGTAGCCGGACGGACGGTGATGCCGTTCACGTCGTATTCCTATGACGATACTGTTCTGGAGAACCTACTCATGAGTGATCAATGGCGGACTTCGAACAAGTTGACATCCATGCTGCGGACCAGGGTTCATCGTATGGTGGAATTCTCTAGACTAATAATTGGTGTTTGCATCTTAGGTAATCCTCGACGATTCTTCTTCTTTGGCTAGACGTTGTTCGCCAATGGGGATAGAAGTAGGACTCGATTGTGGGTTGACTCCAGGTTCTGGGGATTCTGTTTTTTTAGGAAGACAAGGACTAAGGTTACGCCGTTGACTGGAACGATGGCTATTAGTATGAACCAACCTTTGATTGTGATATCTATTTTAGGGGTCTTTTTATTATTCTTTTTGTTTTTAATCAAGCTGTAATTGATTGTAATTCAGAATTATTAGTTCTATAATTGATTGTAATTCAGAATTATTAGTTCTATCTTTTTTTTAAAAGATTGGGTTGTAGCTTCTTCGAAGTAAAGCTAACATGAATTCAATTATCTAAAAAATATGTTTGTGTGAGAGATATTGATGTTAAACAATTAAATTGCTGCTAGGCTCTTAATTGAAAAGGTGTTTCGAGTTTACATGCTCAAAGGGCTACAATGCATCGATAATCCTACCTCACAGCTGATTGTTCCAAAAATCGGTTTGAATTTATACAATTTCAAATGTTATAAGCTTCAAACTTTTATTGAAAACCATCATAAAAAATAATCGATAGTTATAAAAAAATTAATTTTGTAAATTGATTTTTTAGAAAATCAATTCAAGATAAAAACTTCTATTTGGAAAAACCAATTGTTCCAACAAACTATCCTAGTTAGCTAGATGTACAATGTGCATGCTAGGCGCAGAGTGGACAGGACCAGTGATAACGATGACGTGATGAGCTGTACTTCTGCTGACTAGTAGTGCGGCATGCCCGCATGTCCTGCCCGACGTGCTCTCTTTGGTTAAGAGGCTGCCAAAGGAGGAGATGTGTGCATGAGCTTTGACGTTTTCGTGGCATTGTGGGCAGTATGATTAATCCAGGTAGAATCATCGTCACATACGTTTTTACACAGCAACAACTTATTTCTAGATTAAACAAAATAAAAATTTGCTAATAAATCCAAAACATCTGCTTGCACCAACATGGGAAGACGACTAAGATACTCTTGTGCTACCACCCAATGGCTCGACACTGTCCGGCCACGCCAAACTCCGTATAAGATTCTAAGGGCTAACGTCAACCTAGAACAACACTTTGATCCATGTCAGTTTAGAAGGTCTCTATTTCACCGGGGTTCTGAACGGCTCTATAACTAAACCTAATTCAGTGTGGTTTCATGGTACACCATGACGATTCCCTACGTCATGGTATCTCCTAATACCTTCCATCCCGAACTAATGTGTTATACCATTATGTACAATAAGCAGTTCATCAAATAGAGAAGGTGATAAAAGTATATGCATGGTAGAACCTAGCTATTTGGTAACAAATGGCAGGATATATATGAAGAAAAACATACCAATATATAGTGTAAATACAGCTACATGGATGAGTGGTGACTGGTCAGCTGGGTGGTTGTAGGCTTAAAGTTCCCACCATCAATACTTGAACTTGAGAACATTTATTAATTTTTTAAAAACTAAACACTTCACTACAAGGTAGGGATGCAAAATGAGCTAATTACATATGTCAAGCAGGCAAGGGTTACCGACGGGCCACTACTGAAGAAGTGGTTTGTAGTCCCGGTTTGCAGCCCTCTTTAGTCCTGGGTTGCAAACCGGGACTACGAATCTAGGAATAAAGATACCTATCTTGATGGAGTCCAGTTAAAATAACCAGGATTAAAAATCCATTTTTAGTCTCGGTTGGTGTTACCAACTAGGTCTAAAGATGCTAGAGACAGATCCTGGTTGGTAGCTTATTTTTATCTTTTTTTTCACTGTTTTTAACTCCTAGCATGTTGATTTCACTACATCTCCAAATCATCCTCAAATCGTGAAATCCCCAAATCAAGATATTATATGTTTAATAGAGAATTTACTAATTTTTATTCAAGTTTATCTAGATCGTATTAGTTATGTTTTGCTTTATGCTCTGGATGTTATATGTTGTCTTACGAAGGAATATGGTTGTGGTTTTATTGCTCCTAAAATCATCTTGCATTGCATTTGAAATTATATCATCAACCTCTGGGCTGCGACCATATGGGTGCACAATCGTATATTAGCACTTCACAGTTTACTGGGTGTGAAGGCCAGATTATCATGGCATTACATATGTGCTTTTGCATTCTAGATTATGAACGTTATATTCTAGTGGGTTCATCTAGAGAAGGCTTTCTTCTCATGGAATTATGGGATTTGAGCTTATCTTCACTAACGATGTTATGAAATTCGTTGTATATCTTTATGTCATTAAATGATGGTATACTATTGTTTCTTAAACTATTGTATTAATGAACTTGTAGTTTAAATAGCTTGTTTAAGCAGTTTGTTTGCTGAGATTGATTCTCACCCTCATATAGACCTTTCAGATACTTGATGTGGCATGTTTGCATGAGGGGATGAGAGTAGATGCACTTCTGCACCTCACGACGTCACTTGGTTTACTTATGCTGTGATTTAGTCTTAACAATTGAGTTTAATATATTGATTATTTAAACACTTGTGTTACTTGATCATGGCGTCTGGATTTTTTTAGGCTGCTCCTGTATGTTAGTATGATATTGGCTATAACATTATGTCTCTTTGTTGCTGCTTCCGTGATGCTATTTGTATTAAAATAGTTGTTGCTGAATAATTTTATTGTTTTGGTAATGTTGCATAGTTTTAGTGGCAGTTTAGGCTTGTGTAGTTTTCTAGGGTGTTACAGTACTTAATACATCTCCACAACCGATCACTTGAGGCAATACAACAACCTTGTACGGCGATTTAGCATGTTGAACTAATGGAGCAGCTGGATGCGATCATCTGGGGACTCGCAGCCCATGGGAAATACACTGCGAGATCCACACATATTGTGCAGTTCATTGGGGCAGCCACAACCACCTTCAGCCAGATTATCTAGAAATGTAGGCCACCTCTGAAATACAAATTCTTTGCTTGACTGGTCATGCAAAACAGAGTCTGGACTACGAAACAGCTAGAGAAGAGAGAGTGGACGAATCAGGGGTACTACCCACTCTATCTCACAACCAAAGAAACGGTTTTACACCTTGCGCATTGCACAATGTCAAGGAGAATATAGGAAGCTGTACAGATGTGGGGGGAGCTAAACCTCTGTATGGCTAGCTGGACCGACCGCTCGACTGTGGATAGATGGCGCTATGCGTGCATCTGGGCACCTCACAACACAAGGAAATCCCTAAAATCACTAGTCATTATAGTGGCACGGGAGATCTGTTGTTAGTGGCATGGGAGATCTGTTGTGAGGGTTTTTAGGCTTATCGCCAAATGGGCACCGCTCGGCACGGACCAGGCAAAAAGCAGGCACCATCAAGCTGCAGGTGATTCCACCATTGGGAGATATCACCTAGTTTCTTCCCTTTTGTGGATACAAACTTACATCATATGTAATTAAAACGTTTTAAAAATGCAGGGCAAGTTGATGGTCAAAGATTCATATGTTTGAGTTAGGACTACATAAAACAACAAGTAAATGAATTGAGAAAATTTCTTATATGTCCCTGAAATTTCGTTCTATCCCTTCTATGCCCTTGAGTTTTGGCATATCCCTTGTTTGTATGCACCTCAGTTTGCATTTTGATCCCTCCATGCCCATACCATTAGTGGACCATAAGTTAACTGTTAACTTGCTTTCAAAATTGCTATATTACCCCTCCTTAGAGCACCTATGCGCTAGCTTTTTCACCAACATAATTTTCGAGTTGAAAATATTTTATAACTCCCTCCGTTTCATAATGTAAGGCATTTTGACTTTTTTATTGCAACATTTGACCCTTCATCTTAATCAAAAAATTATGAAAATATCATTTATTTTGTTTGTGACTTATTTTATTTAAAAAGTACTTTAATTATGACTTATCATTTTTATATTTACACTAAATTTTTTTGAATAAGACAAATGGTCAAACATAGCATTCAAAAAGTCAAAACGCCTTACATTATGAAACGGAGGTAGTAGTAAACAACAAAGAGAATGTGATTATTAAAAAAATTGGATTGAATTCAAGTAAGTTCATAAAATATTCTTATTTATATTTAAATACATGTTAAATATAGTTTTAGTTTTAAATGCTCGGTGAAACTTTTATATGGTTTCATTAATTTTTGTTAGAGCTTGTTTAAATATCTATTGAAATATTTAATAAATTAAGTCTTGGTTTTAAAATTTAGGTTAAATTAGTTCAAATTTTAAAAAGTCCATATTAAGCTTTTTTTTAGCTTTTTGAAGTGATAACATGACTATGAAAGGGCAACATGGTCATTTACAACAAAAGATAACGGTATGAGCATGAACGGGATCAAAACAAAAGCTCAGGGGGATGTGACAAAATTTGAGGGCATAGTAGAGATGGTGCAAACTTTCAGGGACATATAAGGAATTGCCCCGATTAAATTAAATGGAGTACTGCAAATTAACAATTAACAAGTACCAATAGTTACTAAAAATACTCCCTTCGTCTTATAATATAAGGGATTCTGACTATTCACTTACAATATTTGACCATTTTTCTTATTCAAATATTTATTAATTAAAGACTAAAATATGATCATTTTGGATTTAACTGATAGGAGAGCTATTTTGATTTGTTCGCTTGGTACCAGGTCATATACTATCCCCAAACCACGTAAATGATATTTAAATAGCAGGAAAGAGTAATCAACGCCGAGAACTAAGAAAAGAGGCTGAAGATCTCATGCGCTGCATCAAACTCTGGCGACAACCTTTCCGACCCCTTGGCATAAGTGGAAACAATCGAGATCATATTGCTTCTCCCTTTTGATTTGGTTTTATGGTCGGCTCCCGTTTAGTTTGGTTTAAGCATTTGAATCAGTGTGGAGTGAGAGGTAGAGGGGGAGCATCCCTGCTAGATTGCATGGGTAACACAATTATGACGAAATTAACATTATGTTGATACATTAAAAACACATTTATATATTTTCTAAATAGGATATTTTCATAAGTTATAAATTTTGTTAAAAACCATCATTACTAAATCAAAATTTCAATTTGTCACTAAAAATATTTTCAAGGCGAGCTGCAGGACATGATCTCAATCTTCAATAGTCATCTTGTGGTTTGTATTCTTCTTCACATAATTTGGAAAGCAGACTATATTGCACGCCAGTCAAAATGGAAACACTACGAGACAAATGACTGCATGTGCATTAATTACGCGGCAATTTCGGTTACCTCCATAGCAGGGTTTAACGAATCTCGAGTCGCTTTCCACTCCCATAGGACACTAATACATGGGAATTGATCAATTTGCCAAAGAAGAAGTCCACTGATAGTGGATCTTCAAAAGAAAGGAAAATATATGTTCAAGCGATGAGGCAAGTTGGTTACTAAAGGTTATAACCAGACTCCTTGTATTGTTTTCAATGATGTCTTATTTCTTGTTGTGAAGCGTAGTTCAATTTGCACATTACTTAATATTGTTCCATAGGATGATTATGAATTGGAGATTAGACGTTAAAACTATATTTTTGCATGGGAAGTTGGAAGAGGGCATCTATATGGAGTAACCTAAGGGTTTTATATTCCTAGAAAAGATAACACAGTCTGCAGGTTGAAAAGGTATTTTTATGGGTAGAAGAAGTCATCTAGACATTGATATAAGAGATTTAACTCTTTCATGCTTTCTCAGAAGTTTAGAAGATCCAAATTTCATTGTTGTGTTTATCTCAAAGTTGTTGATGGTTCAGCTATATGTTTGCTTCTCTATGTTATGAAATGATTAATGCTACTAAAGACAAATCAAAGACAACAAAGTTGAAGACAATTGAATAGTGAGTTTGAGATGAAGGATATGGGTTGAGCGAAGCAAATTCTCAGTATGAAAATTACTGGAGAAAGTATGTATGGCAAGTTGTATCCTAGCCAAAAAGATTATATTCAAAAGGCTCTTCGTCACTTTAAAATGCGTGCACAACCTTCTCAGAAATTTGGGGCCTCGGGGTGAAATATAAATGAGGCCCTATAATTTAAAAAAACATGTCAAGCTAAATAAGCCAGATTTTGACTCAAGTATATAGCCTAAATATAGGTTGTATTGTACAATATTTTGAAATATAACATATAATAATATTATTAAAAGAGTGAAGGTAATGCACTGATGCTTACCTCATGTTCTACTAAAAAGCTGCATCCGTCTAGTATTTCTTAAAATAAAATCTTCGGTCATATCTTCATAATTAATCTTCAACATTAGCATCTAGAGTTCCTCCCAAAACAAATTTACCAGGAGCACACTTTTGAGATTGCACTGCTTTTTTTGGTCCTTTTCTCTTATTAGGCTTTTCTGCGCTAGAATCATACTTACCATTTCTAGGTCTAGAAGACATGGTCACTTATGGATTGAGGATTGAGAAACTATACTTCTTTTAGTCATATAACAAAGTACAGTATATCAAATTAAACATTCACATTGCTTTTAATAAATTGATATAATTGATCATTGAAATTTGGTTTAAATTGTTAGGTACTCACCGTCTGTCTCAATACAATTTGTTGCCGATCGATGATCAATCTAATCAGTGTTGAAGATGACTAGACAAGATGAAAAACAAAGGATGGCATGAGCCAGGAGGCCACACAGAACTATACAATAGTCCAGAAAAACTAAAATGAAGTCCTGGGCCTCCTGATCTTCTTCGGCTGGGCGCCACGACAGCGACCAGCGACACTGCCTCATCGTGTGACTCGCGTTGAGACTCAGATGATCGCGATCGGCGATTCATGAAAGGGGAAGGACTCTTAGGGCAGCGGATGATTGAGAGATTGAAGATGTAGTTGCAATGCGACCCTTTGATTGCTCAGCATGTGATATTAGCCGGTCACTCGTTGCTGTAGTTGGCTGGTTGCGATCATGTGATGGATCGATCTTGTCTGTCTCCACATAGCGCCGCCTGTGCTTGCTTACTTTCCTCTGCTGTGCGTTGTGGATGGGTTAACAACATAACCTGATGAACCTATATCCTATTGGGCTTCTCGGACATGGGAACCCCTAGAAATTGTGGGGGTGGGGGGCTGTGGTCGCCCCAGCCGCACACCGTCTTTGACGGCCCTGTATGCATGATGCAAATCTAGTGAGTACATATTTAGTTGCACATTTCATGTTATCTTTAGATGTATGTCCACTGCCAGATTATGGAATTGTGTGCACGTCTAGAGTTCCATATTCAAATGCAGTTAGTTCAGTTATTTATGCAATGGTATGTTTTGGTCCTAACTTATCATATGCATTGAGTACTATCAGTCGGTACATGGCTAATCATGAGAAAGAGCATTGGAAAGTAGATCAGTGGATTTGTAGAAATATGCGTGGTAGTTCTAGTACTTGCAGTTTGGGAGTTCTAGAGATATGCTTGTTGGTTATGTGGATTTAGATTTCGTTGGAGTTTTGGAAAAATGAAGATCACTCATGTGTTATGTTCTTACTATTGGAGGATGTGATGATAGTTGGAATGCCAGTTTGTACGTAGTTGTTGCCTTATCTACTACCAAGCAGAGTATATGGCTATTTCTGAAGCATGTAAAGATGTTATTTAGCTCAGAGGTATGTACACTAAGCGATAGTCAAAGTGCAATTTGCCTTAAAAAAGATCATTTGTTCCATGAGAGAACAAACCATATTGATGTGAGATATGACTTTATTCGAGGTGTTATTGTTGAAGGTGATGTTGAAGTATGCAAGCTAAGTATTCTAGATAATCCGGCCAACATGATGACCAAGCTAGTTTCTGGTACTAAGTTTGAGCTTTGTTCAATCCTGTTGGGTTTTATAGTTTGGTCCTAGAGACTGTTTGGCACATAGTGAATTTTACCTACAAGAGGTGTTTGTTGGTGATTGGTGTTTTTATGTTACAAGAGGAATTTTGATTCAATATGGAGATTGTTATTTATGTGATCTGAATTCTAATACCATATATGTCAGATTACTTTTCTATAGGACCCTATGTCTTTCTCTATTAGGAGTCTTTTATTTATCCCCTATATGTACTATTCTAAGCCGCACCAGGGGGATGTCCCACTTGTAATTACCCTGCGTTTGTACCAAACTCCTGCATAGTGATCATTGCCAGTCAACGTCCGTGCTTTTTTTCCGCAAGGGGTTTCCAAAAAAAAATTATGTTCTCCGTTATGTGTCTATTTTCATAACACAATCAAACTCGAGCATCACATCTGACTGTCTCCAGTTTCAAAGTAGCTAGCTCATCAAAAAGTTCAAGCTGACCGCCCGAAGTGTCCGACTCCACTGGCTAGATCGCTAATCGCTTCAACCGCTATCAACCCTGAGCACCATGTCTAGCCATCTGCATGTTGATCTCAGCTTATCAAATGGTTCAAACCACAACAAAATTTTTTAAAGCCACCTATCAAATTCCATTGTACGTTGTTCTGCTCCACCTTGCATCAATGACCCTCCCTTGAAATTATGCACTTTAGTCATGATTTGGAACACCTCCACCGTATATGTATCCGTGGATGTCCTGAATTATCCGATACCACTTTATTATAAAACTGCCCCAAAATCAAAATCGTTAGCTAACCATGGAAGAAAACATCATAGGAGATTCAAACTTGATGCCTAATCGCCGAGATATCCCCGAGGCACCAATTTTGATCTCTACTCTCTGATCCAACATAATTTCAGCATATCAGGGTGTCAACAACCCTAATATATTGATCCCGGCAGCTGTTGTACCTACTTATGCTACAACTGCCACACAGTTAAAACAACTGACATGCTTCTATATTAGTGAAGAGCCTAGTAGAGGAGTTGGACTCTTCTGTTATACTAAGAGCCTGTCCAAGAGATGCATTCAAAATGAAGTCCCAAAAATACCCTTTTTGGAGCTGTCCCAAAATAATTATCACCTTCAATCATTCCCATGACCAACAAATCTCACATAGTTAGATTCCCAAAACTAATTCATTTGCCTCGTAGGTAGGAATGGGAAGAAAATAGCGTTGTTGGGCCCAGAATTTCCCACAAGAGCTGGTCTGGGATTACCAATACGCGCTTCAGTTCTGACTCCATTTGGCTTCGGTATTGAGTTTGAACTGAATTTGGGAACGAGAATATGGGACTGGGTACCTGTTGGAGCTCTAATTTTGTACTAAATTTCCCAAAACTAGCTTTAGGAACATGTTTGAACATTTTTTAGGAACCCCGAGTACAATTCCAACTCTAAAACACAAGTAATTAGATCTATACATGTACCATAATTAGATCTGTATTTGAATCTGCTTTTATATGATGTTAATTTTATACCTTTTTGATAATATCTTATGAAAAAAAACAATGATGAAAGTAAAGTGTTGAACACCATATAAAACTATAATACACCAGAGGGAGTATGACCTTAATTATCAGCTATATAAGATGTTGGTCTGGAGCATTTCAGTGAAGAAATTATGATACAACCATGCATCTCTCTCAAAAAACACGTAGCGTAATGTGAATTTTTGTGTACATAAAAAATATAAAAGTACAGTTTTCAAAGACACACTACAGTCAACAGAAGGACACTTTAAGCCCGTATTAAAGGCATAGTTCAAAAATTAGGTATTTACGAGTTTCTTCATGCTATATATGCATCTATCCATGTACAAATTAGACAATTTAAGACTAACGAATCGTATTACAGACCATAGATCAGGCTGAGAATTTGTATTAAATAAAACATAAAACTGTGAATACCATCGACTTTTTTTTCATATTTAATATTTCAACTATATAAATTACTAAATATGAAGTTCTTCTAATTTTGAACTCTCAGTTTAGTTTTTACCAAACTGACTCCTAAATAAAACTCAAGTTCTTCTCATTGTGAACTCTCAGTTTAGTTTTTTTTTGCCAAATTGACTCGGAAATACAACTTACTCCAAAATTCCAAATAAACAGATACGGAATTGTTACCATGTTAAACTATCAATTTAGTATTTTTAGTAATTTAATTCCAAAATTAAAAATCATCATATAGCAAGTTACATATGTCAAATGCCCTTTTAGAGTTTAAGGCGTTGTTATCAGATTACCCAAGTTTAAGCATATGATTAGAATTTTTAATATATGCATAAAAACAATCTATATCTATATCTATCTATATCTATACTAATTAGGCATTTATAGGAACTCTCACGTTAATCATAAAAATCCGGCTGTTGATTATCATCACCGTCGATCATAAAATCCAAACTATATATATTTAACTTTGTGGGCTACTCTTAATTAAACTAATAAACCGCGCATGGAGGACATATCTTTACTTTGTGAGCTACTTAATTAAATCAATCTATTCAATTAAACTAACAAATTCAGGGAGAAGATACAATAGATCCCTGTGAGAGGAACTAATTTCGAGAATATTAGAACCGTCGTGCCGATCGTAGGCGTACGTTGGTTGACTCACGAGCACACACAGATCAGTTTCATGAGGCATGTATGGAAGACAAATGAAAAATCACTCATGCATGCAACACATTGGGCATAAATTAGGAGGCCTGAACGTGGATAAAGCATGTGGCAAGATGAACGATCGATCTCCATGGTGGATTGGTGGTTGTTTAATCCAGTAAGCATCCTTTGTGACTAATACGATGAGCATCTTAATTGGTTCGACGAACGAGTGCAAGATGATTTTGATTTAGCCATCCAATCTTGGTGAGTAATTCTACATTTCTACTTTAAGATCATCAAAATTCTTTTAACTAAATCTGTTGATTAGCCTTTCTACGTTAGTGCTTTTTAAAAAAAATTTTACTATTCCATTTTAATTTGTATCCATTAGTAATGCCAGTTACAAAATAACATATTCAATATCTTTGCATGGGTTGGCGGCTAGTATAAATAATAGCCCGTGCAATACACGGGTTGGTGACTACTAGAGTATAGTGCGGCATGAAATATGGTAGCCAACCACATAGAATGGTTGATCCATCCTCCATCAAGCTCAGGATTGAGCGGCGCAGTGCCTTCAAGCTCAAGATCAAGAGCAAGTATTTAATCAACTAAAATAAAAATCCTGTTTTACACGATCAAAGCAAACACATTGAGTCTAGGCATCGTTTACATGTTGACCTTCGAGAGAGTGGTTAAGACGGGAAGTTGATGTTGCGTTCGTCGGCATTGAGGGCTAAGCTTGCAGAAAACTTGGCTAAACCACTCGGGAGTGCGAGGTTTCAGGAGGTAGTGCCCGGTGGAGTTGGTCAAATCTGAACCATTCTTTTGCTTCTACGGCTGAGATCATGTGTGTCTCAGCAAATTCAACTCTCCCTCCATCTTTCCTGGAAGGAAAGCACGAGGTCTGTTCACGCGAGCACGCCGGCGACGGCGTCGACCATGAGTTGACAGATGTTTTTCAATCTCTTCATCAACTTGCGCGACCAACGTGCGACAGTCTCCTTCATGGTATCGTTTGGACTCGCTCCTCGGTATGTGTCTGTCCATCTGAGATAAAAACGACTGTCTAATCCATGGCAATTTTCTTCAGATGGTGCGTGCAGGGTCAAAGATCAGTCCGCATATCTGATTATGATGTGCTTGAATCTGTTGGTTGGATCTGATCACTAGTAGGATAGAGGTATTGTTTGGGTGAAGAAGAGGATGGGTATGTGTCCATTATGATTTGGCTGTGTTGGCAGGAGTATAATCACGGTATGGAGGGCACGACTGACAACATAAGTATTTTCCTCCAAATCTACCTGATTAAGTGAGCTAATTAGGTATGAGTCAATTAGGTGAGGATATGATGAGGTGTCATGATCTTGTCCGTAGGAATAGAGGAAGGGTTCAGATTCTAACTCTAGGGGATCCGAACCCCCTGCACGAACAATTGGATTTGACGGGTTCAGTGCAAGGCAGAGAGCTGGTGGCATTTCAAATATTGAAGCCAAGATCTATACATTAGGGAAGACAGATTTAGTCTGAGCATGTTTTCTCCATTTTCAAGAACTTCAAATGCCATCCGGACTGAAATGATCGAAGGTGTTTAAAAGGGTTAAGCGATTTCATTTTCTTTGTTGATATATGGCTTGGAAGTTGAAATCGTTCTCCGTAATAACCTCGTAGTGGATATGGGATAAGGTGGCGAAGTTCTAGGATTTTTTAGAGCATTCACTGGGGTGAGAGATTCCCCACCTGAATTTCGTTGATCACAAGGATGGTTACAAAAGTTTTTAATTTGCAGATTTTGGAGTGGGTAGCAGAAAATTTGCTTCCAAGTAGCCACGACACCACGCTCAACAGGTAGCTAGGTAGTGAACCGAGAAGTTCCACTGTTCCCGGTAGTGGACGCGCTTTAAAAAGACGATGAGGCCATGGCAATGCACTACCTCGAGTTCACAATGGTACCCTCCTCTCGCCTGCCCAGGTCACACAGCCATGGCAACTCGGCAGCTCAAGGATAAAAAGAAAAGAGGTATTTGAGCGATGGTCCAGCACTAATCGAGTAGCATCCCTGATAAGATGATAATACCGTGGCTTTACTTATTCTGGTTACTCCTCTTCTGCAAGAAGCTCAGCAACTGCACATCCTGATTCCTCCCATGCCTATCGAACTACTGGGTCGGGTTGGCCGATGAGCTAGTTAAAGAAGAAGAAAAATGAAGACATGCTTGCACATTTATGATGCATCCTCCTGATTAATTAAATTGGTTGGGTGGCTCTGTGGATCAGCCTAGGGACAAATTACGTTAGGTTCGGTTTAGGATCACTAACCATCGATCTAGGTAGGTAGAACTATTCTTTAACTATTCTTTGCAATATAATGGGATGAACAACTTGTATATCATTACTAGAACATAGAACACGAATAAAAGCGAGTCGAGTGTAGATGGAACCAGTGGGTTCGAGGAAGATGAAGACCGGTCCATCGTTGTTGTGCGGGTGCGTGTGTCGGTAATGCCAATGATGCTCGGTGCGCCGGCGTCGATGGGTGGTGACGGTGAGGATGGTGGGCGTCGGTCGTCAGTGGCGGTAGGGTCGCCGGCGTCGGTGGTGGTGCCGCCGATGTTGGTTGTTGTCGTTGGGGCGTCGGTGGTGGACGATCCCATCACTGGCTGCGCCCCTGCTTTAGATCGGCTAGGGTTTTGGGTGAGGGTGATGACGGCGAACCTCGTTATTTGGGTCGTGGTCCTCACCCCTTTTATGGCGTAGTGACAGGGGCCCACCAGCCTTCCTGGGCTGGGCGCCCCCAATCAGTGCGCAATCAAGGTTCCCCGTTAGGCCCAACGGCCAAACGGGAGGAGATCGACTCTAACATTCTCCCCCTTGATCTCTTTACTGGTACTTTTAATCTTTTTATATTTCATCACAGATTAGCGCATACAGCATGCCTCATCGTCACGGTCAATCACCGATGGATTTAGCAACTACTACACACATCTTTGTTTAGAAACAGATAATTTTACTTTTACTTTTGGGCCCTTAGTCCAGAATCATAAGGCTTCACTTAAACCGATGCGCGCTACATGTTCCATGAAAAAGTTGGGTGGTAGGCCTTTCTTTAGCGGATCCGCGAGAATCTTTCTTATGTGCTCGAGACTTATTGTGTGATTCCGAACTTTATCCTTCACAACAAAGTACTTTATGTCAATGTGTTTAGTAGCACCACTAGACTTATTGTTGTGAGTGTACATTACTGCAGGTTCTTTATCGCAGTATAACTTTAGTGGTTTCTCAATACTGTCAACCACTTTTAAAACCGGGTATGAACTTCTTTAGCCAGTTCACCTGCCCGTGGCCTCATAACGTGCTATAAATTCGACATTCATTGTAGACCTTGCAATGATAGTCTGTTTAGAGTTTTTCCATGAAATAGCTCCCCCTCAAGAGTGAACTTGTATCCGGATATTGACTTTATACTATCTTTTTGGCAAAATCAGAATCTAGATATCCAACTATTTGGAGTGAATCAGATCTTCTGTATTTCAACGTGAGGCTTTTCGTTCCTTGCGCATATCGTAAGACTTTCTTTATTAATTTCCAGTGCTCTGGGCCAGGATTTCTTTGGAATCTGCCAAGTAACTCAATGACAAAACTAGGTCAGGGCGTGTGCACACTTGTGCATACTATAGGCTTCCTACAGCTGAAGCATATAGCTTTGCTTTCATTTCATCGAGCTCGAACTTGTTTTTGGGGCATTGCCATTCCTCATATTTTTCGCCCTTCACTATATGAGCAGGTGTAGCACTGTATTTAGACATGTTGAATTTCTTCAACACCTTTTCTATATATCACTTTTGAGACAATCCCAGTGCATACTTTCTTCTATCTTGGTGAATCTATATGCCAAAAACATATGATGCTTCACCAAGGTCTTTCATATCAAAAATTTGAGGACAAGAACTCTTTTGTTTCATGTAGAAGACTGACATCACTACTAGCCAGTAGAATGTCATCCACATACAGAATCGAGAAAGTGAATTTCCCATTCTTGAACTTTGTACATATTCAGTTGTCCTCAACATTCTCTTGAAAACCAAACTTCTTTATCGGTCCGTCAAACTTCAAGTACACTGTCTTGAAGCTTGTTTTAACCCATAAATGGATCTCTTTAAACGATATCACATATTCTCTTTTTCTTTTACTACAAAACCTTTTGGTTGTGCCATATAGACTCTTTCGTGTAAATCTCCATTTAGAAACATCGTTTTTACATCCATTTGATGTAATTCCAAATCATAATGTGCCACTATTATTCTGAAAGAATCTTTACAAGAGACTGGAGAAAACGTCTCATTGTAATCAATTCCTTCTCTTTGTGTGAATCCTTTTACCACAAGTCGCACTTTAATCTTTTCTATGTTCCCTTTGGAGTCACATTTAGTTTTTGTAGACCCATTTACAGCTTACTGTATTGGCTCCTTTAGGAATTTCCTCTAAATCCCAAACAACATTAAGTTCGGGACGTTCTCTGTCCAAGGCTCTTGTGGAGTCTTCTGATTTAGCACATTTTCTGTTTGAGGCTGTTGTTGCTCCACCTCATGTGTGGCAGAGCTTTCTTATGGATCCTGAAGAACAGGTTCCTCATTTCTATTTATTGTCACCATAGGAGAGGTTACAACAGGTGTCAAAACCACAACATCAAGCATTGCAGGCGTCACAGCAAACAGGTAGGGAGAAGAAAGGCTCCTGAATCGTTGAAGTGGGTATACACGCCCACTTCTCCTCAAGATCAATCACTCGAACTACCGTGCTCCCCCTTATCATTTCGTCTTCCAAGAAGACAGCATGTCTCGTTTCTACAAACTTGGTATAACTGTTTAGATAGTAGAAATGATAGCCTTTCGATTTTCCAGGATAGCCAATAAAATGGTAATCGACTGTTTTGAGATCCAATTTCCCAAGGGTTGGGTAAAATACTTCAGAATCTGCAGGACTCCCCCACACGCGGAGCTGAGTTAGCGAGGGTATTCTATCTGTCCATAGCTCATACGGTGTTTTGGGCACCGATTTGCTAGGTACTCTATTGAGAATACGAACAGCGGTTTTTAATGCCTCCATCCATAAACCCAATGGTAGGGTGGAGTAGCTCATCATGCTGCGCACCATATCCATCCATTCTGTTGAGGCTTGCCCGGTGTAGAATACTGGGCGACTATACTATTTTCCATTAAGAACCTTGCAAAAGGTCCTGTGATTTGTCCATACGGTGTGTGCCGACCATAGTACTCCCCCACGGTCAGATCTTACTATTTTAATCTTTAAATCATGTTGATTTTTAACTTTAGCTTGAATGTCATAAATTTATCCAATGCTTTTGATCTTTCTTTAAATTGATAAATATAACCATATCAGAAGTAATCATCTGTAAATGTAATGAACGAGTCATAGACATCCACACTTTTACATATTTTCTTTTATGCACTCCATGCATTGTTCTAAGTCTGAGAACTCCAATGGAAGAAGAATCTCATTCTTAACTAGTCTATCAATTTCTCCCCCTCGAAATGTGGCCTAAACAATAGTGCCACAATTTTCATGAGACATTAGGAGTTCTCTTCCTTTTCTTGTTTACTTTTGTCAACAAGGACTCATCATTCACATCAGTTGTACCAACAATTACATCATTGCATACAACATTCACATTATCGTGCATAGGCATCATATAAAGTTTGTCTCGCCAGAAAGCGAGACCCACACATTTTTCATTATTCATAATGAAGCATTGTACTTTATCAAATGACAATAACAATCATGTTCTGCCAAAACACGACACACTAATCAAATTTCTTTACAAAGAAGGGACATAAAATTCCATTGTCGACTCTAATGGTGCTTTCCCTTCTTTGTGTAGTCCTCATCGGGCGATTCGATGTTCTTTTCCTTGGAGCTACCAACATAGTTGATAGTGCCAATATTCTTTAGTTTTATTCTCCCCTCCTCCTGGTCACACTTCTCAATCAGCGTGTCGATGAAGAAGTTTTCCGAGTTCACATTGAAGTTGACAATAAAATCATCAAACTATTTTGGCAATCGTGCCAAAATCAAGTGAATCAAGAAATTTTCCTTTAAAGCCAAATTGTAAGGCTTCAACTTTGAGTTCTGTTTGCACTTTTTGAGGATGAAGTCTTTAACGCCACCTCCGGTGTACTTTTTCGGTCACAATTTCCACCATGAGCTCTTCATGTTGCTCTGTCACAAGGAAACAAATTATCACATAACTTTCCTATGCATTAAGTCTACATCACCGTTGGACAGAAATAGACATAATACGTAGCATGATATTGCAATAAACAATATGTAGAATGATATTACAATTAACAATGTTGGTCAGAAAATAACAACATCATATATACCATAAATAAAATTCCTAAAATTGAAAATCTACCGTTGGTTCGAAATTCAATTTTAGAAACTATCAATTTGATATATTCGCAGCGGAAACATTTCTTTATATTTATCTATTCTCTGAAAATGATCACTTTGATGCAAAATCTATCAGATATTTAACTTTAACAAAGTTCACTGTCAAAACAAATTCACAGTGGAAAAATTTGAATATATCCACATGGACAATGCAATAATTCTGTTATAAGATTCCTAAAATTGGAATTCTCCTGTTGGTTCGAAATTCAATTTTAGAAATTATCAATTTCAACAATATTCATCTATTTGCAGCGGAAACTGTAAAAAAAAATATCCATGAACAGTAGCAAAAGTCTCTTATTCACCCTCTGGAAAAATTATCCCGTTGGTTCAAATTTTAACGGGGCAATTTCTATTCAAAACTATACAAATTTGACTGAAAAACAATCAAAAATTGCTACTGTTCTTGAATTTCCAATTTTTGGGCCAATTCTCCTTTTCCACGCGCGCGCTCCGGCCCAGCACCTCGCCGGCCCATCACTGCACAACGCGGCGCGTGCACGCTGCGCGGCCTGGCTTGCTCAGCCCAACACGGTGCGCAACGGCTCATGACCCTGGCTCGCGCTGCGGCCTGCTCCTGCGCTCGCGAGCCTGCTCGGCCGCAACGTCTCACGGCCCATCGGCTCAAAGCTGCCTGACCTTCTCTCGCGCGCCTTAGCTGGGCCGGCAGCCCAACAACCAATGGCTGGGCTACCGAACCGGCCCGCTCGCGGTGCGCATGCCGGCTGCCACCCGAGCCAATCTCGGCCGTCGGATGGATCCGACGGTTGCACGCCCNGGGGCAATTTCTATTCAAAACTATACAAATTTGACTGAAAAACAATCAAAAATTGCTACTGTTCTTGAATTTCCAATTTTTGGGCCAATTCTCCTTTTCCACGCGCGCGCTCCGGCCCAGCACCTCGCCGGCCCATCACTGCACAACGCGGCGCGTGCACGCTGCGCGGCCTGGCTTGCTCAGCCCAACACGGTGCGCAACGGCTCATGACCCTGGCTCGCGCTGCGGCCTGCTCCTGCGCTCGCGAGCCTGCTCGGCCGCAACGTCTCACGGCCCATCGGCTCAAAGCTGCCTGACCTTCTCTCGCGCGCCTTAGCTGGGCCGGCAGCCCAACAACCAATGGCTGGGCTACCGAACCGGCCCGCTCGCGGTGCGCATGCCGGCTGCCACCCGAGCCAATCTCGGCCGTCGGATGGATCCGACGGTTGCACGCCCTTTTCACTCGAATAAAACCTAGCGGCGCACCGGGAAACCCTAACCCTAAGGGGTTTCTTCCTCCCGGCCGCATCCTCTCTCTCACCGCCGGTGCTCAGCGGCTCTTCTTCTCTCTCTCGCAGCCGGCACCATGGCCGGCGAGCCACGGCCGGCGGCCCTTCTCTGTCTCTCCCTCCCCCCACTTCACTTCGGCCCTCACGGCCAAAAGGGAGCGAGGCGACCGCCCGGGGCGGTCGGTAGAGTGGTTGCACGCGCCGCCGTCGATGGGCTCCATCGTGGCGCCCTTTGCCTTGGCGGTGGAATCCGCGAGGTGAGTTTAGGGTTAGGGTTTTGCATCCTTTTCCCCCTTTTCGTTTTTCTCTGTTTTCTTCCGATCCGATCGGATCCTGGCATTTCTTTCGGTGTTCTTTCCCCTAACACTAGATCGATCGACTCGGAAGGCTCTGATACCATTGTTAGGTTCGGTTTAGGATCACTAGCCATCGATCTAGGTAGGTAGAACTATTCTTTGCAATATAATCGGATGAACAACTTGTATATCACAACTAGAACATAGAACACGAATAAAAGGGAGTCGGGTGTAGATGGAACCAGTGGGGTTCGAGGAAGATGAAGACCGGTCCATCGTCGTCGTGCGGGTGCGTGCGTCGGTGATGCCGATGATGCTCGGTGCGCCGGCGTCGATAGGCGGCGTCGGTGAGGACGGTGGGCATCGGTCGTCGGTGGCGGTAGGGTCGCCGGCGTCGGTGGTGGCGCCGCCGGCGTCGATTGTAGTCGTCGGAGTGTCGGTGGTGGACGATCCTGTCACTGGCTGCGCCCCCGCTTTAGATCGGCTAGGGTTTTGGGTGAGGGTGATGACGGCGAACCTCGTTACTTGTGCCGTGGCCTTACCCCTTTTATGGCGTAGTGTGACAGGGGCCCACCAGCCTTCCTGGGTTGGGCGCCCCCCATCAGGGCGCAATCAAGGTTTCCCGTTGGGCCCAACGGCCCAACGGGAGGAGATCAAATTAAAGATGAACCTAAGTCTGTGTTCATCTCATGTCGCGGAAGATTGGTGTCATATTCCATTATTATGTAAAAAACAGATGAGTCAGAGCAAAGAGGTGTAAGGACAACCGATGCATTATGTATTCCATTATGGCAGCATGTATTACTCCCATTTACTGGATTAGATGTTTAGTTAAAACTTCTATTCATTAATCGATGATCAGGCCGCATTTTGAGCTGAGCTTGCTGTCTAAAAGTTGAGATTAGTATGTCTGTGCGTGCTTTTGTTAGTCTTGCTTACAGTTTCTTGTCTTCCCACCAACAACTTTATCGGTCAAAATATCTAGCAGTACAAAGTTCAGACAACTTTCATACATAACAACTAGGAAATACTCCCAAAATTTCCCTTTTCTATTTCACCTCAACTTTTTTTCCTTTTGTCATCTCCAATATATCTGAATAGCTGTGAAGTTGTAGGAGCAGCGGTACTCAGTGTTGTTTTCTTGCTATGTGAAACGGTGTGATCATATTATTTGTTTTTTTAAAGGACGGTAAAAGTTTTGCCTTGTATATATTAATAAACAAGGAGTAAACTGTATTTACAAAGCAGATCAAAGTGACCTGCCGAAAAAGTGAGAAAAACTACGTGATATCTCCTAAGGGGGGAACTCCTTGAGCCTGATTACTCCGGCCTTTACCCAAGCAACCGCTTCCTTCTTTAATCTAGCTATAATGAAAGTTGATGTCATGGCCTTAGTCCTAAATATTCATACATTTTTTGTTGTATGCACGGTTTCATCTTGAAAGCATGCATGTCTACATGGATCAGACAATTAACAAGCTATGATCTTATTAAATTCTTCCCATGAATAAGATGGTATTTATCTCCCGATGTCTCGCATACCGACTAGACATGTGGAACTGAATGCAAGCAAAGCAAATGGACAAATAATTGCAGGTGGATTAAGGAATGGGAACTAGACATGGCAACGATCTATATATCGACTAGTATGTGACAAATTTGACATACATTCGAATCGAGCTGCATATGGTAGCTAAATGGCAAGAAAGACATGAAAAGGTGTAAATGAAGTTGGGAGATGGGGAGGTTGGGCAAATATATGTAGGCAGGTGAGAATTGTTTTGCTATCTATACATGCCGACTGAGCAAGATTGACTAGTGCTCAGAGAGATGGGAGGAAATCGTACAAAACCAATGCATTCGGCGCCGGCTAAACTGATCGTACTCATTTGAAAGGATTGGCCGATTAGTGGCAAGAACTAGTTGCTATTTATTGTAAGGGCTGATCCTAAACCTTTTAGGACACGGTGCGAAAGTAAAGTCATGGGTTACCGTCTAAAACAACATCGACACACCTATATGTCTGTGTGAGAGATGTTGATGTTACACAGTTAAATTGCAGCTTGGCTCTTAATAGAAAAGGTGTTTCGTGATAACAGGCTTAAAGGGCTACATTGCATCAATAATCCTACCTCACGGTTGATTGTTCCAAATATCGTTTTGAATTTGTACAATTTGAAATGTTTCAAGCTTGAAACTTTTATTGAAAACCATCATAAAAATTTAATGGATAGTTATAAAATTTTAATTTTGTAAATTTATTTTTTTAAAAAAAATCAATTCAACAGTAATACAAATTTTAATTTGGAAAAACCGATTGTTCCAACAAACTATCCTAGCTAGAAGTACAATGTGCATGCTAGGCGCAGAGCTGGACACGAACAGTGATAACGATGACGTGATGAGCTGTACTTCTGCGGATTAGTAGGGCGAATTCAGGTGCGGCATGCCCGCATGCCCTGCACAGGGTGCTCTCTTTGGTTAAGAGGCTGCCAAAGGAGTAGATGTGTGTATGAGCTTTGACGTCTTCGTGGCATTGTGGCCAGTATGATTAATTAATCCTGGTAGATTCATCGTCACGTTTTTACATAGCAACAGCTTATTACAAAACAAACTGAAAAATTGGAATCTCGAGGTTGGTAGTTAGTTAGGCGTGGTGTTCAGTTTGCCGGGACCAAGGAGAAACGGCTTAACTAATAGCAGGCTGGTGGTTGCTTTTTCGGAAGGGCCACAAATGCTTTCGACTCCTTCCTCATGCTGGTCTGTTGATGATTTGAAAAGAGAGGAAACGCAAGAATTTTTCAGCATCAATTCAAACAGGTCGAATTTCTTTTCGTCAACATTAAACAATGACTAGCGTCCTGTAGCATTTTTGCCCTGTTTTTCCCTTTCTTTTCAATTCCCCTGCCTTGACTGAACGTCATCTCACTCGGCAGCATTTTGTCGTGCTTTGTAACCGAGAAAGTTTCTCCTACAATCTTAATACAATCAGTCCGTCGAAACTTTTGACTGGCCCAGTGAAAAACAAAACAAAAATTTGCTAATGTTTCCAAAACATCCACTTGCACCAACACGGGTAGACGTCTAAGATACTCTTGTGCTACCACCCAATGGCAGGACACCACGGGGGCACGGCAAACTCCGTATCTGATTATAAGTGCCGACGTCATCCTGGAATGACACTTCGATTCGGGTCAGTTTAGAAGGTCTCTATTTCAATGGGGTTCTAGACGTCTCTGTAACTTAAGCTAATTCGGTGTGGTTCCATGGTACATCATGGCGATTCCCTGCACAATGGTATCTCCTAATACCTTCCATCCCGAACTAATGTGTTATACCATTCTGTGCAATAAGCCGTTCATCAAATGGAGAAGGTGGAAAAGATATAAACAGGGTAGAACCTAGCTATTTGGTAACAAATGGCAGGATATATATGAGAAATACATAACAAGAAATAAAGAGTGTAGATAGAACTACCTGGATGAGCGGTAACTGGTCAGTTGGGTGGTTGTAGGCTTAAACTTTCCAACCATCAATACTTGTGAACATTTAGTAATTTTTTTAAAAAAGCTAAACACTTCACAACAAGGTAGCAATGCAAAATGAACTAATTCATATGCCGGGCGGGCAAGGGTTACCGACGGGCAAAATATAAAACCCAAGCTACGTCCTAAAGACTATCAGACATGGATCGGACATGCTCACCAGTAAAAAGATGAACCCATGCCTGTCCCCATTGGGGACGGCACCCATGGGTACCTGGACCGATTGACAAAGTTGCCATCCCTGGTCGAGTGAAGAGGTTAGTGAAGCCACTCTCAAATTGACATATACCATCCCTCCTCTACCATCTAGTCCCCTCTCCTGCTCGAGGTTGAAGGTGACATAAATTTGCCACAATTTCATTCACCAGATGAATAGCAAAGTTGATACCAAAACCAATGAACGGCCAGAATGGCTGAATCCCTTGTCAATTTCCCTCTAATAATTCAATCAATTTTACTTCAAATCATCCAGAATAACCGTATCTTATTCACCATCTACAATTATGGATGCTAGTGACATTCCACGTCCCCACCGCCATTTTTTGGAGGCTGTGCACCCTCCCCATCCTTACAAAAGGGACCCCATGCCATCGTCCTCTTATTTCCATTCCACCCAACATCCAAAATCCCCCACTGTCTTTGTCGAGATTCTTGAGGTTCCCTCCTGGCCTCCCTCACCTCAGCCTCATGTGAAGTCCAGTTGCTACCGTCGCTTCATCAGAGTGCCACAAGAGTTGGCTGCTCCTTTCCAAGGATCCTTACTAAAGAGCTTGTGCTCAGCCTCACCTTCCCTCGCTCGCTAGCCAACACCAAAAATACAAGCTTTCAATTGCCTCTTGTTGGTGACCATATGAACCCTCCACCGGCATTGCATAACCCATATGATGCATGACCATGCATCCTCACTGTCCAAAGCTCGTGGAAAGGCATCCGTCGTCATGAATCTGAGAAGCTCCACAGCACCCAAGCTGCTACCCAACACCCCTGCCTCCCTAGAGTGCCATGCAACCACCGTCTTCTCTGCTGGGATAGCAGCGGCGCCCTCTTCCCACTCTTCTGCTTCATCAAACCCGAAGATGCATGGACTTGGACGTCAGCGACAACCCATACCAATGCCTCCTTCTTCCTTGTCATCGGTCATCTTCTTCTATTGTTCATGTCATAGCCTCACTGGTGAACATTGAGCACCGCCAACTCTCCCTCTCCCTCACTCTCCCTCTCCTTGCCTCTAGCTCCATGTTGGAATGGCCCCCATCGGACCAGCTGCCACGCCCTAGCTGTCTTCTGACTGATCGGCCAGCGTGACCCGCTTGTTAATAGTCCCTTTTGACTGACGTATAGGTCCTCACATGCAGCACAATCGTTGACCTTGCCTGTTCATCAAACAGTTGGTGGACAACTTCCATGGTCTTGGTCAACGGTCGTGGGGCCAAGTCGTTAGTCAATATCAGTGGAGTTTCTCCGCTCTGTCCTCGAAGATGTCAATGGAACCGCCTACCATGCTTTGTTCCATTGGGGCTGATGCAGGAAAGATGATTTTTGTCATAAAAATAATTCCAATAACTGGCAATCTCACCTAAATAGCACTAATCTTCAAACTGTCATATCTTAGATGTTTGAACTCCAAATTTAACCGTTCAGACTGCTAAATTATTATTAATATATAAAGTACCCAGTTGTATAATTTTATGTATTGGTGTTACCATTCCTAGTGTGTTCATCATAGTTTATGGTTTCTTCTGCACCTTCTGCTATTCCGAACTGCCCAAAGCAGAGATCAAGTTATTGGAAGCTTTTTACAAGACCATCTAGCTAAGCAAGGAAAGTCAGGCTACATTGCTTGTTTGTGTTGAACCAGCTTTTGTGAAAACTATTCTGTTTCCTTGTTATTGCACGCAATCTAGAAAGACGATAAGTAAGCTAGCAATTTGTATTAGTTATTATTCCAATATCCTCTGATTATGATTAGGCATTTACTTTTAGATATGACCTTATTACATATTTACCTTGTAACCATAGGAAAATAATCTGACTAGTTCATATGATGTGATTAAATAGTTATTCAACATAGGCCATATGCTTAGCATATATTGGTTAGAATTAACATAGCATTTATGTGTTGTAATATTTACTTGAGTTCATGAGGGATTTGAAGAGCCTCTTGGCTTGGTTTGCTAATACGTTGGGAGAAAATCTTTTACAAAACCAAAACCTATCTTGGGTGTAGCTTAGGGTCATAGATAATTGTTGGAAGGTTGCACTACAACTAATAAAACACTCGATTGCGGGCCTTTGGATGTAAAGTGCAATCATAGAACAACAAATCTAATGGGTACCGTCTGATAAGAACTGTAGTTCAGAACGAAGCACGATACCAATGATGAAGAGAAAAGGAAGGTTTGTGTAGGTTGAGATGATCGGCAAGGTTATGCCGCACATCCTTAGGCTATACCAACGAGGTGACTGAAGTACCTCATTGTACGTCTGTTCCGGTAAGAACCATTTAGAAGGTGTTGACACCGACTTAATTAGCAACTCAGGTATCATTTGTGTACCACGATGCATGGTTGACATGCTACTAAGAACTTTTCTTGTGGTGAAAGTAGTACGCATTTGATGAGAGTCATAGGCAAGTTTAGTCATTTTATAGAACCCTGGAGGAATGAAATTATGGTGGATTAGATATTCAGTATATAGCGTGGTTTATGGTTATGTTCCCCAGTTACATCTACATGGTAATAATAATATGGACTTAGAATAGGCGCATATTTGGAAACATTTGTTTAACCTCTAAAACTATTTTGACCGCTCTTTTCTCCAAAACCAGCCTATTATGCCATTGCCTAAAATAATCACACATTGTATGCATTTCATGGTATGGCTGGCTGAGTACAGTAGTTGTACTCACTCTTGCTTTAATAAGCTCTCTAATGAAGAGCTAAGGACAAAGATGATCCTACCCGATGGTGAATCCTTATCTATACACTAGTTGAGCACCTGATAAGATGGAAATCATAGGCCTATTTAGTCCGCTACTTCATTTGTATTGTTTTTCAGGATGCAAGTGTTTTTATAAATGTAATGATACAGTTATTTTTTGCAAAGTTAGAGATATGCCACTGATATCAATGACATGTGTGACCCATGTGAGTCAATGACATATGGGTTAGGATGACATATCTCCAATTTAGCAGAATTAGAGTGGCATGGTTCAAATTAATCCTATTAATAAACATGTGTCTTTGTTGCCAAATTGTCGTGATGTACTTCTTTTTTACTGAATACAATGTCATTCAGAATAAGTAAATTTTCGGGCATGAGATAGTTCAGTTGGCTCCAGATCTTTACTTATCTCTGCATATGCCTTCAAGATGAAGATGAACATGATCAAGTCTGAGATCACCCTTATCAAGAATCCGGTTTTAGATGATCAAAGAAAACACACATTAAGAAGAGATATCGTTACATTCAAGGGTGTGTTCAAGAAGGGAACATTGATGGCGAGTTGCTTCGCACTTAGGGCCAGCTCTTATACATGTTGATGGATATAGTCTGTTTCGGTTTGAGTTACTTCATACAAGTAGTGAAGAACAAAGTTAGAAAGGTTGGGGAAAGTTATATTTCATGTTTTATGTGCTCATTCTCGTGTACTGTGTGGTATAGAACTTCGGTTTACAGCTTGGCGTGTGTCAAGTAAAATAGACTGGCCTTGTAGTTATCAGTCGGTTATATCCTTGCTTGGGCTCATGGGTTGTTTCACACAGTGTGCCATAAAAGGAGCATGTCACAGATCAAGCAGCAGCTTGAGCAGGGAACATCGACTAGGTGCTTAAACCTTTGGCATTTGAAAAATCGCAGACAACGTCTATAACATCAAGCAAAAATAATTTACTCTGAGAATCTTTTGTCCATGTTCAGACTTTGAAACACGATCCAAGTTCAGATGATCGAAAACTTTAAGTGTGTGGAAAATGGAAAGGCACATCCTCAAATCGAAAGAACCATTAGCTACGTAGTACTCTGTGGTGACTAAGGTTCTTCGAAATGACAATCTCGTGAATGTATGTCTCAGATGGTAGCCAACATGCCTTATTTAAATACAATGGTGAACCCAGCCAAAAATTATAAATTCAGCATGGTCAGATAGTGTGGTTTAAACGAAATTTTAACTTTGGGCTAGATGAGATTATCGTTCTTTTTTTGTTTGGGCTACCCCTTTCTCTCCATCTTTCCCCTTCCACATGGCAAAACTCCAGTCAACATCCGATGTCAAGGCAGCCGCGGTGCACATTCGGCAGTCATGAAGAAATGCAGATGGAACCGCGTGTAGGCAACAAACACTGCTAACTGCAGTCACTATTGATGATACGAAAAACGAAGAAGATGAACTTGGAAATCAGAGCAGGAAAAACTGAAGAACGAAGAACAATATTTCGGGCAATTTTCGTGTTGTTTATTTCTGGAAAATTAAGAATACAAATAAAGTTAACTACTACTTGCTACTTAAACCCCGTCAAGTCTGGATCCTGTGACAGTCCACGGTTCACAATTCTCGGCAATACTCACGCCACACGTCATAAACGCACGCACTCCTAGGATGCAGCCTCTACGTACTGAACCATCTGACCAGCTCGCCGCGCCAATCACATCTGGTAACGAACTACAACTGAGATTGACGTTGCTCCTGCCATGCACGCTGCATCAACGTGAGCTTTTGCCACCTCAAGATTATTCAATTAACCAACACCACGGAGGTACAACCGAAATTCGAAAAGGCAGGCCAAGTTGGTGGCGGTGGAACTCAAGAGAGCATGATTGTGTATGATTTTCCGCTTAAATCAAGACATGCAAATTTGCTTATTGCTGTTGGATCTTGGCTGTATTCAATCGTGTAGCTTATCACATCTGCCTTGCCGTGCATCGATGAATACCACAAACGAACAGCCATTGATTGTGAAGTTTCTTTTCAATTAAATTTACTAGTCGCCAACCCGTGCATTGCACGGGCCATTATTTAATCTTATACTGTAGAATATGCTGTTCTTTGAAATTTCATTGAATTTACACCAAGTATGTTTTAATGTTTGAAAGACAATGTTTCTTATTTACAATTACAGGAATCAAATTATTTCTCACAAATAATAAATAGAATTCACCCTAACACATCTTTTAATACTTCCTACTGCTTTAGTTTAATAATTTTACAAATTAGGAATTAATAAATACATATATTACTCACATTGGAGTCTAGTTTTGCTTCCTCCATGAATGAATTGTGAAATTTGGATTTAAGAAATAACATTGATCTCGGTTTGGAGTCTCAAATATAAATTTTTATAATTTAATACTTTCATAATGAATAATACACATATGTCATATTTGTATTTGCATATTACATATGTGTATTTTTCACTTTTTTAATTCATTGACCTTATGGAAAATAATATATATGATATAATTAGTCATATATGTAATAAAGTTAAAAAGTATTCACTTACCTGCCCTGCCATATGAACATATTCCTTGGACAGCTCGCTAGCTTGAACATGTAGATGGCCACCAGAATAGTGTTATTCACCATTTAACTCCTACATAAAAATAAAATAAGGAACCAACATGCAGTAAATCCAATGAAAAAAGTTGACCAAATATTACAGGACGCATAAGCAATATCCATAAATTGATGTGGCGTTTAGCTGCATATATAGTTTGGCAGAAGCGAGCTACAGCAGCAGCCCATCGATCAGTATGTGCATTATCTCGGTCAATTAGATGGGCGCATGTTGACAACTCTACAGCAGCAAGCGTTTTCATCTACACGTAGGCAGTTGAAAATTATAGATATATAAAGAGAAACATTGATGGTTCCAATCACTACCGATCAGGGTGAAGTGCATGTGCATGCAGTCCAAATCGCCACACACCAATCAGGAAGAAGATGTAGCGGCTGGACTCGGTCGAATGAAATCCGCTAGGTCAATGCCTTTCGAGATTAATGGTGACTGGAGCAGCTTGCCGGCGGCGAGGTGTCACGCGCGGCGTCTTCGCGTGTTACGCATCTGTTATCTCTCGACAGGAAGGTAGGATCCTTCCTGTTTGTTCTCTCGTTTGGAAGATCTGATCGGTATTTGCGAGAGGATAAGATAGGTATGTGCAGATGGGCTTCAAAATTAGGCCCTAACTTAAACAAAGAGTAGATCATCCAATCTACGGTTACAATAACATAATCTAATGAATTGACGGCTAGATATTTCTGGTTAATGTGAGAGCTCCTAGAAAATGCCAAATTAGTATAGGTATAGATAGATAGTTCTCCGTTAACATTTTTATGAGTAGAGATAGTCTTTTCAATAAGTATAGACAAAAGCTCGAGCAGTGACATTGGGACAGGAAGAGGTCGAGCTGGAGCTAGAGCTGGTTGCCTCCATAATGAAGATCCTCCTTTCCCTAAGCTCATCCTCTAATTCTATCAGTGGTGCCCTGTGAGTTTTTTATAGTATATTTTCAGGTATCGAGATACCAAAACACAATAGAGCCGTTCATTCCAACATAGCTGAAGAATTAACGTTTAGATTTTGTTTTGGTAACTTGAGGCACTATTTTCTATACCATAAAAAAACTCATGGTGCCCTTCAATTTTTGCTTGACGACTTAGGAAGAGAAACATGAGCAGTTCCTGCCTATGAATTTTTCACTGGTCTGTTCCTTCCATTTTGTTCATGACTAACCAGTGGGTCACCGAGCCAAGAAGTGTTACACAATTTGATTTCATGTGTTTGTATCACTTGGATGTTTTGAATGCGTTATCCATGATAAGATCACACCGTGAGCTCGTTGTTTGCCACCTTGAGTTTTCTCTGCTTGTTTCTTAGGAGGCTTGGCTGATATATTTGAGAACACTCGTGGACAATTACCTAACGTCGCCAGGGTCCAGTGGCGGAGACACGCTCTCACATGCACCGGTCAGGAACCCATGGCTATTCAGCTGCTCAACTACAAAGAGGAAGAATGAGGTGTAGGTGGGAATTCGCACCATATGAGGGTCCTTCCCAAATTCGTGGCATTACTTATTCTGCCCTTGCATGCTTCATGCTCAGCAACTGTACCTCCTGATTCCTCCCATGCCTAAAGAACTAGTGGGTAGGTTTGGTTTATGAGCTAGTAGAAGAATAGGAGGAAGAAAAATGAAGGCATGCGTGCACATTGATGCATTCTCCAGCTAGTGAACAAAAATTTGCTGGCTTGCATGCTTCGTGGTTAAGCTTTTTTTTTTTTTAAAAAAAAAACAACTCTGTGGTTCAGCTTAGGAGCAAATTAAAGACGAGCAAAATACTATGTGTATCTCATGGGGCAGAAGCTGGGTTTTATATCCCATTATTTGAAAAAGAGACGAGTCAGAGCAAAGAAGAGTAACAACACACGCGATGCATTTGTCATGTATGCAATATGGGAGCACGTATTACTCCCCTTGCTTGATTAGGTGTATAGAGTTGAAATCCTATTAACTCTATGGTCAGGCCGCTTTTTGAGCTGACCTTGCTTTCTAAAGTTGAGATTAGTCTGTCCATGCACGCCCTCGTTAATCATGCGTTATCGTTTCTTGACAAACTATTGCTCTTCCCAGAATCAATCTTGATCAATGAAATTTACTAGGTAGGGCAAAACTTCTGACAAGTTTATTCATACATCACAAGTAGAAAATTATCTCCCATTAGTTGTGGTAATGTAAGATACACAAACATGCATATTGAAATTCAATTGCCATTTAGAGATATAGAAATAACAAAATTTGACACTTTGGAATATAGAAACAATTTGCTATTTTTATTTTGCTAAATGCACGTTAAATTTGAAGTTGCATGTTTGTGGGCTAACTTATATTATCACAACACATCTTACCAAATTTTAATATAACTATTTACAACATATGTATAGCCTATGTGCAAATGCACCTTGGTTCGAAAATGACTTTCCTGTAAGCGTAGTACATAAATGGTAGTGATAAAAAATGACTTTCTCGAAAGGAAGACGGGAGGGTGTAGCAAATCTTTAGGTTAAAAATTACAAGGGGGTTTACAGAAGAAAAAAAGAGCAGAGAAGATTGATGCACAGATATACACCCCAGGGAAGTGAGCAAAATATATTGCTTTGTGGACGTTAACGAGGACAGATAAATGGGTTGATGGTGCATACCGGTATTATATATACCAAGCAATTACGTGTTCATAAATACAATAGCATGGAAAATATATGCCAACTAAACAAACTGCACATAACAAAGAATCAAAAACAAATCGTTCGTATCAAAATAATTCACTACACATGGCTAATTAATCACATTGAACGTTGATTCTGCTTTGTGTTCAAATGTATATAATTTTTCGATCGTGGAGATAAATCCAGGTTCTACGTATATGGAATTTCACCTGAAATGAAAAACAAGGTATATATGCACATGGTCAATTATATGTTGCTGAGATCTTTTGGAATCCTATAGGTTTTTAAATGAAACTTTCTAATATTGCCCTAATCTTCTTCTGTGGTTCGTATATCGTCAATATGTCTTTGACTCCATGCTATATTTGTCCATTCTTCCGTGCCACGGCATCTCCTCCCATCCCGTTAGAAATTCTGGTGGTGCTTATCAAAGAGAGAGGTGGAGGGAGATGAAGAAGGGAAGGATCCGTCTGGTTACGAATGATAAGAAGTATTACATATAAATTAAAAAGTTGTGCAAACAAAAATCTGTTGATAAGTAATTCTAGCAAATTTTGTTAGTAAGACTATGGGTAATACTGTTTCAGTGTGACGTGGTACTACTGACGATGCATTGGTCTAGTACTTGCTAATTTACAGAGGAGGAATTTAGTGACCGAATATAGTCAAGAGTAAGTTAGTTAACCTTCGGTCAGGGGGAGAATGTTGAATTTGTTTTTGACCTCGGTCAATCAACTTGCGGCAAAAGAAAGGAAGGATGCGCTAGCGCACCCGACGCCGCCATTATTTCAATTTTATAGTCCGATTTGTTGCTGTGACAGGGAGACAACCCTAACTCTTATTGGGCTCGGCCCTCGGCCTATAGTGTGCATATATAAGGAGAAGGTAAAACCCCAAGGGGCTCTCTCACGCCAATTAGGTTTTCCTAAACCCTAATTCACCCTAACTGATCTCCAAGCACACTGGAAGGCTCGGAAGCTCGAAGCCCTTGTCCTAACCAGCGCTATGGCTGCCACTTCTACCGGTAATTGACATGATCTAACTTTAATTCCGCATTAGATTAATTGCTAGGAGTGATTAATCTAGACTAATTGATCTTGGTTTTAAGTTATGATCTAAGTACTGTTAATCTAAAACTAACAACTGCTACTTTCTATCCACTGGCCCAGCTGTGAATGCGCGAATTAAGTTTCCATTAGTTAGTAAATTCAAACATGATATTTATTTAGAGTACTTTATATGGTCGTGTAGCATCCCGAAATTTTCTAACAGGGTTATAACATTTAATCAGGTGTTTAGTGTTAACAAGGCTTAAAGCCTTAACGACGATGTGATCAGCTTACTATTGTCTGCTGACTAGTAGAGTGATGCCCACCGTGCCCTGCCCTGCTTAAGAGAGGCTGCCAAAAGACGTGCTTTGACGTTTTCTTGGCATTGTGAGCAGTATGATTAATATCCAGCTAGATATTCATCGACACGTTTTAATTAGCCGTAGTTTATTTTTAGATAAGACAACACGAAAAATTGATGATAATTCCAAACATCTATGTACCCTAACACCGTAGACTTGTAGATACTCGCTGTGCAACCGCAACGTGGCCTCGAACGCCCGGCCGGGCACCGTGGGCACATTCGCCCAAATCCCGTCTCACATTGAGCCTTACGTACACTCTGCCTCTGAGTCATATTCGGAGGTCTCAATTTCAGTATGGTTCACTGGAGCACCGAGGCCATTCGCAGCGCCATAGTATCTCCTAATACCTTCCATCCCGAACTAAAGTGTTAGAACAATTTGAACAGTAAGCCGTTCATCGAAGGAAGGTGGAGGAAGTCGAAGCAGGGAAGAACCTAGCTATTTGGCAACAGATGGTAGAATATGAAGAAGACCATATTAATAATGTGAATAAAGAGTCCCCACAAAAAAAAATATGAATAGAAGAGATTGTGTAAATATGGCTACGTTCATAAGTGGTGACTGGACAGCTGGATGGTTGCAATCTGGAATGATGGACCTAAAGATGACCGATAGAAGAGATGATTGACGACACAAGACCGTTTTGGTACTTACAATAGTGTAATTTATGGCAAAACTTACTTCAACTGATAATCTTCATCGTGTAAGATGTTTGACTTTTTTGTTTGTAACGTTTGATTATTTATTTTATTTTAAAAATAATGAAAGTATTATTTATTTGATTTATGACTCACTTTATTATAAAAAAGAACTTTAGACATGAATTATTATTTTTTATATTTATATAAAAATTTTAATAAGACGAATGGTCGAAGAAAAGTCAAACATTTTACATTATGAAAAGGAAGGGTAGTTAAATAAGATAGGACTTGTTAGTAAATTCATGCACTATACTGGATAATGTTTAGGTATATTAATTTTATTGTATAACAGACTTCATAAATTTAATTAGGTATGTAGTGATAACATGGTTTAAAACGCCATTGTGTCACAATAACGGGGTATTTAAGGGTTGGATGTGATTGATTCTAGTATAATGAATCTGGACAGGTTGTCAGTTATATTCAACCCTTAAATGCTTATATTTTTTTACGGAGGGAGTAATAGCTTTTCGTAAGCAAAAGCTGTATATTGTTCCATTATCTATTAAGAAAGGCCGTTGTTCCGTGATAACTAGGCTTAGAACGCCATTGGGCTAGGTATAATGTGCAGACTAGGCTTGTCAGATGGCAAATTCAGGGCGGCACGGTGCCCAGCGAGCCCTGCTTCTTAGGTAAATATGTGGTGAATTCAACTTAGGTTGTGTTTAGTTTAAAAAAAATTAGCCAAAAATATCACATCAATATTTGGACACACATTTAAAGTATTAAACGTAGACTAATAACAAAACAAAATACATATTCCGACTATACACTACGAGACAAATCTTTTAAGCCTAATTAATCCATCATTAGCACATGTTGGTTACTGTAGCACTTATAGCTAATCACGACGTAATTAGGCTCAAAAGATTCGTCTCGCTATTTACGGTTGGAATATGTAATTTGTTTTTATTATTAGTCTACTTTAATACTTTAAATATGCCTAAACATTGATATGATATTTTTGGCTAAAAAAACTTTGGATCTAAACAAGGCCTTAGGCGAAAACTCCACTAAATCCCAAGAAATAATTTGTTTAAATTACATATGTAGATAAGATTATGCTACACGTACGGTCATGTAAAAAAATCTTGCCCAAACAAGACTTCATTTGTGTGATATAAATAACAAATTTCAAAACAGAAAATTGTCCTGATGATTTCATCCCAGCTCTTATAAAATTGTCCTGATGACAGCTACAGCCTCACTTGAATTTTTTCGGTGGTCCTACAGCTACAAGTTCAGTTGTTTTTTCCGGCAGAGAATGTTTGGACATGTTCTTGACACATGGCCATAGATCATTCTGTTCATGCATTTGTTCTTTTTTCATGGAAATTAACTCCTTTTTCATCTTTCTTCTTGAGCACAGCAGTGGCCATAATCTAGGAGTTTTGGATTCTTTTAATGCCTTCTTGTCTCCTGACTTGCGACTATTTTTTACATGTTGATTCTAAATTTTGTTCTACTGGGTCCTCTTAAGAACGCAGAAATCTGTGATTTCATCTGAATAGAGCAGTACAAACCCATTATTTCTAAAATATGTTCTATAGAATAGTGCTGACTGCTTGTTGGGTTTCCATTCTGGGTTCCGTTTGTTCGACTATGTTCATTGATGATCACTCGAGCTCCTTTTTGCTGACAAGAGGTAGACAAGAGTTGATGGGAGTTCTGAATGTTTGCTGGACTGATCGATGGAAGTATACGGTTTTGTTCTTTGTTGCTGTTACGAATTTTTATTCTTGTTGTGTCTGATTGTACCTTATACCAAGTTATTGAGTATACTGTTTTGTTGTACGTTGATGTTCTGAATTTGTGATGCTTTTGTGTTCTTGAGAGTATATCATTTACTATTTCTCTTTTATGGTTCTGGACATGGTTCGCTGGTTGATGTGCTTGATTTCTCTTTTGTATTCTGTACCGCCCAGTTCTGAATTTATGTGCTTGCTTTCAGTACGAGGCAATTAGTCAACTTCCAGTGAGAGGCCTTTTACAGTGTGTGTGCATTCTAAAATTAGCTCAGATCTAACGCTCCACAACGATAGATTCGAGTGGAATAGAGGGGAACAGGGAGAGAAACATGTGGGTGAGGTTTGAGGCTGGGGAGGAGATAACATGGTGAATGGCTTCAGCCGGTTGGCTCGCCTCGCTGGCATCTTCGTTTGGAAACCCGATTTGGTACTGGTTTACTCTAGAATCTGGCATAAAAATTTAAGTCATTAGTGTTGGTTCTAATTATTAATTGGTATTAATTAGACTTATCAATATGGTTTAGCTAAAAAACCAACACTGATATAACTTTTTAGTGTGGGTTTGAGCCATGAACGGCACTGATTATAAAGTGTCATCAATACTGGTTTTTTCTATCAATTGACACTAATGAGTAGTCATCAGTGCTGGTTTTAGTCAAGGGGTCACCATCCGAGAATTTTTAGGCAGGATTTCTATATTATTACTACAGGGTTTAGAAAAGATGGCACTGACATGGCGACACAAATGTGGGTTTTTTCTACTGTTTATTTCCTGGACGGAGGATAGTTATTACCTGTTTCTTAATGAGACTACAACAAAAACCTTATGTATAGGCACTTGTCTAGACAATTTTCAATTTACCACTAAAATTAGGAGTTTTATAGTCTACAAGCACTTGTTAGAGGCACTTCCAAAACTGCATATGATATTTTTACTCTAAAGATACTTTAGAGACATTTTAAAGTCGTTGTAGTAAATTAATGATCTAAAGACATCTTTTTGGCACTTTGAATGTTGTCTCATATATAAAGGTATTTTATTGAGGCATTTTTACCTCTGTAGAGACACTCTTCAGATTGTTGATATATGCTAAGTAGTTGACAATATACATATCTGTAAGTAACTTCATGAGGTTAAGATCGTTAGTGTGTTGAAGTTAAGAATTCTTTATCCAAGAGGTCTTGAATTCAAGGATTGGCACCAATAAAAAAAAGATTTTTTCTCCTTTTTTAAAGTGTTGTGCTATGGTAGTGATACAATTTAATGTCTACAGAAATCATCTCTATCATCTTATAGATATAATATAGCGCCTCTAAAAAATGTTGTAAGGTATAGAGACATTCTATAAAATACCTTTTACTTTTTTAGACACTTCATCAGAAGACACTCATAAGACATTTTTAAAAATAACTTTATGTTGTTCTAAAGGCATATGAAAAATACCACTATAGTATTAGAGAAATGTCTCTATAGTGCCTTTTTGTTGTAGTTGTTGGCCACTTTATTTCTTGCCAACATGTAGTGCCATTATTAGTAAAGGGAGTTTGTGTCACCAGTTAGTACTATCTGGCTATGACGCACTATCTAGTCGCCTTGTATATGTATTATGTTTTCTTATTATTAGTGTTGACACCCAAATTTGGCTACAAGGAGTTAGAAACAAGAATACTCGAGAGGCCGGTCAGACCGGGCTTGGTGGCCGGTCAAACCGGCGTGATACAGAGAAGATTGCGCTCAAAACCAGCTGGGTCGGTTTGACCGCAGGCTATGGGGCGGTCAGACCAGTTGCCTGCGGTCACACCGGTTGGCAGGTCGGACCGGCAATTTGCCGCCGGTCAGACCGGCCGTGTTGAACTTCGAGATAAAATAGAAGTTTCGGCTTTCTTCTTGTGCAAGTTTGGGAAGTTTGAGTCCTAATTGATCTCTAATACATCTAAGGACGTGGGAAACCCCTGGGACAGGCAAAACCAACCCTTTTGTAAGGGACAAGGCCGGTTCAATTCAGTCTCTCTCACAATACATAAACCCTAAATTAATTAGAATCGTACTTTTCTCTCTCAACTCCTACTTTTTATCCCAGTTTAGCTTTAGTTTGTCCATCTTTGTCGATTTGCGCCGTAAATCGTCCGTCTTCGCTGCGAGAGTGCAAAATTCTTTGTAGGTTTGTCCTGTTAACCTTCCGCGCCACCGGCAAGATGGGCTTCTACCCTAAATCTAGCTAAATCGGCTCCGCTAGCCGGTTTTGCTTTGTTTTCTAAACCCATCTTGTTTGTTCAAGGTGGTTTGCGACTCCGTTCATTAAGACACCGCAAGACGTTGGGTGGCTCGTCGTGTTAGTCCGTAGAAGACGTCAACAATTAGATCATATAAAACTTAATTCCATGCATTATGTATATAACTTCAATAGAGAACAGATGGCACTACATCTCCAGTTGTATGTCTCTTTTTCAGACGGGCTAACTTCAGGTATCAGCTTTGAAACATGAATAATCACCTGACGTGGCGTTCCTACAGGAAAAAATTCTGCTAGGTTTGGCTGGAACAATTAGGCTTGCCATCACTGCATATCATGCTATCACCGGTAATGATGCATTTTTTCATGTTCTAATACTTCACAACCCAAACTACCCAGCTGGTCAACATTCAACAAGCTTGCAAAAGAAGGCCTAAAATTTACACACCTGAATGCAATATTGCCTTGTGTTATCAAGTGGACTGGAGAGGATTCACAGTGGTTCAAGGAAGCAAAAAGGCGACTAGCCAGTCTGATATATAGGCAGAGGGTTTAGGAGAGTTTAAAAGTCAAGAGTTGTCAGCCCTTTGAAACAAAAGATTGGAGAATCCTAAATTATATAATATTCCTATGGAATGTCCATTTGCATTTGGATTTTGGATAAAAACTTAGCATGAAGTCCAAAATCATGGTAATTTAACTTTGAGTCACTCTCTCACCTCGAATTCCTATATTTTTATTGCTGTCCAACAAACGGCCATTCATGTATTTTTCATTATGTTTGCAATTCTATATTTTGCATTTGCATTTGCATTCATGTGGAAATCATGTGTTTTTTCTATTCCTCCGTTTTCGCAATCCTGCAATCCGAAGGGGCCTGGATAATACGAAACAGTAAAGTCAGAAGAAAAGAACACTTTCAAATTTAGTAGGCAGGGTGAAACCGCTGAGTTGAATCCTGAAAACTGGTAATGGACTATCATAAACGAGATTAGCCCTGACTGTTCACAATTTACTAATGTGCATGCACTGTCCTATCAGAGAAATTAAACCATAAAAAAAAGGCAAATTTCGTTGGCATGGATAGAAATCCTTAAAAAGCTTGTCTTTCGGTGATGTGGATGTCCAACCTACATCTTAACCTGTTACTAGAAAAATGCTCATGCGTTACATCGGATAAATGCAACTCTAGGGTATTCCAAACATAAAAATAGGGGAAAGTGAAGGAATTAGTATAATGCCATGCTCATATTTTAAAAATCATTGTTTTGTTAGCACGCGAGAAACGTACCTAGGAAACTCATGGAAGAAAAACAACAGTGAGACATTAATTTTCACCAAAACTCGCATGGACACACGGCTATCGGATACAATCAAATAGTGTATGTCTTTATCTATTATAAAAGCTCAAGATGATTCTATCATCTTTTTGCGTATCCTGTTTTCGTCATGATGACATCAGCGTCCGTTTTGCTGACGTCATCAAATTCGGCCAAAGGAAAAAAAGTTTTTTGGTCTTCGGTCACAACCGAACTCATACAATCTGAATTCATACAAATCAAAGAACACGAGAAATCCAAATCACATAGATCTTCCCCAGGCTCAAATAGGTGGATCAAAAACGTAAATCAAGCAACTGCAACACAGACAAAAAATTTCAGATCTGGGAAGAGATCGAGAGGGGCTCGTTGTCGATGGTGCCGGGAGGGAGGTCGTCGGGGTGGTGGCGGCCGGCGGGAGGACGTCGGTGGCGCCGG
>CM002485.1:12502537-12573323 GCA_000325765.3 Leersia perrieri
CTAATGGGGTTTTACCACACCGCATCGAATCCCTTTCTTCTCTCTTAGTGGTCTCTCTCTCCATGCAATTGGCAGCGGCGGCCAGGAGGGAGGGCGTCGAGGCGGCGACCGGCCGTCAAGAGGAAGGGGGTCGGGGCAGCAGGAGGTGGCGGCGGCCGGCTAGGGTGGGGATGGGGCGGTTTAGGGTTAGGGTTTGGGGAGGGGATGGTTTTCCCCCGATCTCGCCGTCCGGCCATCTGATCAGGAGCCCAAGGATCGGACAGCCGGAATTGATCGGACCTAAAAATGGCCTACGTGGAAGGGTGTTTCGCGGCCTAGGTCCAGGTTGTGGCCTGTGAGCGCGGGAGTGGCCACAAGCCAACTATAAAGGCCGTGGGCCTATCGGACATGTTGAATATAAATTCCCTTGCTGAAGAAATAAGTTTAACTTTTGTCCTTCGTTTTTAAGAAGCGTTTATAATTCATGTTTATTGAATATGTTAATTTATATCATTGATTTTGCCCGGTGCAACGCATGGGCATATTTGTTAATCTTTACCTATTATAAAAGTTTAAGATGAATCTGTCATCTTTCTGTACCAATATTTTCATCCACTGCTGATATCAGCATGACATCACCGTCCATTTCGCTGACGTCAGCGTCCGTTTCGACCCATGTCCGATCTTGCATCTACAGTCCAGATGGAGCTGAGTGTCCGCACAGCCGCACCCGTTCATCCGCCACCACCACCTCACCTCCGATTCAGATCTCCCTCCCCTTTCCATTCCACGTTCATCCGATCCCCTCCCGATTACACTCCGTTCCTGATTCCTCCTCTCTGCCGATCTCGTCGTCGTCATCGCCAATGGAGGCCATCCAGAAGCAGGCCTCCAAGCTCCAGGAGCAAGTCACCCGTCAACAGCAGGTGAGTGAATCCCTCCACCTGAATCCGGAATCCAGCTCCTCCTCTGTTGCCAGATTTTGCCACGACGATGAGGATCCCGTCGAGATCTTGTGCCGCCGCCCAATGGCTGACACCTCAGAGTTCGCGCTTGCGTGATGCCTCAGGCCGTGATGAAGTAGTTCGGTGGCGGGTACGGCGTGGACGTTCGCGGACGAGGCCGATGCGCAGCAGCACTCCAAACTCGAGAAGCTCTACGTCCCCTGCCCCTCTTTATCAATGAGCGTGGTGAATCAAGCTAGATGGGTGGTGATTTGTTCTTCCGTTTTACCTTGCCAGTTTCTTTGACTAATTGATCTAATTAGCCCCTTTTTTTTGTTGGTCTTGATTCAATGTTCTGATTCCCCCCAATTTTCTTGTATCTTCTCATCTTTTTTAGTTCGGATGGAATGGTTGCGAGGCACACACGTTGGTCTAGTCGGCGGCGACTAGATCTACCGGTGGAGCTCAATCCGTTGCCCTGTCAAATCCCAGGAACACTGACACAACCAGCTCCGCCATGCACATCCACCTTCTGGCGCCGCCCACGTCCTTCCTCCAGCCGGCGGCGCATGACGAGGAGGAAGCCCTGCACCGGGTTCTTGAACTTGCCCTAATTTCTACTAATATGATATCTTCTAGAGTACAGACCGATTTTTAATAGTTTCAGAGGAGTTGGTAATGGAAAATATCGCACATGAACTGGTAGGTTGTTTCATCGGCTGATTGGATTTGACTGCCATTAGTGTGTTACTAAAAAAAATCTAAATTTACAGCATGATAGGTTCACTGGAATAAGTTAATACTTCCATGCAATTGTTGTACTGGTACTTTTGAAACTTGAATTGATGGTACAATAATGAAGGCTTATGTGTTTATTATTCTTAATTAATCTGTTTTCCGTAGTGCTCCAAGTCATGTGTTTGTCAGGAATGTGATTAACAGATAGGTAGCCTTGCCGTAATTCTTTTTCACTTCAAATTCAGCAGGCAATATATATATGAGCTATAGTAATTATTGGTGTATCACAAGAGGGTAATGGTCTAATGGACACCTTTGGTAGCTAATCACCCTAATGCTGGCAGGAGCTTAGATCAAATTCGAAGATAAATGAGGCAGACGATATGCCAATGGGAAAGGAAAATCTGGCTGTGCTACGTTAGTCCGTATCTTTACCCATTATAAAAATTTTAAGATGAATCTATCATCTTTCTGCACAGGGATTTTCGTTCATCGCTGACAACAGCATGATGTCATCGTCCGTTTTACTGATGTCATCACGACGTCAGCATCCGTTCCCACCCACGCGAGCGTCGTCGTGGCCGCGCGAGCTGCTATCTCTCATCCGGATGCGCCGACGACAGCTGGGAGGGAGAGGGAGGGGCTGCGGGCCAGTGGCAGCAGTTGGGGAGAGGAAGCGACGGCGGCTGGGAGGGAGAGGGAGAGGGAAAGAGTGGTAAAAATTAAGGTTAGTGTTTTATATGAGTAGGTTTCCGGGCTATTGGGTTTGAGGGAGAGGGAGGAATGGGCCAAAGGGGAAGAAAGGAGGAGATTTTGGGTTGAATTTCAGCCGAAAGAATGAGAGGTTTTTTTAAAAAAATTATTTTTCATTTGAATAAATTGTGAAATGATGTTTCATGGATTAAAAATATTCCAAGGCTCAAATAATTCATAGAAAAATTTAGAAAATACTTGAAGACTCAAAATACTTAATAAAATTTTGACGCTAATTAAAAAGATAAGGTTTTGTACCGATAGGCATATTCTGATCAATAGATAAACAAAATTATAAGTATTTTGACTATAGAAATAATTATGACTTTGTTTATCAATGTGTGTTGTAATTATAGCCCGGTGCAATACACGGGCACTATTGCTATTGCTAGTCTTTACCTGTTATAAAAGTTGAAGATGAATCGGTGCTATTTCTGTTTCGTCGTCATGATGTCATCAATACATCAGCAATGCGTCATCCGTGTGATTACTTCCGAATACGATGCCTGTTCTGCGTATCCCCGCGTGGTCATCCCAGTAACGATAACGGCCCGACCTTCGTTCAGCCCAGATTGAATCGGCCCAATAAAAACTCCTTTCGGCCTCAGTAAGCATCGATGCATACATGCAGCCGGGACAGGCTCCATCAAAATTTACAAAATTACTACGTGTTGGTGTGAGACTTCGTACACACGATCTGCACTCCCCGCTTGTTGCTTTAAACCAAGGCAGATGAGAACAAGACCATTGAAACATGCTCTCTTAAACTGTTTCAACGTAATCTAATGTTATTTAATCACTCAGTAAGGATATGTAATTCTTGGTTGCCGGGTATATTCACACACTATAGAGAATTAAGTGGGCGTCTTGGCGTTTAGATTCATGTAGAACATTATGGCGATTTACACGGTATTTTCTTCTTATACAGAATGATTTAACATCATAATCTTGTTTATCTTTACATATCATAAAAGTTCAACATGAATCCGTCATCTTTCTGCAAATGGATTGTTGACGTCATGATGACATCAGTATCCGTTTTGTCCGGAGTTAAAAGAGAAAGAGGATTAAAGAGGGAATTGAAATCGATGATTTAGTGTGCAATTTGATGGGGATTTTAGTGGGGATTGAAGAGGACGAGAAGGGGATTAATTTCCCTCACTCAATAACGAGTTAAGGAGACCAGGAGGGAGATTGACGCTGGTTTCCTCTATTGATGGTCGGAACAAAAGAGGGAGTACAATTCGTCGGTTACATAACGAATTAAGTCGTCGGTTAGATAACGAATTAAGAGAAGATTTTATGAGGAATTGAAGAGTAAGGATACCGTTCGTGTTTTCCTTCGGTTTGAAGAGAGATGCCCTGAGGAAGGAGATCGAGTGGCGTCAGCAAAACTCTGGTTCACGGCAACATTGATGGCCGGCGGGAGGAGGGAGACGTCGTGCAACACACGTGCGTCTCTGCTGGGCTGGCCTATGAGGTGGACACGGGCAGCCAGCCAGCTAGGCCTCGGCCCAACTAAGGAAGAGGAAGAGAGAGAGAAAGAGGAAGAGCGGGACAAAGGGAGATGGATGAATGGGCCGAAGGGGGGAAAAGAGGGGATTTTGGGCTGACTTTCACCATAAAGACTTGGAGGGATTTTTAAATTTATTTTCATTTGAATAAATGGTGAAATGATGTTTCATGGATTAAAAATACTACAGATAGAAACAATTATGATTTTTTTCATTCAATGTGTATCATAATTATAGCACGGTGCAACGCACAGGCACTATTGTATAATTAAAAGGTTCAAAAAAAAAAAGGTTCAATACGCTTCTGTCACGTCTGTTTTCGTCCGCTGATTCCGCCGTTCGTTCGTAGAGAGCGCGTGTTCCCGTGGAGGGCTTCCATACGCCATCGATCCGACTAGCTAGCATTCACATGTTCCTTCCGCGCGCACACTCGCGAGAGTCCGATTCAATCCTGTGCAATGTCACGTACGGGAGCATGATATCCCTCACGAGTCCGCGTTATTAGACAGAGCGATCGTTGCCCACGCCGGCCCGCATACGCGTAACGGACTGCATATGGGGCGGGACATCATCTCGTCGACCGTCCATAAGTGCACCTTCTGCCAACCCGATCGATCTATCGATACAGACTGCCTGAATGAGCCTATATTTTCATGTCGCCAGCCCATATATCTATACACCGTGCCAACCGGCTCGCCTCCTATCGTGCATGTTCTGGGTTTGGGGTTTCCCAAGAGGAGCCTTCCTTTTCCTTTGATACTGGGTCGTCATATAGGTAGTGGTTGGCGTATTATAGTTCAATCATAAATTAGGTCTTAATAAAAATTTAGGCTCTGAACAGCTGCCATATTTAACAGTACTATTGGTCGGTAATAGCCAAAAAAAAATTAGATCCATTAAGTTTTTTATCAAATATTGGCAAAATCTACCAAAATTTTGGCAGTAAAATTATTGGTAGAATTTGTAGGCAATAAATTGAACACTGTCAAAAGAAAATTGCCCTACTAAATTTTGGCAACATGGCAACATCACCAACTTGCCAAATTTTTCCAAAAAAAATTGCCAAATTTTGGCATTGTCAAGTAATGCAATGGTTGAAAGTGGCTGAAATGGTGGAAAGTGGCAAGAATCGGGTGGTGGATGCCCATCCTGAACAATGAATGGCTCGACTAACTACGTCATGTGCCATGTCACACAATCAACCAGTACCGCGCTTGACTCTACTAGCTCTTTGCTCTGACATGAATGCACGTCTCAATCAAAGGATTTACTCCCGCACAACGAAGAACCGGGCTTTGCAACAGAAAGCTAACAAGCCAACACATTAAAAACACATGAAGTGAGACATTAACGAGCACCAAGTGATGTTTAACATATTTGCATGCCCTAATACCTCCCATTCTTAAGTAGCCATCAGACCAACAAGCTTGGATAAGAATGGCTAAAGCTACACATCTGAAAGCAATTTTACCTTGTCATTATAAGTGGTTAATTGGGGCGGGGTAGAGGATTGTGGCACACATGCATAGACCATTTCTCAGTGGTTCAAGGAAGCAAAGAAGCGAGTCTGATATATAGGCGAAGTTTTTAGGAGAGCTAAGAAAGTTAGAAAGTCAGGAGCTGCCTGAAATCTAGAGGTAAGTTCAGGATAGTAAAAGTCCATGTGGCTACAGTGGCTAAAAATAGATTATGGGACTAAACTACACCCCAATTTAGTAAGCAGCACTGAATTGAATTTTGAAAACATTCAATGCTTGATGGTAAATAACTTTCGATGAACACACAATTACAAATTACTACCGTCTCATAATATAGATATTTATGGGTGAATGTGATATATCCTAATACAACCAACCATAAAATAGTAATTATTGAAATCTTTGACAGTTTTTCACGTAAGGGCCAAGAACAATAACGGAGTAAGCACTGGGCTAATAGCCAGCATACACAGATTTCTCTCTCTCCTCTCTTAATCTTTTTTATCATTTAATTATTCAGTGGGCCCCAGCAATTACCCTCTCTCCTGATCGCTGCCCAATCAACGGGTTTGTTTCCGACGCTTGGCACCTAGGCGACCGTGCGAGCTGTTGACATATTTATCGACGATCTGACGTATTCGGCTAATAGTAAACATGTTTTTCCTTACTGTACTTGCCCTAAGAACCAAATGTCGATCAGGTGCTTTTCAGCCACCAATTCGGAAATCAAGGAAACTCGTATCACATCTCAATGCAATGATGTACTCCCTCCGTCTCATATTATAAGAGATTTGGAGTTTTTGTTTCTAACATTTAACCGTTCGACTTAGTTAAAAATTTTGTGCAAATATAGAAAAATGATAAGTCGTGCTTAAAGTACTTTTGATAATAAAAAGTATATCACAAATAAAATAATTAATAATTCTAATTTTTTTTAAATAAGACAAGTGATCAAATATTATAAAAAAAACCCTAAATTCTTTATAATATGGGACGGAGGAGTACACGGTAAAAAGCTCCAGAGCAAAGGGAGCAAGAATACAGCATCGACAGAGATCTTGTCGAGCTCGACAACGTGATAGCACTGCTCTTGTATTGACTAGCGGCCGGTGAGCATTGTCTTCGTGCATGTAATTAATGATAGCCACATTTAACCCTAATTTAACTCTAAGTCTGTAACCATGTGTGGTGAAGCCCTGAAGGGATTGTACAAGGTGAAGATCACGGCAGTGTAGTAACCGGTGCCCAAACTTGTAATAATACTATTACCCTGTGTTGTTGTTCCTGTTGTTGTTCTTGTTCTTGTTCTTGTTGTTGTTGTTGTTATTATTATTATTATTATTATTATTATTATTATTATTATTATTATTATTATTATTATTATTATTATTATTATTATTATTACTATTACTACCATTACTATTACTATTACTATTATTACTATTACTATTACTATTACTAGTACTATTACTACTACTACTATTACTATTACTATTACTATTACTATTACTATTATTATTATTATTATTATTATTGGAAGCTATACCGTGGTCTCGTAGGATGATCTCATTTGAATTCTTTGCATGAAAAATTAGAATGCACAATCTATCAACACTATATGTCATTGGGTATGAATGAAATGTGACATTTTTTTATACCCGAGTGATGTGTTTTCTCTCAGTCATCCCTTGATTGTAGGCACAATTTTTCTAATCAAAATTGCAGTATCACACTGCCTCTTTCTTTGTAGGAAAGTTGCCAGCTGTTACAGATTTTCCTTCCGTTGTCTTGGTAATTAGGGATTTTACTAAATAAGAGGATTTAGGGATCTTACTATTATTATTGACTTAGCCCAAAAGAGAATATATTGTGTATAAGAGTATAGGAAAATACCGAATTATCCCTATAAACCACTACAATTGTACTCTTAACACCCCACTCAAATGCAACATGTGTACAACATTGTATTTGAAACTAAACACTGGACTTGACACGCTAGAATTAACCCAAAGCCTATCCTTGAAAATGTTGTTGAAACGTGCTACTCTCGATGACGGAAGAAGGAACCATCCCTCCTTTATAGACTATCTTTTGACCCTAGATAACTTGAAGCCTTCACGGGTTTAGTATATCCAGTCCTATCTTTCCGTTGAAGGGTTGAAGTATATGGTGAAGGACCTTCTCAATATACTTCAACCCTTCAACGGGAAGCTAGGACTGGATATACAAAACCTGGCATGGAGTTGGCTGGGACATGAAAAAGCAATTATGACAAGGACCTGGTGATGACAACGAAGACATGCTCCTTGTATTCATCGGGGAGTTGGTAACGACGATAGACCAGCTCCAACTTAGAGTTGGTGATATGATAGATTCAATCAGAAATTGGTCATGATGGCACGATGATGATGATGAAGGCTAGATCTAACATGAATTGATGATGACTATGGGTGTGAACCTTGTCTTGGAATAGTAGTGAACGAAAGAATGTCATTAATGCGTAATTAATTGAGTACTGCTACCTAGGTCGCTATATTCTGGAAAAAAGGGAGTAGCTATTTTGAACTTGAAAATAGATTATTTAATTTTTTGAACAACTTTTGTGTAGAAATTTTTTCAAAAAAAAAATACCGTTTAGCAGTTCAGGAAGCGTGCCAAAGAAAAAAGATCTTTTTAGCAATTAGGTACTTTCGAACAGGCCTTACGAATAGATAGACTGGCACAAGTTCTATGTATTGATGAAATGCATTGGTCTTTGGTGGACTAGAGATTGCAAATGACTTGAACTAGCAAATCACTGGATTTTACTAATGATTCTTAAAAGGGGTGTAAAGAGGAGCAGAGAAGTGAGAAGGTTAGGAGTATAGCAACACAGAATGCTATATACCTATTAACAAGGAGAGACTAACTGGAAGACAGTATGCACCATTTTCATGTACATAGAGATTAGATTTTTTTTTTAAGTTACACCCAGTTGTTTTGAACCATCCATTGTGCATTTATCCAAGGTTCAATATTACTTATACCTCACAGCCGGTAAGATGCCATTTATTACCATTAAAACTCATCTAATACCAATCACTACAAAATTGCTCATGCTAACGCTACAGTTATGTCAAAATTAAATGGCAAAAAAAAAATCTAGAAGCAACACAAGAACAAAACATCTGCGTACTTTGTACGTAAAAATTTACACGTATAAAATCTATACTATAAAACTTTTTGTACAAAATATTATATGTGGTATATGAACTAAGCACATAGGAAGGTTGAAATTAAAAATAAAAAAAAGATGAATGTCCATATTTTTTAGTTGAATTCATTCACAGCATTAGTCATAGAAACAGAAAAAAGGCATGCCTGAAATAAGGAATCGCATAAGCTCAACTGCAAAAACGCGCATGACTAATTTTGCATGCACTGGAATGAAAGCATGGATTGGGATAAAAGAAAAACAAAGGACAATCACAAATTAAATCATACTAGTTAGTTTGAGGCAATCCGACGGTGGAGAATCGTTGTTGGATCACCTGTTAATCTAGATCTAAAACTTCTCCTTTCGGTAGTAACAGAAATTATATTAATCTAAGGAAAGGACAACAGAGTTCTCTCGTACTAGTAAAATGATATGAATGTAATAAATTATTGTAGCAAATTCCTAATTTTGAAATAAATTTAGTGATCTTTCCACGAATGGTATTTCCTGTGCGGTGAAGATCCACAATGGCCACAACCATCTCCAAGGAAGCGAACTACGGCGAATGGTGAAACCAGCTGTGGCAGCCATAGACAAGTAAAGAACTCATGTGAAAACTACAAACCTAGAGTATTCTCCTTGACATCACAGTTCTATCTCCTTGTGTCCTGACACCTCCCATGCCAAACTAGCTATGACTAAGTCCAGGACAACAAAGAGCCAGCAAAAGAATATTATATCAATGGATGCATCACAAGAGGTGTTCAGTCGGGTTAGGTAGTCATGAGTAGGCCAGAACGTATAGTCTGAGTTATGCGCACACACACACTTAGAGAGGAGTAGCTCGGAACCTTTTTTTTTCACAATGGTTAGCTTGGAATTTGATGAGGCGTAACAATAGTGGTTATTGTTCTGGTTGATAAATACAGAAGACATTATTTATGGAGAGGTTCAGATTTAGACAAGCAAAGTCCTCCTCTTGTTGCTTGGGACATAGTTAGTACCCCCAACAAACATGGGAGTTCTAGGGGTTCTTGATCCTCATGTTCAAAACAATGCTTTGCTTATGAAAAACATGCACAGGTTCTATAATCATCATGATGTGCCATGGGTTCACATGCTTAGGACCTTTACTATCACAACAAACTTTCTAACAAACTTTCTATTTGTTTTTACAGATAGATCCTTTTGATAGAGGAACATTCTAAAGCTTTCAGACGTCTATAAAGAGTTTGCAAGACCAACACCAGAGGGGGAGAAATTTGGTGTTGGGAGAAATTGTTAAGAGCAGTAAGTGTAATAGTGTGGTTAGTGGTAATTTGGTCATTTCCTATTTGTCGTGTATAATATAGTTTCTCTTTAGGCCAAGTCAATGGTAACAGAAACCTAGTCACCAGATCGTGTCATCGCAGGCGCGCCGTCGGCAGCCACCGCGTTGTGATCTCCGTTTGAGTCATCGTCCTCGTCAAGCAGCAGCCGTTTCATGAGCAGCAGCATCAAGCCATCCAATCTATGGAGGAGCAGCAGCAAGCCCTGCATCAGCAGCCGCCGCCGCACGTTCCGTCGTCCTTGCCGCCGTCGCGGCCGCCGTCCTCGCCGCCCATCGCGGCACTCGTCAACGGCATTCGTCGCCCGCACCTCCCAGCTGTGGATCGGGTCCTCACCTACTTCATCAGTGTCGCGGGGATCTAGACGTCCGGCCGCCACCGCCGTCGGCCGGCAAGGTACTGGATCTGGTGGGTTTTCTTGTTGTCGACCCATGTGCTGTCATCGTCCAGTTCATCTTCTGTCAAGCAAACGAATGCAGCAAGAAAAAGCAAATGTCTCTCTAAATCCTCTTATTTTGTCTCCATTCTCTTCGGATCTGTTGCATCTGGGCTCAGATTGAGTCACAACTTATCATGATCCCCATATTTGTGTGTTTTGTCAAGTAGCAGCATCAACAATCCACATCTTCATCTTTAGTATTCTGTCATTTGTACTGCATTACTATCATGGTCAAGCCTGTGCTCCTCATATACCATCAGCTATTTTGCTTTGTTAATTGCTAGTGTCTAGTATAGCTTTCCAATTGCTACTGTGATGCTATCATGCTGCTACATATTGTCATATTTCCTTTGTTGTCCAACTAAGTCCACAACATGTCCAAGTCCACTGCATATCTTCAATTTGTCAAAGTCATGCTTGTCAGTCATCATCATGTCTACATCACCATCTCCTCGTCGGAGTTGGTTTACCACGTCCCGGCTTCCCGTCGAAGCTGGCATCATCATACCATCGTCACCAGCTCCCCGTTGGAGTTTGTCTTCGTCATGTCATGGCTTCTCGTCGAAGCCGACATCATCGTCAATCATCGAAGGGACAAAGGTCCTTCACCATCATCATCAACATCTCTGAATCAATGAAGGGCTGAAGAACGTCATGAAGGCATAAGGTACCGAGGGCCGAAGAACAGTTTGCGAAGGCATCGAGGTCTGCTTCATTGAGGAGGGGATAGTTTCTCTTCTTCATCATCATCACCGTCAATCAAGAGCAACGCTTCGACGACATCATCAAGCATGGACTTTAGATTTATCTTCTTGTCTCATTAATTCTAGTATTTAGATCCAAATGCAACGTTATTAGATACACGTTGCATTTGAGTGGTGGTGTTAAGAGTAGTAAATGTAATAGTGTGGTTAGGGGTAATTTAGTCATTTCCTATTTGTCTTGTACAATATAGTTTCTCTTTGGGCCAAGTCAATGGTAATAGTTTATTTCCCAAATTCCCCATTTCCTCTCAGAAATACCATACTCTTTTGGAAAGATTTGTGGACAAATGGCTTCAATATGATGTCAGTAATGCCTCATTTATATTCTTACACGAACAAGCCAAAGATAATGCTCACTGCTTTGGTACTCATTTCGGACCTTTTAGAATTCTTCAATTTACCTCTGTCACAGGAAGCTTTTGAGCAGTATCAGCAACTGCAAGGTACTGGTACAGGAAGGGAGTCTCACTGGGGAAAAAGATAAGTGGAGTTATGTATGGAATTCAGATATCTATACTTCTGCCAAGGCTTACAAAATCTCTTATGGGACAGCTCACATACGAGATAATTCAATTGGGTTTGGCCAAGTTTTGCACAACAAAAACATAAAATTTTCTTTTGGCTTTTGCTTAGAGATTGATTGAGTACAAGGAATCTGCTGAGGAGAAAACAGTTTGAGCAATCAGACTACACTTGTGTGCACAGGTAGAATAGAAGAAACTTTGTAGCATCTGTTCTTCACCTGTCCTTTTGCCCAAAGTTATTGAGATTATCTTTGTCCAAGCAGGGGACATAATCTATCGGTAATGGAAGCACTGATAGACTTCAAAAATAAACTTTAGGTTTTCTTCTACATGGAGATTATAATTCCGATGGTTTGAGTATCTGGATCACAAGAAACAATTAAATCTTTAGAAATATTCCCCCTCACCTCTTTATTTGTAAAGCTCTGTTTAGACAGGAAATTGCCATGGTTATCCACTTTCAACAGTGGCTACATAACTTGTAATATAAGTCCTAGTATAGTGTAAATTATCATATCAATATATATACACAGTGTAGGAATTCATTTGTACAGTACATTCCATCAAAAAAATAGTGGTGTGAGGAGATCGATATTCAGATAGCACGAGGCGCATTAACAACCAGATTTAAAGGATGTCAGAAGGTCGTCTTGAAGATTTTTGGTAACAACATACAATAAAAAAAAAATCCCCTCTTGCTTGCTTGGTTTGTGAAGCGCTCATGAAATTATTCAGAACTGCCTAGGGATTGACCGGTTTTGGCCATTTTCATTACCATGATTTGTTAGCTGTGGAGAAAATATGTTCTAAGGCGATAGCTATTGGGAAATATGTTTTCTATATGCAATTTTCTCTTCTCATCTTCTGGTTATCAGGGAAGGAGAAAGAGAGATGGGGGGAGGGTAGAGATGTGTATTTTTGCAGCTTTAATTTGCCATAAGAAGCATATGTGTAACAGGTGCTTGTACTGTGGACATGCATGGGAACTAAACCAGCTCATATAGCGTCTCAAAGCTAAAATTTGTTGAACACTCTGAGCTCTCAGTCTCACATGTTGAGCAAACCCGATTCAAGAATCAACAACTTTCTAGGACCCCGCAAAAACAAAACTGGTGCCATATGTACAATCATCCATAGACTCCTATTAGCCATCTCTCCTCGGTTGGAAAAATCCTGCGAATACTAAACTAAATAATCAAAATCTCTTAACTAGTGATCTTTTCACGAATGACGGTTTCAAAAATCTTTCCACGAATGGTATTTCCTGTTCGGAGAACCTCCACAATGGCCACCGCCATCTCTCTGGGGATTCAAACTACGGCGAATGGTGAAACCAGCAGCGCCAACCACAACCCTGGAGTATTCTCCACGACGACATCGCTGATCTATCTCCGTGTGTCCTGACACTTCCCATGCCAAACTAGCTATGACTAAGTCTAGGACAACAGTGGCCAGCAAGAGAAGATGATATCAATGGATACATGAAAAGAGGTGTTCAGTCAGGTTAGGTAGTCATGACTCATGAGTAGGCCAGAATTTCTAGTCTGAGCTATATATATACCTAGGGCTTTTTTGATTCGCAGGATATGAAAAATACAGAAATAGAAAAAACGCAGGAATTGAAGTGGTAGACAACTCAAATCCCACAGGAACAACAAACACATGAAAATATAATGGTGGCCCTTTGATAGTGCCGTAGGAAAAACAAAAGAATGTTATAAGGAGGTAAGACCTCATGTTAACTTTTTTTGGAATTGAACTATACAAGAATCAAATCTTATGAATGTTTCCTTTCCATTTCCTACAAATCAAAGACAAACATAGGAAAGAAATCCATAGGAATTTGAATCCTATGAAAAATCCTTTGCCAATCCTTTGAATCAAAGAGGCTAGAACTTTTATTTTTTGGTTATCTTGGAACTTGAGGAGGCTTAAGATTAGTGGTGTTTAAAGAAGCAAGTACTTCGTGTGAGGAGATCGATATTCAGATAGCTTAAGACGAATTAACAACCAGATTTACAGGATGTTACAAGGCCGTCTTGAAGATTTTTCGTAACAATATACAATCACAAAATGCCTCACTCGCTTGATTGGTCTTGGAGATTTTGTGAACGGTCATAAAATTATTCCGTAACTGCCCAGGGATTTACCTGTTTTGGCTATTTTCTTTACCATGATTTATTAGCTGTTTAGAAAATCTTTTGTAATGCAATTGTATCGGGAAATGCGGTTTCTTTGTGTAATTTTGGCTCTCAGGAAGTACCTTTCGTGAATGGGTAACCGTGACGAAACCTACAACAATTGTGTGCATAATTAATATGACAATTCATCATAATCCAAAACTATATCAGAAGTTAATTAAGCGAGTCAATACACATTACACAAAATCATGTTGGTCCACACTTCAATTATTTTTTTTAAAAAAAAGTTGAATATAGAAAACATTACTCATCGATAGGTACGTACTTCAATCATATTTTTATTAATAGTACAGAGCAGCGATCTCTTATGGACCGAACAAGTTCTACATAACAAGATCCACACTTGTACGAGTTTAGGAATGTCTGAAGTGATGAGTCAAATTTAAGCCACAGACTACAGGGAAGCTCCGTCAGTGGCCATTCATTAGAGCGGAGCACCACTTGAACAAAAGAACCACCATTCAGTAATTATATACAAAGTTCTGATAGCATATAGTATTAAGTAGAGAATTACTTTATAGCACGGCATAGCACAGCAATTTAGTATATATAAAAACAATAGGTCTTCAAATTAAGTTAGAAACTAAATGGTAAATATTATCATAAAATTCTTATTTATATGCCCTCAAGGTTAACCTAGTCCCTTATTTAACGATCACTCTCTCAAGTCTCAATGCCCACCAATGTTAGTTGAAACATTGATTATAGTTAAAGACAGGGAGAGTGTGAATTCGGCAGGGATGAGAAATCCAAACGGTAAGATAAAAAATGAGGTCGATCGTGAACTAATGTCAACCTGGTGACATGTTTTGTATTTCAACCAAACCATTGAACTACATTTTCTCTCGTGAGCAATGAGCATGAATGCATGGCAGAAGTGAGAACACGTGCGTCTGACGGCGCGAGACGATCCGCCAATATGATTTGAGGCGAACTTTGCCTAGCAGGCCAAGGGAAATATATATATGTTTGGATTGGGCTGTATTGCAGACTGAATCAACCCAGATTCTTTGGGCCTGCCCATATCAGGCATGAGCATGTATGTATTTCTTTCCTCTTGTTTTAGGTTTTCTCTGCTGACACCAAACAGTTATTTTGAAGAAAAATAAAGAATTCTCGTTTGACATATCAGATTAAAACATAGTGAACGATGTGCCAACGAAAATTGTATATACCAGTCATTCGTGTTGCAAGGTTCCTTCGATTAAAAACACTAGTCCTTACATATATCTTGTACCGATAGTAGAATCAGTTTGGATTTAAGATCTTCTATGTTTTCTCATGTACTCCATCTAAATTACTGATATTATAATTATAGGAATGAAAATATATGTCAACCAATTAAGCCATGGATGGATCGGTTCTGTATGTCTACTACAGTTGTTGGGAATAGTCTCATATTAATTGGTATATGAAGAGTTAAACCAACTGAGAGATGAGATAGTAAGCCTATCTTTCGGTTAGGCCAACTTCGCCCAAATTTGAGTCAACAAATGGTATTAGATCAAAGTCCGCAACGAAGCTCATGCACACTCAGGGTGGTATAGGGTTAAAGCCCATATGAACAACGTTCTCCTGGTGGGCCAACAAAGTATTATTAGATCGTAAAGGATCTTTCCACCCCAAAGCTAGCCAATGCATTTGCCTTTCCACAATCAACGTAAAATTATTCAATAATCTCCTCTTTTATAAATTGGTATCTCTTAACCATTCACTGTACCACGACGGTTTCTGGGGTATACGGGTTTCATAGACACCTATAGCCCATCAAACCTTTACTCATGTTCATCGGGCCAAAGATTTTTGAACTGCCGTGTGGTCGAGGTAATCGTATCAATGCGATCATTAATCAAAACGATGCAGGCAATCAGCGGTAGAAGCATCCTCTCCTCTCCTGTATGCTGTATTACGACAATTGCAAACAGACAGATTCATGTTTCTTTCCACACATTCATTTGTACATTCATTAATTGGTTCATCATATTCCTTATTTCTTTCCAAGAATTAATCGGCTGAATCAATTCACACGCTAATTTAACAATGATGGAGGTAGCTAGCAGGTGTCATCACTAACTAAACCAGAATTTTCTCAGTATTCAGCCTCGTACACTTGCAAGATACTTATACACATTATGCTGCATGTTTAATTATATTGGTCCTGGCAAGCTAGCGAGCTGCTTCCTTCCCCATCAGATCACTAGCTAGCTGATCTCATGATGATACCAATTAATCAAGCTCAAGCTAGCAATCAATCAAAAAATCAACCGAGTGCTTGTCAGCAGCAACAAGAACAACAACGCGTGATCGATGGAGATATTTCGGTCTGTCTAATCGTGAGCTCATTCGTGCGGATCGATCGATGCGTGGTATAGTGACAGTATGCGCGTTCTGTCAGAAGTTCTGAATTAATCATCATCATGATGCTGCCGCTCGATCGTCGTCAGGACTTAATGCGTCGTCAGATACAGTTGCGCGTCGCCTGTCGGAGAACTCGAAGATGAATCGGTCGCTGTCTCATCTCTACAAAATACGCTTCTCGATTCGTTCTGTTCATTAATTGGGGTTAATTCCAAGTTAATTTTTGTCACCGGAATTAACTAACTAACCAACAAGTTAGACACATCGAATGATCAGAGATTCAGTGTGTTTTGTAAAAGCTGAATCCACGATGTTGCAGGGTGGATCAATTAATGGTTTTTTTACGGATCAATTATTGGATTTTGTGTTGCAAATTTTTGCAATGCTGAAACCAGAAATGTTTCAGAATGTGTAGTTACACGAAAACTCTTTTAACATTTGAGGAGCCCACATTTACCACTAGTTATGGGCCTTGGCCCATGATCCCTGATTACTGTCTAGCCCATGTCACTTCAAGTGTCTTATATGTGTTCGTATTTCTGCCTTTCCATTTACTGTAAAATCCATGTATTTTATTAACATAAATATTGGTCTTCTGGTTGACCCAGATATTACATATTACTTGTGTATTTGTCAACAAAGTCTACTCTGTTTTGTTAGTAACAAGTGGACTCAGAAGAAAGCCCTTTTACATGAGACTACCATAAAACGATGGGCAGATAATGAAAATGATTAGTAAAAAATGTTTGTAGAAATAAAACAAGCGCATACAGAAAGATATAAGCCCTATGAGAATAATGAGTCGCCAACGCGATTTTTTTAGATTATAGTCTATTTGGAAAAGTTATTTTACAACTAGATCCTTTAAAAAACTTATTCTAAGTATGGACCTTTTCATTGCACCAAACATCGTTGGCGCCGTGGTTCTACGGCATGACGTCAATGAAGTTGGCGCCGACCCATGTCACCGTGGTCGCAAAAATCGCAAACGTTAAGTACCACAGTGCCAACGACATCGGCGCTAAATTTATTGGCGTTGTGCGGTTGGCACCATAAAAAGAATTCATATCCGAAATAAGTTTTTGGAGAGGTCTAACTGTAGATAAGTTTTTTTAAGAAAAACTGTAAAGCAAAAAAAGAAAAAAGCTGGAGTCGCCAACTATTCATGTGTGCTTTCAATAGTATAAAGAAAGGTTAAAATGACTTATGACCGGTCTGCTCTTTCCTGAACATAGACGATGGATAATAACGGACATGCTTTCCCACTCTTCTAACTATATGATTTTTTTAAGAAGAATTTCAAACAAAATTTTCTAAACACCTTTTCAACTTGTAATAGTAAATTTATTTGTTTGTGCCTCGAACAGAACTAAATTTCAGCCATCGACACATATATCCAATGGACGCTGATTGTCAATTATACTCTTCATGTAGAGCTTATGAATGGTATATGAAATGTAAACAATAATTCCCAGAAAGGAATTTTTCGGACTGAGGTGGTAAGAATGGCTAATGAAGTACTTATATGTAATTCGTACAAAATTGCCAGGTACAACACACAATCAGCAATTGTAACCGGTTGCAGAGATAAGAGGAGTACGTCCAAAGCTCAAGAAAGATCTTTGTTTGTTTGTTTGTTATCGAATTCAAGAAGAGTTATGCATTATTATACTCTGACCAGTGAGCGTCCACGTCTTCCGGAAGCAACGAGCGTGCGGCTCGTGAACTTTGCACGATCTCAAATATTGGATCACATGCACGCCACTGCCATTCAGTCACTGTGTAACTCTCGTTTTCACCACCTTTTTCTGCAGATGAAAAAGAAGGAAAAGAGAGAAAAAGCTTGACAATGAGACATACGAGCTTTACAACCTTTATTTTTTATGTCTGACTTCATTTATTGATTTCAAACAGTGCCCCAGCGTTATTTCTCTGCAAATTTAACTTTACTCCTGCAGGTAGCGCTGCTGGAGCAATGCACTCCACCAGCACGAAAAATACATCTCGTGGCTTGGTTATTAAAGCCGGGACATATGTTTTATTACCGATGTACTTCTTCCTCATCCTTGTCGTCTAATTTTTCTAATTAGTTTTGTTGTCTTATTAGTAATGAGTAATAAACAAATTGAGTTATATCGATCATTCTCCTCTTGTTTTCATAATTATCTACTAGCTTCTCACTTAAGCTATTTTCTAGAAGCCTAGTTCACGAACACGAGATAGGGATGCAGCAGAGTGTCAACGATTAGAATTGGTGGCCATTAAGTTTTTACCGGGAACATGGGTGATGGGTGACATTCTAGATAGATAGTCTTAATAAACTTTAAATGTGTGTATTTTGGTTGTGTGTGTCTTAGCTATGCAGAGACCAGAAGTGATTTGGTATGGTTGTTTGATGTAATTATCTGAGATCAATAAAATTCTTATTTATCTAAAAAGTTTTTTTTATATTAGGGTTCTATATACAATCGATTAAAGTCCTAGTTACGCTTAGGATATGTGTGCCCAACTTTAATTTATTTTCAAAATAAATAACAAGAGGTTGATGCATACCATAACTTAATATAGCAATCAAGATGCGCTATTACTATCCTTTATTTGTTCTTAACTAATCGTGGTAAGAATAACAGAGTCATCTCTTTAGTTTACTTGGATTAGTTGGTTATGTTAACTTTCGAATAGTTAACGCAAACCTGCAGCTTCTTAATGATTAATCTCTAACCTAATTAAGGGGGAATTATGTATAACGCGTACGTTTGGGGTTTAGCGAATAAGCAATGATCACTTGAATGCAAGTTGCCAACTGCACTATATCAATGTGGCATGGTCCTTTTCTAAACAAAGGACAATATATACGTCTCGTTCGAACTGTGATAGCTGAATGTCATGAAAAACAGCTCTCGATCGACATATATACAAACTGATCCAGATATATAGCAAGGAACATGACGACCTGACTGATGGGAAACATTTTAACAATTACGGGTCACTTGTCCTCGTTTCACACTTCACATGCCTGTTGAATGATCAGTAACACAATGTTGATCTGTATTGTCAATATTATGATATACTAGCTGAAATGCCAGTAATTTTTCTAGGAATAAAATGAAATATATTAAAATATATCGTGGAGAAAACATATTTTTATATAATATGTTATCACTTGTTTGCTCATTCAAATGTATGGTGTTTAGTTGTTCAAACCACATATTGGAATATTCTATAATACTAGCTGAACACTCATGCCTTGCTAATATTGTAATACTGTCCACAAATTGAAACAAATTTTGATGCTTTCTCTATATTTTTAATACAGAAAATATTCATCTTAATATGACTTATAGGTGGTTATTGATTTGGATTTAACTATATTTAATATTAAGAACTTCAATGGGTTTCTTGCAAAATTTACCATAGGATAGGTGGGTGGCCTTCACCACCACCACTACCTTAAAATCTTTAAAAACAGTACAAATGAGAAATATTATGAGCCAATTAGTAAAAATTGTAAAGAGCATTATACATTACTATACAGTGGTAGGGTGAAATATTGACTGTCACCATCACTAGAGCCTCGTAAAGAAGTACATATTTTGTTCTAGTCCTCTTCAAATAACAAATTTGTTTCATGCATGTCATAAATATTTACACTAATATAACATTTTGTTAACCTTTTATGGTTTTAACTATCAATAACTTTTCCAATATGTATAGCTTATAAATTAAAAAATTTCCAAAACATTATATATAGCTAAAAGTTAATTATTGTAAGTTTAAATATTTATGACCAGAGATATATAGTATTTACTAGTGGATAATGGGTTCTGTTTTTTTATTAAATGGCTCAAATTTGGGTAAATCTAGTAAAACTTCCAAGATATGACGTGACAACCTAAAGTCTAAGCTGTAGATGATATAGATCGCACAAACAGACCATCGAATTTCTCTTGAATACTCACAAATTCAGTAATTTCAAAAAAAAAAGAGGGCTAGATTAGATAGCATCACATAGTTCATTAACATGAAACTATATAGCAATCCAAGGCAGCTTATATAGATTGCTAGTTTTGGACCTTGGACCAGGTCTTCAGCCTTTAACCGTGCACGGCAATAGAACCCTCTGTTTGCACGCACTTGAATTCCATGGTCCTGGCTAAGGGCACTGTACCAGTATTCGACGGGTACGGTATATATGTCAATATATAAAGTTTGTAGGAATGGACTCTTGGAGACTGAAGCACGTATTTCTCGTGCCAATAGCGCTAGTGTGGTCACGTAGATTCATACAGTAGGGTCCTGAAAGTTCATATGAAATTACGAGCCAATTGTTTTCCTGCAATTGTGGGGGTATACATAAGAATGGGAAAACTCTCGAACCTGTTGGACAAAACGTGATGTATTTTAATAGGTTGCACTGTGCGAGCAAGATTCTTTTCTGTGTATCAGGTCCTAACTTGATGCAATCTATTTGTAATTTATTACTGTCTCAGTCATGAAAATTTGACACAGTCGTTTATGATTTCGTCTTATTCAAGAATTTATATAAATATAATTTATTTTGATATTATAACTTGATTTGTTATCATATAAACTTTATGGGCGCTTATATTTTCGAATATTTGCACTAATTTAGTATAATAAAGTATGCCACATGTTCAATAATATAATAATTCCAGAGGAATATCATGTCAGCCAAATAAAATTTCAGACGTGCATTTAAGTTGACTAACTGCTTCAATCATGTCAAGTGTTCTTTTTACTGTTTGCACAGTCATGGACGAAGAAACCTCTGGTAGTGCTTTTGACAAACTTAAGAATCGAAATCTCTGGCACCTGTTAGAAGAAATGTATAAATGGATCCCACAAGATCTCTCTCTCTCTCTCTCTCTCGGTGAACTGATGATCGATCCCATCAATTAAGCTGCCGGCTCCAAATAGAGAAAAGAAATTCCGATGTGATTATATATACTCTCGAAACTTCTGATGATTCACTTATCCCTGAATCAATTTCTGAGCAAACTTCCAACTGACATTACTGTATATGTACCAGTAGTTAAATCAGTCGATTAAGTTAGGTCTCACTTTTAGCATGATCGGGCTAAATCAAATAAAATTTAACAAGGTTCGGTTAAACGTCAAATTAAAGAAAGAAAAGTAGATAGAGGGAATTCTTGCTGTACATTTCACTGACGTAACTAAGCAACCTAATATATGCTAGCTGTTGTTGATGACTACATACAAGCTAGAATAACTGTGTCCTGTTGTATACTAATTAATGGTGCACAAAAGCATGCGTGAAAAGCGTCCCCCAAACCAAAGTAGGGAATTGAGGCTAGAAAATCAAACTAATTCCATGTTGTTTCCTGATGGTTAACTGCAAGTTATTTATAACCGCAAAATGGAGTCAAGTAATCCGATTACATTATTTGATCTAGTACCTCAGTTGTTACTCTGATCCGAACCTGCAGACCATTTATCAGTAGGTAAATCAGCAGTACTCCATTATCTTCTAATCCTTTTTAAATAATGGAATAAATTAGCTTGTGGTAATGGTTGCAGTTCATAATACACTTCAAGCTAATTAGCGAGGTATCTTGAAGACAAGCTGTGTGCCTGTTCTCCGTGTTAGCGTGTATGATTGTGCACATGCATGCACAGCTCTGTCAGAAAATTTAGTTCAGGGTTTTGGTAATGCAAAGAAAGAAGCAAGACTGATATTCATCAGTGTCAACCAGGTATATATGCAGCTAACAGAAAAAATGAATCTGTTTATTAATTTACACCGACAAATTAAACAGCCAGTTCATTGGGACTGTGTAGTGTGACGTTTGCCCTGAGGAATTAACCACATTGGCACTACTGGCATAGTTGCTTAGTGCTTTCCAAAAGAAAATGATTTGAGTTAGAGTCTAGATCGTATTGGATGATTTTTATGAGTTTTTTGCTCACAATATTTGTGAGTTTTAGATGCAATTATATATGAGCTTTAGATGTGTTTATTTAAGTTTGTTCGGCCACCTAATCCTTTTATGGATTTTTTTTTCTGTAAGACAGCTGGGGCATACAAAATGCTACCTAGTGTCTACCTTATTTCAGCGTGAAAGTCATTTCCTGTCAGTTTCATAATGCAAAGGTTTTAATTTTTTCTATAACATTTGATCTGAATTATGAAATAAATAAAATAATAATTTCATGGTAGGATCAAATTATACCCACATACGTGGCCGCGGTGCTGATCCTGAGTTCCTGGCAACCATCACGATGTATATCCCTTTTTCTAACTTTGTTTCTATCGATCGATGAACTTTTTCTCTACTTTCTTTAGCATGTCAACTGTACATCCGTGCCACCAAGAACTACAGCTAGTTGGCGTTTTCTCCCCCACACGAGCTAGGAATTTTGCAGCAATCTTTTTTGGCATTGGTTGATTAAAATGCGGACATCAAATCATTTGAGCCTAATCTGCGAGTTATGCCTTCCTCAAGCCAGTTGCGTCCATATCTCTGGCACTAATCATTAATGGCCGGCATCTTTTTCAGCACGGCACCCGTTGGATCGACAGCCAACGACGTACGCAGTTGCTCGTCAAGCTGAACATATTAGGAAGCAATATATATGATGTTGGAGTTGCATTGTACGTACGTAGGTGTATGATCCATTCGCTAGGGTTTAAATCTCTAAATCATAAATGTTATATATCACACTGTGGTTGCACTGTCAATACAAATTTTGCGAGCTCAGGAATTTGCCTGGCCTTCGCTTTTTAGAGCGAGCGTGTGGGCTAGAGAACGTATTCACCGGTGTGTTGAACAGTTGAAGCGTCGTACAAGTTCGTCGTGGTGTGTGTTGCAACTCCTCCGTGCAATCGTGAAAAAAAATCAAATTGAACCTGCTACAGAATATCGCTGCCTCTTGACGAGGACGGCGTGCCGTCAAGCAACCGGCTCCTTTGCTTAGCCTTAGCCTGTACATGTATAAATTTTTCATAATAAATCTTAGTCATGATCTGTCTCAACATTATATTTAGAAAACTATACATGGTCTATCAAAATATCTCGTGATGGAGATTGATCAATGATCATCGCTATTAATGCAGACGCAATGCCAGCACAGTTTTATTGGGTTGTAAATTGGACTTGGAACACTTTGTACGTTCCTTATAGCTGTTCAGATTTTGCTGTACTTGATTGCAAAACAGGGCTATACTAATCTAATCCCCCGCAAGAGTTACGGATGTTTTCTGCTCTGAAATTTCAACGGGGTATAAAAATTATTCTGAACTATGAATCATTGATCTATTTCTTTCAGCTGCTTTATTCCTGGTAGAAATATTATGGAGGGAGATGTTATTTTACATGAGACTATGCATAAATTACATAGGAAAAAACAGAATGGGATCATTTTTAAAATTGACTTTGAGAAAGCATATGATAAGATTAATTGGTCTTTTATGTAACAAAACTTAAGAATGAAAGGCTTTTCATCAGAATGGTGTGATTGGATTCCATTTAAGAAGGTCATGTAGGCATCAAAGTTAATGACAAGATAGGACCATATTTTTCAAACAAAGAAAGGTTTACGCCAAGGTGATCCTTTGTCTCCTATTCTTTTTAATATAGTAGTGGATATGCTTGCTATCTTAATTAAAAGAGCAAAAGAAGATGGTCAAATTGAGGGTGTAGTTCCTCATCTAATTGATGACGATCTATCTATTTTATAATATGTTGATGATACATTAATTTTTAGGGCTAATATAATTTTTTTTGGATCATGATATTGAGAAAGCAAAGAATATGAAGTTGATTCTAAATGTTTTTGCTCAAATGTATAGTCTAAAGATTAATTTTCAAATAAAAACATAAATCCGAAGTGAAAATGATTAGTCTATAATAAAATAAAAAGGGGACATAAATATATATTGACCCCAAATTCAAAAAAGAAAATAAATTTCTGAAAATTGATTTTAAATTTATTAAAAATAATCAAATTTCACCTTTCACCCGTGTGGTCAAATAATTATATCCCCTTTGCATTTTTATAAATATTTTTTTACATTGAGAACTATATTTCTTAATAAGCATGCACATAAGAAATATGCTAGAGGGGTAATATGGTTATTTTTGAAAAAATCTAACAGTCATCTAACAGATCAAAGCGAAAATTTTGGGGTATATAAAGGTTAAGGCAAATTTCAGGGGTATATAAGGGATGTAGCAAAATTTCATGGGCATTGTCCCAATAATGTAATATAATATATAATACTTGCTACTATCATATAAATATGTAGTTCTTTGTAAGATTAAAGTAGATCAAATCGTTTAAGCTTTAACCATTAATACATTTTAAAATGCTTAGATAAAAAAATAAATTTATGCATAAATTTGTCTTAAGAGGTAGTACCATCATAAATTATTACTATTAGATTTTTTAAAATTCTAATATCAAATTAGCGCCAATGTTTTGAACAAATCTAGTGCTGAATGTAAAGTATTAATAGCTGGCTAGAGTATAGCTCATATATGTTGACAAATTAATTAAATGGAAAATTGCAAAAAAAAAAACAAATGTTACCCTGAAATCATCCCTATAATATGATTTAAACCCCCATGTTGCCATTGTGGGCGCATTCTGATAGACTACACCACACACACGCATTCCTAAAAATACTATAGGCTCAGAAGCAGCAAGAACTAGTCATCGCTCAGGTCCTGATAATTCATAAAACGAGCCACTACCACAAAACGCACATTTATGCCGTTGTTGGTATTTCTTATCGTCGCACATTAAATCCGCAAAGGAACGGAATACCGTTGTAGCACTTCGCCTCTGGAGTATTTCTAGGGTATCGAATCCACAGGAAGTATGTGTGACTAATCCTACTCTAGTTCATCCAAGGACACAAAGCTAATGGTAGGCTAAGGGTAGAGAAATTTCACTCGTAAGATACAGTGTCTACAGGAAGCTTAGTTTAATTCTAGTGGGATACTTCGGCCAGTAGTAGTTCGCTGACCTAGGTTTCAGCTCTGCTACGCACCCGATGACCCAGACAGGGAGGAACTACGTGATCTTGAGGGCTGTCACCACCTCTACATTTGCCTTAAGTTAACTGTGAGATGCGCAGCACCTATTGGAAATTGACTACCTAGACACCGTGTCTAAGTAGATTAATTACTACTCAATTGTTAATTAAGAACCCAAGCAATAACTATAAGTTGGTTGTTTATAGTGAACAACAATCTAGTAACTTAGGAACTAACTGAGATATAAATCTTATGAAGATGAACTCAACTACTCAAGATAATATTTCTATAAAAACAAGAGTAATTGATGAAGTACAATAAGAGAAATGTACCGACAACTCCGGGATTCCTCTGACTTCTTCTACTCCACTCTCCCTAATCTAGTATACAAAAGTGTACAAAAGAGCCTCTTGTAATTTAGCTTAAGCTTGGTGTGTCTTCTAAGTGTGAAGTGAGAAATCCTTATATAGAATAATTGCGGCAGCTTCTGATGCAAATTGTCCTTAATGCCCCACGCAACCGCCATCAGGAGCCAATGAGGAAGTGCCACGTCGAAGGTCGGTGGGAATGGCGGCAAGAGTGGTTCGGCTTTGGCCAGCTCTCTGACAAGTGGGTCCATATGTCAGTTTCACATGCAATGATGGTTATCTTAACCGTCATCTCTGTCAAGTGGGTCCCTAATTTCTTGGAAGTAAGGTTTTCGCCATTTTGGTGGTATATTTCCTGCATCCAAATATTCACTAGAACTTATGGAAATGGTTAGAAATAGACCCTACCAGTAGATTGTATGTTTTATTATTTTCATATTATGCAGGCGTTGACGGCGTAAAATATGTCAATAACAGTCGTGAACAGCCGTCATATTTGTGCTGAATCTTTGAAATCCAGTATAAATAGAGGATCCCAACCCACCCATCCGACCCATACATCCAGTATAGCTAAGAATCGGCACTGATAACCCTCATTTGTACGTGACAATTTATAACAAAACTAGCACAAATAGTATTAATGCCGGTTTTTATTATAAACTGGTACTGATAACCATATTTATTTGTGTTGGTTTATAATAAAAACAGGCACTAATACTTTTGTGTCGGTTTTTAGTATATACCAAAACAGATTGTTTAATATTTGTATCGGTTCCTTTGTACGGATCGGTACAAATATAATAGGAGTGTCTAACGAGACGTGCCAAGCCAAGCCAACTTCCCCATATACTTTTTATCTCCTCTCTTCCCAGCTCTATTTCTCTCCCTCTCCTCTCTCCCCAGCCATATGCCTCTATTTCTCTCTCTCTTCTCTCTCCTCACCTCTCCTCTCTACAAATCTCCTCCCACCATCAACCGCGGCGCCCCTCCTCGACACTAGAGATGATGAAGATGACGTTGGGGGATCCACCGCCCCCCAGCTCGCTGCCGGCCACGAGCGCGTGGGCGGTAGATCCGCTGCCCCCAAGCTCCCCGTGGTGGATCTGCCGGCCACAAGTGTGCTGCCAATAGATCCGCCACTCACGAGCGCATCGCCGGTGGATCTGCTGCCCCCGAGTGCGTCGCCGGTGGATCCATCGTCTGCCTCCCCCGAGGTGCGACAACTTCGACAAAGTGGTGATGGCGACAGCAGCGGCTGGTCCGACAGTGACAACAGCGACCAGCGGCTGGTCCGATGACGACCCCGGCGAGCTTGGACTTCGTGTATTACTTTCTGTTATTTCTTTTGGGGATGATGAGGTTGGATGAGCCGGCCCTTTTTTTTTTCTCTTGAACCCCTTATTTGTGCCAATTATTGAACCGACACTGGTGCTATCCCCTCTTTTGTTTCACCTTTCTACTGTCGGTTGGTTAACCGACACAAATGCCAGTTACCAAATGGCACTAATCCCATTTTCTGTGGTAGTGAGCGGTTGTGCATGCATTATGGGGTCTAGCAGCGGGTAATTTCATAGATAAAGTCGAGCTTAGTAGGAAACTATATCATTGATGAAAAAGATGTGCTTATTGCGTAGGCACAATGAGATTTCAGGACTTAACCAGATTTGCGGTTTCTCAAAAACAAAAACAAACAGATTTGCGGTGGCAAGCTTGCTCCAAAATTTTGTCGATCAAGGTTCATGTCAGATCATATATATCGTAAGTACGGAGAGAGGCTAAATTAAACTAGGAGGGGCTATTTGTAATAAACTTTTTACATGAGGAATCTCATACTCACGTCTAGGCCTGTTTCGATTTAAATGTAAAGCACGCAAATTAATTTTGTATAATCTCAATGCTATAGAAAACTTCCTAAATAACCCTTTGAAACAAAGAAGAGGCCAAAATTCCTATGAAATGGCTCATTGCTTGTAATTTTTGGAGAATATTTAACATGAGGTCTAACCTTAATATGAAAAAAAAATTGTAATTCAATTCCTCACCTTGAATTTCTGTGTTTTTTCTATGTTGTAAATATTGGCCATCTATATGTTTTTGTGTTTTGCAATCATTCTTGTAAAAAACCTGCATGTGTTTTTCGTACCCATCCGTTTTATTCATAATTAATCAGGTCTTTCAACTGGGGCATTTAGCAAATTTTCTTGACACTACGAGCTAGCCTCTCCTCGACTTAAAAAAAAAAACTCACGATTTAGCCTGCCGTACAGGCTAGATTGGGGGCCACTAGGGCACTAGACACGCAGCCTAAATTTGTTGTTTCCCAATTTAGTAAGCTGCAGAAGATGAGGGATGGACAAGGGAAGGGAGATGCATATGATTCCGTTGCACATGCTACCTTAGCCGCTGCTACGTACGTACGTACGTATGCACAGGCATAGGGTATCTGGGGTGGATACACCTGTGCGTACGCACGCATGATACTTGGACACCGGGGCATGCACGCACGGGAATCGCATACGCCATCCACAGTAGCGTGACGCGCGCGCACGCGGCCCGGTCGGATCGCCGCGGCGGTGTCACGTGGACGCGGGGCCCGCGCCACGTACGTCTTTGATCCATCTATCTATCTTCTCACTGCTGGCTGCATGCCGCTTCGGCTCTCCGATCCGGCCGCCGGCCGATCGGCGACAAGATCGGCGTGGACGTTAGCGCGGCGGCAAACTCGATCCGGTCCAATCCGGTGAGTGATGACTGGATACCCGCCCAACGATTTCATCCAGCAGACTTAAATAACCTACGTATAGCGTATTGGACCACTGCAACGTCGAGGGTTATAGATTTTCTTTGTTTTCTGATGATATATCATCAATCCTCTAGTCCTGTTTGTTTTTTTAAGCAAGTTTGATTATGTTAATGTAAAAGACATAAAACTAGTACTAGTCAACACGAAATAAAGATGGTCCACACATTAGATCAAGCATTGGAGCGTAGACGCGAAGTTAACCAACGTTACTCCTCGAAACATGGCTCAAATTTTTCCTCTGAACATTAGCGGTGAAATGGGAACCTCATCACTGGATGCTTGGGGAGCCAAGTGCCACGTATGGTCCATCCAAACTATGATCCACACTAATATCCTAGCGGCTGTAGGCTCGAAGAAAAACAAGGACCCAAGCAAGGATCTAGGATGTTTGTGCTCATGTAACTGTACACCCGAGTTTGGTTGTCTCGTGTTCAAGACACCGACCGTTTATTTAACTAGTACTAGTCAACACGAAATAAAATAGTCCACATATTAGATCACTGCAAGAGATGCAAGCATTGGAGCATAGACGCAAAGTTAACTAACTTTAGCCCTCGAAAAAGCTTATGAACATTAGCGGTCAAGTGGGAACCTCATTACTGGCTGCTTGTGAGCAAGTGCCACGTATGGTCCACCCAAACTATGATCCACACTAATATCCTAGTTGTTATACGTTAGAAGAAAAACAAGGACCCAAGCAAGGGTCTAGGTATCTCTCATAGGATGTTTGTGTTCAGGTAATTGTACACCCGAGTTCAGGCGTCTTGTGTTCAAGATACCAACCGTGTATTTAATGCGATGGAATGCAACAAGCATTAGACCCAGCATGAGCTCCACATCTAATTTGATGTGATTTTAACCTACCTGGCATGTAGTTGAGCAATGTGTGTCTGCCACGCATCTCGTTCCCCATTGTAAATCCCCATGGAGAAAATGCATGGGTTATTAAGCAGCATCGTTGACTGTTACACCGATCGATAGAGCCACCACTTCTTTTTGCCTCATGTGGCCGACCAATGGGCCCCATTGCCAGAAGCAGAAAACCAAGCTTCACATATCTAGGAGGGGCACGTGGAAGAGGCCCACTAAGTTCTGGCCATCAAGCCACCTGATTCCTAGCTAGAATTTCCATATATACCCCTATGCACTAGAACTAATTTTTTGTGACCGGCCACTATGGTATTCCCTCGTCGACTATACGAGGACAAGTGGACAACCAAGATCTCCTAAAAGGGGGTTTCATCCTAGAAATCTAGCTAGCACAACAACCAAGTTTTTCCACTCTACGCATTTGCGCGACCAAAACTGTGTGATCCCTCTTGTCACATTTTTGCATCCATGCTTCCCAAGGCCAAACTCACAAAAGGGTTTGATTCCCCGCGCTAGAGGAGCTTGATCTCCAACAAATATGTATTGGGCTGATCTACAAATTTATAGACAAATATGCAAGACGGCATCACCAAGAAATTTGGCGACCTAAAAACATTAAATCAACACCACTAAACTGGAACATTGACGATCGCGTGAAGGCAGGACACCGCTATAGAGATATAGAAAAGGGGAAAATAGTAGAGATATAGAAAAAAAAATTCTATGCAACCCTAACTCCATAAATATCATAAAGGACAAACCCTAATGTATCTAATAGATCTAAAACTATAAAGATTGTATTCATATAACCTTAGAGAAAGATGAGAAATGGGTCCCCTGCCCCATGTCACTGGAAATGACATACCTGATCGAGGAGGGACCAAGACGAGCGGTGACAGTTGAGGAAGCTCTTGATGACGTGAGTCACCTAACAAAGAAGGAGATATTTAACCTTTGGATGGATGTCTCTCATGGATAACAAACCATACTTTCTACCATCTAAAACATATAAATATTTGACATTTATAATAATGTTTTATTAAAATTTTTAGACATATAACCATTAATAATATCTCAAATGCTTACTTTAAAAGGACAAAAAGATGATGCTCGTAATTGTAGATTTGTTTTCAGATTTTATGAACATATTCTAATATAGATGAAAGTCTCAAAAGGTTTGGTTGAATCTTGTTATAAAAGTTAAATACTTATGACTAAAGAAAAAACATTTCATATCCCTTACATTCTAATAAAATCCATAGAATATGAAAAATAGAAAAAAAAAGATGTGCCCCTTGAGTTTACACTTTGATCTTCCATCTGTTGACCATCGATTGACTGTTATATTTTTTTTGAAAATGGCTACACTGATCTTTTATCATAGTTAGAAATATTAAGCCACTGTGAAAATTTTAGTTTGTAATAAAAACAAAGCGGATATAATTACTTAACCCCAAATTTTTTTATTAAAAATTAAACAAATTTAAAAAGTTTGATGAACTTCATAACAAAGTTTCACCAATAATTTGAAAATAAATATACTTTTACTTTAGTTTGGTGAAAATATTGAATGAATTTTTAGGAAAAAAAACATTTTGAAATTTATTTTTAAAAGTTGAAATTTCAGTTTCAAGTGTGTGGAAAGAAATTATATCTCCTTTATGTTTAAAATGAAAATTTTACATTGAGAAAACTAATATAGTGTGTGAGATGGGCAATATATATCTTGGAAAACTAATCTAACGGTCCTATTGACTCAACTGACATAATGGATTTAAATGAGATCAAATTAAAAAAAACAGAGCATTTAAAGGACGAGACAAATTTTAGGGGCATAGAAGTGATGAAGAAAATCTCATGTTCACAAAAGAAATTGCATGTATTATATTATATTTTATGAACTTGTTCTAATATTCCCTCCAGTTCTAGAATAATTGACATTTTGGACAATGACACTGTCTCAAAAAACAAATTTGACTATATTTTCTATTATAATACGTATAGAAATATCGACAAATATATGATTTTGTTGAAGTACTTTTTAAGATTAATCAATACAAATGATCTCCATGTTGCTAAAATAAATATTTATAAAGTTATGCATAGTCAAAGTTTAAAAAATTCAACTTCAGTATAGTCCAAAATGTCAAGTATTTTCAAACTGGGAGTATAAAATTAACAGTCAAAGTCAAAAAAAAGTTGACTATATCTCATTTAAAAAGTGAAATATTTATACCTGAGGAAAAGGACCTTACATGGCCCTGAAATTACAACAAACTCTGTAGAATATAAAAAAACTAAGAGAAAATGTAATAAAAATGACCTTAGACTTTTTCCTCTGCCCCAGAGATCTTGCATAACTTGCTCTCTGTACCACCTAAACTAACCTAGGTGAGAACGATGAAGATGTGTAACACCTACAACATTTGACAAGAGAAACTAAAATTGTTTTGGATTCAACTGGGACAAACCAAGAATTAGTTGCACGATGCAGGAAGGCTCTGTTTACCATTGTTTCGGTACATAATCTAATTTGTTTTCGCATTTTGTAAAGTGGTTTTCATATAATCTATGTTCACAAACGAATTTTATTATTACCTATATATAAATAAGTAACAACTAGGGTAGAAATATAAAAGTGGATAAAATATCCTTTCGACAAACAAGAATCGGTGCCAAAGGAATGATAACACACTATACATCCGCGAGCATACGCCGAGGATTTTTTTTTTAACGTACGTATGTAGAGTGATGAAAAATGCAAGACTCACATGCTCATCGACTAACCGCATCTATGTATGTTTCCATTAATTTGTTGCACATACTCATCGATCGACAATATGTACGTCAAATTAGATTAGTCTGTGTACTACATATGAAGGTGGGGTTTCCTCCAAAGGAAGGGAACGGAAAAATCATCATCAGAGAAACAAAATTAAAGCACGACAGTACTGCGTTCTGCAGAGTGAACATTTTTGTTGGTATGTCATTATCATTCGCTTCAGATTCTAACAAGTTAGCAAACAATTAAGATGAGAGAAGATCGATCCATGGACGGGCACTCCGGGCAACTCGCAACAATTTCTGGCCTTTCCAAATTAAGAAGTTAGCTTAGGAGAACCGTTAGGATTATTTAATTATATATACTGTCAGGCCTAGAAATTTGGTAAGTCGCGTCACAACACGAATCATGCTTAAGCTTAGACGGTGCATATATATTTTCATCGGCAGCGTTCTTTTCCTCGCACGGAATATAAGTTATTGCACGCATGCTTTCAAAGCTCATATACGACGGTATAATTTCTCTGAAATCTCTTTTACAAGAATTTCTTAGAAAATTTTTAAGACCAACTTATTGACTTTCTAATATTTAATCCATTCATTTATTCCCTCAAATAACTATCATAAGCTCTCCACGCAAAGAAATATATATATATCATAAGCTCAAATTCTCTAGTAATATCATATTCAGCACTTTAGATATTAGGTTTTGTCGAAGGTTATAGGTGTAATCTGACGTTCTGACCCAGTACTAATAGTACTGTTGATCCAACTCTGCTTATATATCCACCGCATCTTAATTGAATTCGACGTATATAGGGGAACCTGATCTGATGGGACGCTCCAACGGCTGGCATAAGCAAACCGGATATTTAGGACAAGTGATATATAAGATGCAGTATTAGCACCGTGGTCGTGTTCCGTTGGGTACACCGTCGTCGTATACCATTGGGTACACTCCACTCTAAGTCAGGCCTGCCATGCATATCTGGGTCACTTACACCTCTCATGGTTGGTGATATGGCCCGTACCTCTAATAAACCACATCAGCAAAAATATGCCACAACAGCAGAGGGTGCTCGCGTCCCTCAGAGACAACCTGTCCCCTCGTAAAGAAGAGAGAAAAGCGAGAGAAAAAGTGTAATAGACAAAATTAGAAGTATTGTATCGCAGTGGTCGAAGCGGTGGGCGGCAACAGTGAGCTGTGTCGCTGTCGTCAAAGCCACCGCACCGTTGTCGTCGTCAAAGTTGTTGCTTCGGCGACGGAATCGAATGTTCCGCCCAAGCAACACCGGCTCATCGTACGTCCTCCCTGCTCGTCGTTGCCATCGGGGCACCATCGTTGACGACCCCATCATACACGCTGCATGTACCATTGCGCCGTGGTCGAAGCTTGCCATCCTCCATCTGGCACCGCCCATGCCGCTCCTCTACCACCTCCTTGCCCTGTCACCCCTCTTTCTCTACAACTTCACCACCGGCGACAATGCCAAAATGCCTCTTTGGCAGCTAGGAATCTCACCAGCGACAGTGAGGAAAAGTACTGGTGATGGTCAGAGAGGAAGAAGGCTTTGATCCATGTAGCGCAGCCCATATCCACTTCTCCATCTGGGCTCATCGCCCTCCCCCAGCTCATCATCGCAACCGGGGAGCTTTCCTTGTTGGCTAGCGCCTCCTTGATCTGCTCGTAGGGTGGAGCTTTGACAAAAGGAGTAGCGACGATAGCACGACACTAGGTTGACGACCCCATCATACACGCTGCATGTACCATTGCGCCGTGGTCGAAGCTTGCCATCCTCCATCTGGCACCGCCCATGCCGCTCCTCTACCACCTCCTTGCCCTGTCACCCCTCTTTCTCTACAACTTCACCACCGGCGACAATGCCAAAATGCCTCTTTGGCAGCTAGGAATCTCACCAGCGACAGTGAGGAAAAGTACTGGTGATGGTCAGAGAGGAAGAAGGCTTTGATCCATGTAGCGCAGCCCATATCCACTTCTCCATCTGGGCTCATCGCCCTCCCCCAGCTCATCATCGCAACCGGGGAGCTTTCCTTGTTGGCTAGCGCCTCCTTGATCTGCTCGTAGGGTGGAGCTTTGACAAAAGGAGTAGCGACGATAGCACAACACTAGGTTGCTCAGCACTAACGTGGGTCAAATCAGGAGGGTGGGGGAAAAGGGCAAATTTATTGTGTGTTTTATCTAATTATTTTTGTTTCTTTTGAGGGTTCTTTTTGCATAGTTTTGGACCAACATGTAATATGAATTAATTGAAGGATTGAACTATAAATTAACAGGGGCTGATATTGAAAAGTTATTTGTATCCCACCATGAGTATCCTCCACTAAGGAGAGCATTCTTATATTACGTGTCACACTTTTTCTATAGGATACCCGTAAGAGTGTGCTTTTATCTTCACATCTTGTTAGTACAATAATATCTATGGAATAATATATATGAAACATAAGCATAAGTCTTATACCAATCCCATCCTTATCTTCACAACTTGTTAGTACAATAATATCTATGGAAATACTGGGTAGAAGTTGTACACCTCCATTCTAAAATACAAGGCGTTTTATAATTGTATACGGTCTTCTATACTCTATTCTCACCTTCAATATTTTCCATAAGATATTATCAAAAACTATAAAATTTACATTATATGAAAACACATTCAAATATAAATCCAATAATGCATGCAAAGAACTAAACATCCAGTTTGTTTAGCTATTAGTTAAAACTATTAAATATTGATTTTACATAATACAAGGACGCCTTATATTTTAGGACAGATGGAGTATATCGCAAAGTTGCGCGGAAATATCCACTAGTTTTGTATAACAAGATAGCATGCATGCATGTACGTACGTCCAAAAGTATGCATATGTAGGAGTAGATTTTATTGGAGTACATTGCAGCACCCATTGTGTCAATGTTATAATAACATAATGTCAATTACATAGTAGTACAAATGTACAATTCATGTGTATAATTTATCTGTTTTGTTCTTTTTTGACTGGTCAATTTACGACGATGCTGCAACGTACGGCGAGCTCGGCCATAATTTCTTCAAGTATAATGAACGAGCTCCTTACAAGTTCCGTATTAAAGTGTTGCTTGAAACCACATGTACATTAATGTATATTGTGCTTTTCTCTGAAAGAAAATAGGAGTCCATAGACTGGTTGATGTTGTTCAATTCAAATAATCCCTGCTTGAATGAATAGGCTAGGATGACTCACCGGCATGCATATTGGTCATTATTTGACTTTAAGCTCTCATTCTTGAAAAGAATAAGTCAATTCTGTACATGATGAAAATTCTATAGTCTTGACCGAATAAGTAGTCGGGATGGGTAAGCAGGCTAGCAGCCCCCAGGCTCGACGATTACGTGCGTCATGGACAGTTGTCAAAAATCGCTGTAGAAGTAGATGATGGTGTAGAAGGAAGGATATTTGTTTTCTATAATATATCACATTTGTTCTTTTTCGAAAGTTCGCTTCTTCCTATTTAGAGAGTTCAATAAAGAAATTATGAAAATAAGTTCTGAATTATGATTATTCTAACCGGTTAATAAGTTGAAGTAAGTTTGAACACCGCACTTTATGTGAATTTGACACACTTGAGTAAATAAAATGAAATTTCACGCAATAGAATGATAACTGCCCATCGTCGGAATGGTGATGTCCTGATCTTCATGTAAGCTCGTGAGTCTACGTGGCTATCATCTTAGACCTAATTAATCAAGCGGGTCACCGATGCCGAACAAGAGGACCTGCAGCTGATTGCCAGGAGCACGATCGCATCCCACCAATGAATAATTACAACGATTTTACTAACTTACAACTCCTTTTAATATTAAGTACAACTCATATTAGAATTCCTACACACCTTTTCATCTTTTTCCTCTATGTTTCCACTTTTTGAAATAAGCGCAATGAATAGTTTCCCATTAAGGGTAACGAAATTATTTTATCTATGTTTCTTGTACACAAATTTAAAACAACTTGTATTCCAAATAATAATTAGGAAGAGCAAGACAATGTTTTTGTGACATGAGAGCATGAAAATGTTGGTAGTTGTCTAATTTACCTATGCAAGCTCACTCTAGGGAGGAAAAAAAATGGGAGTCCACGCCTCCACGGTGGTAATGAAAAGCCAAATGGGGAGGATAGAACCTGCCCATTGCTATATTAGCATTAATTGCAATGCAAAATCCCACGGAGTGATTGCAAGGATTTAACTTACTTTTTCTTCTGATTTTAAATGTCATTTTTGTTTTTTCATTTCTAAATGTAGGTCATTTGGAATTTTTACAAAATTTTTCGTGCCATTTTATTTCGTGTTGTCAGTTATTAAATAAGTATCAGCTTGTACGAATAAACATCCAATAGTCGTACCAATTTTATTATAATTTTAGCAAAGCTATTGTACCTACACCCTCCTAAAAAAGACCATTTTCTCATATTGAACCTGCACATAAGTCATTTTAGTTCGTACGGGGTATATTTTAAATATTTTATAAAACATTAAAACAATCTACATATCTGGGATAATTGACTATTAATTTATCGCTCTCAAAAAACAGTTCTCAAATACTCCCTCCGTATTTTAATATATGACATTTTTAACACTAATTTTAGTGTTAAAAACGTCATATATTAATGACCGAAGGGAGTACCACTTTACTGAGAATTAAGAATCACAGAGAGCAAGTCAAATGTGTGGTTATTGTAGTTTTTTTTTGAATGGTGGTTATTGTACCTAATTATACCCTTAATTGACCTATGCAAACTCGAGGAAGAAAAAAAAAAGGAAAATTAGGGCTATATCATTACTATTTCTTAAAAGTAGAGATATGTCATCCTGACCCATATGTCATTGACTCGCGTGGGCTCCATATATTATTAACTATTGGATGGTATATCTCCAACTTTAAAAATTGCAATGGGACGGATCCAATTAGGAAAAAAAAGAAAACGGGGATTGGGTGTAGTCCAGAGCCTACTACAGTAACGAAAAGGAGTTCCTCGAGGATCTCTACTACGGTAACGGAAAACTAACGGGTTCTTCTTCCTCCCTCCGCTCCTCTGCATTAATTGCCTCTTCTCCTCTTCTTCCCCTATCCCTCTCCTCCTCCCCTCTTCTCCCCCTAGCTACTCGTATCTAGCTCCCTCCAGGATTCACCTCACCTCTCCTTCCTCCCCTTCTTCTGCCAAGATTTCCTCCCTTCTTGTCCCCTCCACCGCCACCGAGCGGCTATATATACGCGATCCCACCACCACCCTCCTTCTTGCCGCGCTTCTTGGATGGTGGTTCCCGCTGCGCACTAATCTTGATGGATTACTCCGCCATGCCTTCTTCCTCCTCCTTCTCTGCCATGGCGGCAGAGGGTTCTTGCTGTATTGATGCGCTGTGGAGGGCGTGCGGGAGGTGCGGCGCCGCCGCCGCCTCGGCCGCCGGCTGGACCGTCTGCGCGCTGCTCACCTGCGTCTTCGCCGTCGGTAATGTCCTCCTGTGCCCATTGCTTTGCCGCGTGTTCTGATTGGGTCGGATTTCTAGGGATTGGGGGAGATTGCTTGCAATCTTGGGTGGCGGGTTTGATTTTGGGGGGTTCTTGCTTCAGTGTGGGGAGGAGTCTATTGGTCGAATTCTTGGATTGATTCGGTGGTCCTAGGTAGTGGAATTGATCGAATCACCATGATTGACTTTTTTTTGGTATTTTCGCTGTTGCCGCCGTGGAGACTCATGTTCTTGCGTTGTGGTGTGGTAGGCTGATGCTTGCTCCAATTGGGAACAATTCAATCGTGCAAGCATAAATTTTGGAGGTTCTTTGCCAATTTTGTCCTTAGGATTTAGTATATGCTTGACTTTAAAGCTTCTGCTTTCCATCTTTTAGCACTTCCTTCTGTAGGTTTTATGGGCTTCATGGTTGATCAGTATACGTATCTTCGCTATTTTTGGTTGTGCCCATTATTTTTGTTCTCCTTGCAAGTTTTAATTCACTAAGTTTTTGGATTTTCCAATGATGAGTAGCTTATATTTTCAGTAGTTTCATTAAAAAAACATTCCTTAATTATGCTATCGTCTTTTCTGTTGAATGCAGTGGGCTCATTAGTTGGAGTTTTCATCGGCGCGTTCATGGGGATGTCCACAGAAAGCGGCATGTTACGAGGCGCCGGCGTCGGAGCAGTCTCTGGTGCGGTCTTCTCCATCGAGGCTGTCGAATCGTGCATTGAAATTTGGAGATCAAGTGAATCAGGAAGATACAGCATTATCTTTGTGGTGAGTGAGTGTGCAAGACTCCAACGCCACCTTCCCTTTTACTTTTCTTTTGTTGAGAAAGGTGAAATATCATTTTCACCTAACTACTATGGCGTTCATATGCCATACATACATCACCTTGATGTAATCTTGACTTTTGCATGTGAGAAAATATGTGCTTTACCATGGCTGGTCACTTATCTTAGGCCTATTCAATTGCCAAGAAATGAGGGAAATACGGAAAAGAGCAAATGTTTTGGACTTCGTTAGTTATCACTCTGTCTTGTGTGCACAAATAGAATAGTACTAGGTGATAAGTAAAGTTAGGTTTTTATTTGTTCTGATGTCCTCCTTTTGTTGTTTCAGCTTGACATAATCTCTAGCCTCTTCAGTGGAAGGATTGTTTGGGAGAAGGTCAGTCCAGCACTGCAACGAGCAGTGCAGAGTCAGGTATGCATCTCTTCTTGTGAGCCTTCGTACTAATTATTTTGTCATCTGAGATAGACTCAAACAATAGTTATACCAGTAGCTATGGCATATTTAGGGGGTTAGATAGTTTTAATGTATGAAAATATATATTTAAGCACTATAATTAATTGTGAAAACGATTTCATCAGTATTGAAATGATTTTAGGGGAGAATGATGGCCCATGCTCCAACAGGAAGACTTTCTTAGTAACAGGAATATCAAGAACGGCATTTTAATGCTTAAGACATCAACCCCTAGAAACATCAAACGTCTTCCTGTGGGCATGTGCAAGAAAGCATTACAGCCAATCATGCCATTTGGTACTCCATCCCATGTATTTGTATGGATGGTCATTTAGTACTTGGGTACGCTGCGAGTACTAATATCGGGATGTGTAGCATGGCCTGGAAGGAGCCTTGTTAAAAGCTTCCAGTATTCACTATTTTGGAACTGAACTGTCCAATACAGATAATAAGACATCGAACCAACTTAAACAGATAATAAATGGTTTAAAACTAAATATGAAAACCAAAAATCTAAATAGAGATATTTATGAATGAATACAACTACCCAACATCCAAGGCCTACACATAAGATTTTTTGTGTTGGACCAGATGGTGTTTCATTTGGTCCACATACTCATTTTTTTACCAAGTCGGTCCACATACTCTTGTCAGCTTTAATAGGGCCAGATCCAGATATTACTCCTTTCTATACCAAATACTCTTATCTGAATTAGTTACTGACGGAAGCAACAACTTTTAGGCACAATTAACCTGATTGCATTACATTTACATGTCAATTTAACTTTGCAAGGTGATAAGCCTAATTCCATTACATTTGCATGTCAAATTAATTTTCCAAGGTGCTATGTGCTTGCGACGGGGGTTACTTCTATGTATAATGCTAAGTTTGATTTATTCTCATGTCTAATGAAGATGAGTCTACTGAGTACACCGTTCATCGACAACAATGATCTTTTTGAAACCGGAAGTACAGGGGGCATGTCAAGAGATCTAATTAACAGAATCCCAAAGACCACATTCAGTGCCACAACCAATTCCGATCAGGAAACTGACAACAACTGTTGTGCAGTTTGCCTTCAGGTTAGTGTGATCCTAGATTGCGCATTTCTAACTAAACTACAGATGCTGAGCAGATGCAATTTAGTTTCTTGTACTGACTCATCAAAACTACTGATACCAGGATTTTGGAGCATCACAGTTCGTTAGAGTCTTGCCTCATTGCCAGCACACGTTTCACGTACGATGTATCGACAACTGGCTTTTCAGGCACGCGTCATGCCCACTGTGCAGGGCTGGTGTTCATATAGACCATATACATATGTAAAATAGTATGTGGACTAAACTTGCAGAGCACCTGGTGTATTTTGATAGTCGAATACCCGTGCCTGCTTGCTATATCATAAGTATAGTCTTTGTACACATAGGAGGCCTTCTTTTTTCCAGTCCTTGTGGAGCGTCTCAGCTGCACGTTTTTTGTCACAGCAATAACGTGTTATGTACATTCCGGAAAATGGACTAACTAACAATCTCTCTGAATTATGGCTTTGTACTGAAGTCTCAAGAACTTTGGTGTGTGTATTGTGGTTGATGTGTTTTTCTTTGCTGTTAGCTGCTGACAATGACTTGCTTAGATAATTGTTTGCTACCTTGCAACTGATGCAAGGTACGACAGAGTCTTACATTGCAACAGAAGTGGTGTTCATGGCTGAAACTCTAGCAATTGTCTGTTTCCTCATAGAGCAAACGTTTCAAATCAGCTACCACTGTACCATTAATCTTGAGACGGCGAAACCCTGTCTGAGATTTAGATGGTCAAAAGCTTCACCATGAAGAAGCTGAGAAAGGAGAGAAAAATCTGAGGCTGACAGTGAAGTTCCTTTCACGCTGGATGACACATGAAAGAAATGGAGCACCTTTGTTGGGACCAAGCTGAAACTTTGTGCCACCCTTTCTCTGTCATGTTGTTTATAGAGAAAGTGACTCACCTTCTTACAGAAACGAAATCGAAAGATGCAACTTGACAGGGATCTAACTGATTGACACAAGATACTATGGCTTACAACCATTAATTAAGCTTTAATAAGCATGTATGTGGCAACGTTTCCTTCTGATGGAGATGTCTATGGCTACAAACTGTATTAATCCGCTAACTAACCATTTGTGCGGTTCTGCCTCCTGTGGATGATCAAAGAAATTTTTATTCTAGCACTGTTAGAACAGAAAAGGTCTATTTCTCATCCATCAACTCCAGAAAACGATCAGTTCAAAAGAAACAGCTCCAGAAATCGATTCATCCTTAGCTCCGCACTGAGCACCCCTTTTACTTTTGTTTGTGGTTTTGCCGAATGATGTCTTTGTAGAATAAAAATGACGGTGTGTAGTTTGTCAGGGAGGGAGGGTCTGAGATATGGACAATGCCACCTTGGATCCTTTGGAAGAAAACCGTAGAAGTAGAAAAAAACAAGGAAATACGGATCGATGGGGGAAAGAATCTTACAGGAGGGAAATGAAAAAGAGAGAATGTGTACTGGAATTCCCAAAGGAAACTGAATGACATGGGTTCGACTTTTATGCTTGAGTTCTTCCAAAATTTGGATTTTATTCATATGCTATGAAATTCTTAATTAATCGTACAAACTAAATGGGCCACAAAGATTCTCAAAAAAAAAAAGGGCCACAAAGGAATTATTCCTTTAATATGAATTCCTCTAATTTTCTTGAGAAGTCATTCAGCCCAAAGAAGAAATTCTTAATCAACCCTACAAACTAAATGGGCCAGGAAGGAATTATCCCTTTGAATATGAATTCCTCTCATTTTCTTTAAAAGCCATTCAATAAAAAAAATAACCTAAGTGGTTGATAACACCACAAAAGATTCCCCACTTGTGAAGACCGAGAAGAAATGAGAGGGGGATTCCAATTTTTCAGAAGAGTAAAGTTCATGAGCTATACCTAAACTTATGCGAATGTGTTATCATTCTCAAACTCTTAAAATGCATTTATCATTTTTCAAGTACCCAAAATTATCATGTGCACCATACAGGTCTAGTTGGACTCTGACCCACTTTGTGATATAACATAGCATGTTACGGTAACTACTATGTGTCAATGAGACCACATGTCGTCACACAGAAAATTTCAAAAGCATCTCTTCCTTTCTCTATGAGAGAGGGGAAATATTTTTATCCATGTTAAAAATATTTGTCCCTTGAAGAAGTCCAAGGGATCCTTTTTGGCATGCCCATACAAAGCTGGATTAGAGCTCGTTTGATCCTATGAGAACTTTAAAGCCTAAAAATGTACTGTATTGTTGGAGGACGAATTTTCTTTAGAGGCCTAAAACTTGGATTAGGATCCATTTTGGGCTGCTGGCCTCAAATTTTAGGATTAGTGATGGAATCAGAGTTCTCCAATGAAAGTGATGGAATCCATGAGTCACTGGAGTAGTTCATCATGCCTTGTGCCTCCCCAAAGCAAAGGCCCATATTCCATATGACTTAGAGGCCCACACCAATGGCCCAAAGCCCATATGACAATACGAGGCCGAAACAAGCACGACGCATCGATCTGGGCTTCCTTCCTTCCTCCAATCTCCAATTCTCCATCCTCCAGCGGCTGACGTCACTCGTCCCCTCGTCTGCACGCCACCATCGCTGCTCCGGCGACCTCGTGGGCGACGAATTCGACGGAATCCTCCCGCCGCCGCCGCCGCAGTCGAAGCGGCGGAGTAGGTGCCCAGCTCGCGTGAACCGATCTTGGCCGCGGCTACGAGGGCGATGGAGCTGGAGATCCTGGGGATGAACTTCGCGTGCGTCCTGGCGGCGCTCGCCGACGGCAAGATCCCGGAGAAGGGGTGCCTCCTCCCGCTCGCCTCCAAGCTGCTCGGGTACGGCATCGTCGCCGCCTCCACCACCGTTAAGCTCCCGCAGGTAAATCTCTTCCCCAATTCTTGCCTCACCCGTAGGTAAAGGTAGAGATAAACCGTCGCCGTAATGATGAGATGAGATGCGTGCCCTGCGCCTGCGTGCGTAGTGATGATCTGTGTGCTCGTATGGTGGATTATGTGCTGTGTGCGAGGGGAATTGGCGTGGCGTGCGAGATTGTGCATAGAAAGCTGCTGTGTTTTTTGGTTGGCTTTGGCTGTGATCTTGGTGCAGCGTAGTGGAATGAACGGTGGAATCGACCTGTCTCCAGTGGAGGTTGTTTGTTTGTTTCTTTGATAGCTGGCTGTGGGATGGTGTGTGATCCTCGTGTGCAGGGCATGAATTGCCCCAGTACTTTCTTCCCCCATGAGAAAGTATTAGTTCTTCAGTTCTCCCTGTTCAAGAAAAAACTGCAATTCTCACTTCTCAACCCTTCCTCCGCTTGATCTAGACTCTGATCAGTGAGCATGGCTTTTGGGTTACCCATGCTCTGCTCCGGCACCAGCGTCAGCACATTGCAATCTTGGCCAATCAATCGAACAGCCTGTTGTATAAGCCCCACATCTATGGCTCTAAAATACTCAAGGAAACCTATGACCTTGATAGTTTGTTTCCCGCGAATGCCTGTAGCGAGAATCCACTCACTGCCAATTCGACATAGTTTGGGGGTCTTGAAGATGAGCAATAGGAAGAGGTCAATCACTGGGACAAATGTTGGGATCTTGTGCAGAAGCATAGGGCGCACACTTTCAGCTCCTCTGGATTCCAAAATTCTATCCAAAGACTGCCTACTTCCTTTCATGTCCAAGGTCCTCGGCTACTACATCGTTGCTGCATCCACTATCGGCAAGCTCCCTCAGGTGCCTCTGTCTAGATTCATCATTTATAAACTAGTTTGATTTATGCCCAGGAGTTTGCCCCTCTTCTCTTATCTTATCTTGTAATGGAATTATGCATGTAAGATTAGGTACAGTAGCTTATATGTTGTCTTAGGTGCATTTTCTTGCCAAATTTGGGAAAGAAGCTAACAAATTTAGAAGTGATTTCTGTTTGCTAAATTGCTGCGGTTTTTGTGATTCTTTCTGTGTTTCTGTCTAGTACATACATGGGCAATTCAAATGTCAGAGTTTGCCTTGAGGGGAAATTGGATTGCTAATTTATGCAAATTATTAGCTGGAAGAGCTTGCAGAATTTACAAATTGACCTGGATTGTTACAATCTCAATGAGGGGAACTAGGGAAGGGTGTAACATGATCTGGCTACTTGAGAATGTGCGATGAACATTTTTTCAAGATTGAAAAGGAAAGTGATAGACCAATAGTAGCCTATCAAATTTATAGTATGTATTGATCAATCAGTGAAGTTAGAGGGGTAAGACTATGCTTTAGCCATTCTTTAAATAGCATGTGTAGTGGGCCTAGTGGCAAAGTGTTCCTTTTACATGGAATAAGGTAAAACGGAGATATTTCAGGTGCAACAACCCAGCTATGTATGCAAAAGTATGAATTCATTCAATCAATGCATATTAAATTAAGGCATCCAGTCTGATGACATCATATAATATATTGAATAGAATCTTCGATCACCCATGAAGTCATGAATATGTTGAATAGAATCTTACCTCATCTTCCTTTTTTTTCTTGTCATGAATCTGAAATTCTGGACATGAAGCTTATTTGCTTTCCCTCCTGTTTCAGTTTATCTGTACTACTGGTTCATATGTTTTATCATTATTACTGGTTCACACGCTTGAAAGCCTCGAGAAGCAATTCAAAACAATAGATCTGTGATAGAGTATGCTATGACTGAATCATATGTAGACCTGAAAGCCTGAAATATATTTTTGCCTCGTGTAGTGCAGTGCCACTGCATAGCACACCGCAGTGAGCAGTCAACGGCCTGTTTGGTTCATTGCCTTAACCAAATTTTGGTAAAGCCGAAAAAATTGGCAAGGCTCATTTTGGTAGCAAACCTGACACTCCATCAAACACCCCTATCTTACAAAACAATTGGATGCAAACAAAACAACACCAAAATTTCGTTAAGGCAGATAACCAAATCGGCCCTACATCTCCTTGACAATGCTACAGTAGTGGTTATGCAGCCACCGCCCATTCCTTCTGTAGTACCACACTTATATAAAAACTTGATATAATGAAAAGAATGATTCCAGATAATGAAAACTACAATTTTTTTCTGAACTGAATTCATTTGCGCATATGTTGCTTCATATTATCAATATGCTGCTGGATGTTTGAAAATATTGTCAATAAAGCTTAGGAGGAAAAATTAATGATTTTAATATTGTTTTCTCTTACTCAAAATCCTTTCTTTTACTATAGGATAACCTTGTATATTTTATGTCCTAACAAAGATACAAAATTCTTGTTGCAGATATTAAAGATTTTGAAGCATGGAAGTGTAAGAGGACTTAGCGTAGCATCCTTTGAGCTTGAGGTTGTCGGGTACACAATTGCGCTGGCATATTGTATTCATAAAGGACTGCCATTTTCTGCCTATGGGGAACTAGCTTTTCTGTTAATCCAAGGTTTGGGTTTCACCTAATTTCCAAGTGGACAACATATTGATTTCTAAACTTTCTTTGACATTACTAAATTTAATGTCTATGTCTGGTATGCAGCAATTATTTTGGTTGCAATCATTTACTATTACTCCCCGCCAATGGGAACCAAGACATGGTTGAAAGCTTTACTGTATCCTTAAGTTTATCTGTTCATTTTTAATTGTTCTTGTGGTGCTGAGCATTGACGACAACGATGCGCTAATCCTTGTGGAAACATCCAAAAAATCCACAGAATATCATGAAAACATTTCTGCTTCTGACCTTCTTTTCCTAAGCAGTGCTTGTCTAGATATTGTGGACTGGCTCCAATAGTATTGGGTGGGAAAATTGATCCTGCTCTTTTTGAAGTCCTCTATGTAAGTAATAAATGGAAGATCATGTTGTGTAGCACCTGATATAGTTGTATATACTTGTCTTTGACTGTGTGTAATTTATTTTGCAGGCTTCACAGCATGCTATCTTCTTCTGTGCTAGGATTCCACAGATATGGAAGAATTTTACGGTTGGTGTTAGCTTTCTGTACATCTATATCTTTTCATGGAAAGTTTACTATATCTAGGTGTACTAGGGAGTAAAATGATAACATTAAATTTGAATGAACCTTATGGTCTGGACTGTAAAATAAATGATTTGATATCGATAAGTATGACACTTAACTTCAGATCTATCAGTCTGCATTTTGTACAAATTTTACGAGTGGAGGCTTCTAACAAGACAATTGACATTTTGCATATGCACACTTTCTGACCTGTTGCTACAATATGCAGAACAAGGGCACTGGCGAGCTGAGCTTTCTGACCTGTTTCATGAACTTTGCTGGTTCCATAGGTAAGCTAAAGTACATGCCAGACTAGTTACCAACCCATTGCTTTTTCACTTTTCGGTCCATTTTTTGTCTTTTTTTCAAAAAAAGTAGTAGTATTAGCATAAGTAGAGTTCACATGTTCTGAATACTGTCTTGAAGTACTCACATCCTTATTTGGCTAGGTAGATCTTCCTCTGCAGCTAGTATACCAGCCTGTGTGATATTTTTTTATTTTACTGATGTGTTAAAAGCTAGCTAAATTTTATCTCATCTTCTGTTGCAGTAAGAGTGTTCACCAGCATCCAGGAGAAGACTCCCTTAAGTGGTATCCTTTTCGTTTTGGTTACAGTTCATTGCATACATTCTTAAAGGACCTGCTTTTCTATTTTCTTTGAAATGTGCCTATTATGTAGGTAAATTTCCTTCTTTACCCTATTACATGATAGTTTCAGTATTTTTTAAATGAAAAAAGCGAGCCTATAAAATCACCCTACTTTCAGTTCGTTCTTTTAAAATCCTCCATATTTCAGTTGATCAGCGAAAACTGCTCAGGTTGAACATGCTTCTGAAAGAATACATTACTGTCTGTAACGGTGATGCTCATTGATTTGCAGCGTTACTGATGTTGAACATCGGTGAAAGTGTTTTCTCTAATAATTTGCCTACATCCCAAATTTTTTGTACCCTTAACTCCTTGAAAGTGATACTGGGCTCTGCAATCGGCATTGTGATGAATGGGACGCTCTTGGGTCAAATAGTGATGTACCAAAAGCCTGCTCCAAAGAAAGAGAAGAAGAGAGATTGAGCACAATACAAGAAACAGCAGAAGGTTCTTTCCGATGTCCATCTTCAGCCAAGCCAAAAGTACCAGTGCGTGAAATTCTCAGACCCGTGTGATCATGAAAACGATGGGAGCCATATACACAGGCTAGCTTGCGTTGTTAGTATTAGCATTTAGCAGTGCCATGACTGATGTTTGATTATCATTAGGTTGATGTGCTCCGCAAGTTATTGATGATAGAAAAAACAATTCTCTTAATTTTCATGTTGATCTATGTTTGAAACTCGTGCTTTTATTATGTTTGTTTTTCAGGCATACAAATATTGTAAGCACAGGGCCACAGACAATATTTAAAAAGTTATTTATGACTAACTGCATTCATTCTCCTTTTTTTTAATGTGTCAATTAGCATTTCCTAATTCCTCAGTTTGTGACTGGTTGTTAGCATTAATTTCCACTCATCGGTTAGGAGCACTCATACAACAGAAAGTTTATGTATAAAGCCTTATAAGCAGTTTGGAACTCCAATTCCTGCACGATTATATGGACATGGCATGGCATAGCAGAAGGGACAACATGCACATGCCAGGGTATTATGTAACAATCATATGGACATAAACAGCCCTCAAAATAAAGAGAGATTGGCTTCTGCCAATAACAATTGTAAGCTTTATTACATGCTCATCGTGTTGCATCACCGGTACATCGGTAACTGATCACCATACAAGGAAAATAACATTTGTATGGTGGTAGTGAGCTTGTCATCACCTAAAGATCATTCTGACGTGCGTACTAAGCACTTTAGACTAGTTTATGGAGAAACCATGACCATTCGATCGTATCATAGGAGAGCAGCGTGTATATTAATTACATGATAAAATCGAGCTTCTGAAAGCTTGAGGACGTGTCAGAAAGGTTTCCTGAGGTCCAACGCTTCAGCATCTCCAAAGCGGCCTTGGGTTGATCCATTGGTACCATATGACCAGCATCGTGGACCTGTTCATAATATATTTCTATTCAGTTTGACAATTCGTACAAAATTTCCTCACTCTTAATGGAATGATATGCAATGCTCTTGCATATTCTAAAGAAGTGCAAATTTATTTTCAAAAGAAGATGGTGAGTGAAATTCTCAGGTCTTTGATTTATAATACATGCTGCTTACACATTTCAATGCATTTCTATAATAAACATATCGTTGTATGCCTGCATGTGTTTTTTTTTTCTGATATTTCAGTATTATGTACAGATCACTGTCAGTATTGTTTGTCTTGGAACAGGGAAGTTAAATAATCTGGAGAAACTTTTTGTACGGGATCTAGAACTGACCTTCAAGAAACTCAGAGGTCCATAGCTTTTCAGAACACCAGCTTCTTTTCCATCAACTGTAAAAGGTTTCTCAGATGAGGAAGCAAAAGCTTCCTTTCCGGACCATTTCATGGAGTCCACCCATCTTGAGTTACCTGCCCAAACAAGGGAACAGATCATGCATAGAAATCCAGCAGAAAACAACAAACAGGAAAGCCAAATACAGATAATATTTGAAGTATAGTCTTCCTTATTGTATGTATTGTTAATACATTTTGCCATTCTGAACAACAAACATAAAAGGTTCATCATCATTCCTCTATTAGAGTGATAGCCAGCCTATTGGGCAGGTATGATTTGTTCAAGCAAGTTATGGCATTTCTCCAAAATGTGCTTTACAATAATAAAACCACAAGTCCATGACTGTACTACAAATGAAGAGAATGGAACTTTTTAATGAACCTTTTGCTCAGAGCCCGTTCCAAAGGAGCAACTGCACGAGTTACATTGTACAGTGGGATTATATGTCACAGGCTGCGACAAAACAGATAAACTACAGGACAGGGTTCCCCGTGTTTGCATGATCTACTTCCTCATCTTTAAAGATAGGTCCTCATGGGATCCATGCAGTCAACCTTTTGAAACTTTTACCAATAATATATGAAAAGTATGTATAATGACTAGAGGGAAATATTGTCCGTGTGGATCATCTTGCAAAATATTTCCATATTAAGCAAACTTTACTACTTTTGCCATTATATTATGGTAAAAGAACTCACAGAAGAAGTCTTGCATTGCAGACTAAGAGCCAAAAGGAATTATTTCCTGTGTATTTAGGAAGTAGCAAGAAACTCACCTAGCCAGTTGCATATAAGATCATACTCTCCAGCGTAAATCAATACTTTGATGTCATTCTCAAGGAGTTCAGGGATTCCAACTTCAAGATTCCTCATCCAATCAAGCAGCATGGCCTGATATACAGTTGGGCTGCATGACACAAACTGTATGTCTCCAACACCTAGGCTCTCTCTGACAGACTTCAGTTTGAGAAACTTCTCCATATTAGAGAAGTCATAACATAGGCTCCCCACACATGGCTTCCTGATGTCATAATGCTGCCAAGACAAGATGGGCAGAGATTAGATAGTTCCAAAACATGGGAAAAAATAATTAGTTGTATAGTCCAACCTACATTTTTATTCCCAATTATTGTCTTGATGGAAGTGAATATTAGATTGCAGACAACATATGCGCCAAGGCAAGATACAGTGCCAGAAGTACCTACATCAATCACAAGGACAGAAAGTGAGATCGATATAGAAGCAATAGGGAATCAAAAGTGATTTTGGCCTTTTCTAATGTATTTGCATAACAAAACAAAGTGCCAATAAACACATTTCTGAATAATACTTCAGGTTATCTTTTATTATGCAAGGCAAAGATGTTAAGTTTAGTAAAAACAGTTAAACAGGGGAAGATTTAAGCACAAGGGTAACCGGGACTTACCACAAAGCTTGATAGCCAATTCACAAGTTGGAACAATTTTGTTAATCCTGTTAGATTGCGATTTTGTAATTAAACCCATATCTAACGAATAATCAGTGTATGCCTTGTATTGTATTGCTGGATCTGTTAGCCCATTGCCAATTGCAAAACCCTGGAAATCACAGAAAGCAGGGTTTCAACCACAACAGTGATCACATATAGTGCAAAATGATATAGATACTTCTAGAAAGGGAGAAAATGAATACCTTAAAGTTGATGTGAATGCCCTCATTGTTCTTGTTCCCCTTGTATACTCGACTTGCAAAGGCAGGAATGTAATGCCCAGCATACGATTCACCAGTTATATAGAAATCATTTTTAGCAAAATTCGGGTGCTCAGTGAAGAAGGCCTATCAATATCATCAGTGTTTATTAGTAGTTTGAAACAGGAATATAAGGAGATTAATTTCTGAGAAGAGAAACAAAATGCCATTTTTGCATCTAGTTTAAGGGTTGTTATCTAGTTTGCCTTGAATTGTTGCCTATTTATATCCTAGCAACACAAATACACAGGCATCCCCTAATTCTGGTTGAAACAAGTGGAGTTCTGTTTCGTTGATGTCCTACAAAGGTAGGAACATCCCTACCATATATGACTAGTCAGATTTAGCGATACAATGCATGAATATGGTATACGATGCACATCTATATGATGAATATTCATTCACCTGGGACTGGCACATACTAGACTGTTCTATATTCCAACCAAACATCACATGGAATTTTCATCCTGTCCCATTAAGAACAATTCCTACCTGAAGGAAGGCATATAGGTCGTTGCTAATACTAGCTTCGTCGTGACGGGTGTCACGCGAATCAGAGCTGTAGCTGAACCCAGTCCCGGTTGGCTGATCAACATATATAAGATTCGACTCCTGCAATTCAAGTATATTACACACAGATCTCAATTTTAAAAAAATTGGCATAGAACAATACCAAACCACAGTACAGCAAAAAAAAATAGCACTAGCTCATGATGATGACTGATGAGCAGAGGAGAAGAGTGTATGGTATACCTGATCCCAGCCAAAGTCGTTCCAGACGAGCGACATGTTGTCAGCGATGTGGAAGGGGCCGTTCTCGTAGAAGAGGGCGAGCTCGCTGCTGCATCCGGGCCCACCCGTCAGCCAGATCACCACGGGGTCATCCTTCTTGCTCTTCCTCGACTCGAAGAAGAAGTAGAACATCCTGCGATCGCGGAATTCAAACCCCGCCGTTGATGAATCGCACCCCAACTCACCTCGGAGGAAGAGGAAGAGGAGGAATGAGAATATGAGATGAGCTCACCTCGCGTCGTGCGTGTTGGGGAGGCGGTAGTACCCGGCGTGGTGCCCGAGGTCCTTCACCGACGAGCCTCCGCCGCTGCTCCCGCTCGCCATGGAGGCGAGGTGGATGGGCCTCTCGACGAGGGTTCCGGCGGGGATGACGTCATCGCCGGCGGCGTGGCGGCGGGGGGAGGGCGAGGCGTCGCGCGGGTGGAGGTTGAGGGAGCGGATGAGGCCGACGGCGGCGGAGCGGGGGAGGTGGGTGGAGACGGGGAGGCGGTCCGAGGTGGGGAGGCGGAGGAAGGAGCTCCCCCCGTACTCCGGCGAGGCGGCGGCGGCGGCGAAGACGGCGGCGAGGAGGAGGAGGGGGAGCAGGTGGGAGGGAGACTGACGGGTGGGCCACATGGCCGCGTGTCGCCGGAGGAAGCGGAGGCGAAAGGGAGGAGTGAGAAGTGAGAAGAAGACTTTGGAAGTGGGAAGGTAGCGGATATTTATCTCGTGGGGGAAAAGAGGGTGGTGGTGGGACCTTCCTGTCAGTAAATGAATTCGGGGTCACGTGTCACGTCATGGGCGATGGTGCGTGAGTTGACAATCATTCACGCTAAACGGAGTTGTTTTTAAGCAAGTGTTAACATCGGATTCTGTCTTTTCAAAGTAAATAATAAACAAAATAAATAATATTTTAATTTTTCTTAATAAAATGAGTGGTCAAAAATTATAAGCAGAAATTCAAAATCTGTTATGATACGGAATGGAGGGAGTATTTTTTATTTATTGGTGTGACTTTTTTTCACTTGTGTTGTACCAATTGACGAGACCACACACGTTATAACTCACAACACTGGCATACTTATCCAAATAAATTTATCCAAAGAATGGTACTCCACCCATCCCAAAATATTTATCGTTTTGAGTTTTTATTTTTTTAATTAATTTGACCATTCGTCTTATTTAAAAAGAGTAAATTTCACAAAACTATAGGTATTTTTAACAATTTATCACAAAACTACAGATTTAAGAACTTGTTTCACAAAACTACAAATTTAGTGTCCTTGTGTATTACAAAATTACAGATTTAAGAATTTGTTTCACAAAACTAAAGATTTAGTGTCTCTATTATCATAAAAGTACAGATTTAATGTCTCCATTATCATAAAAATTTAGTGTCTCTATTATCAAAAAAACTATAAGTTTAGTGTTTTCATTATCACAAAACTACAGGTTTAAGCATTGCTAAAACATGTAATTCATGATAATGTATTGTTAAAATCTGTAGTTTTGTGATAATAGAGATACTAAACTTGTAATTTTGTGATAATAAAGACACTAAATCTGTGTTTTATGAAATAAATTCTTAAATCTATAGTTCGGTGATACACAAGGATACTAAATCTGTAGTTTTATGAAAAAAGTTCTTAAATCTGTAGTTTTATGATAAATTGTCTAACATACATGTAGTTTTGTGAAATTTACTCTTTAAAAAATTATTGCAAATGTAAAAATGAATAAGTCACACCTAAAAAAATTTTGATAATAAAAAATCACAAATAAAATAATTAATAATTTCATAATTTTTTGAATAATATGAATGATCATCAACAAGTATTTTGAGACAGAGGTAATATGACATTTTGTACAAAGGTCACCGTAGTTATATCATTACCGACGGTACATCATCTACCAATGAACTAAGCATGAACATAACCAAATGAACACAGAGCTCGTGCGCTACCTATATTAAGACACCAGTCACAAAAAAAAGAAAACCTATATTAAGACACGGCATGGTTTAAAAGAGCTTATGGTAAACTGTAACGAATTAAAAAAATTTCAGTAGCTTCTTCTAGATTGGAAACATGAAAACAAAGATACCATCAATTTTCTTACAGAATTATTAAATATTTTTTTGGGAATGCGCAAAAGCAAGCCTTGCACATCATTATGTGTATTAAGGGAGAGGAACAGTTTTGCTACAAACCATGGCGGATTACAACGGGCGAAGAATCATTAAAAATCTTTCCAATTAACCCAATCTTTTAAGCCTAATTTACAGTGTAATTGTATCGCAACTTATTATGTTACGTTTTAACTTACATAGAAGTACTTAAGTCATGTTTCATAAGTTTTAATAATAATTCAATTAATTTACATAGAATTTATACAGAAATCATATAATTATAATATAATTGAAATGTAATTACTTTATATTTGATAGATTTTTGGCTAAAATTATGTAGCAAGATTTTTCGATAGTCCTCAACCATCCGACAAGTTACAGTCGCGGCCAGCATTACTCCAAGTGCACGTGGAAGTACCCCCAACTCAGTTTGCAGGGTGTAGCAAAAAATCTTTTGGGGGTTTAGTAAAGAGAACATTTGGGAATACCGTGACAGTTACTCGTACATGTATGCCAAAACACGAGCCTCACAACACAAGAAATCACTTCGGTACAGAACAAAAGCCACGCATGCCAAAATCCAAGGCTGGAAGAGATTGCTTTAGCGTGCACACACGAGTTTCTGAACATATTTGATCTGACACACTAGGAGAGTCGATAGAGCACCGGAGATACATTATTCAAGCTTTTGTGTCTGCCATTACACTCCGGATGAAATCAAAGACAGGTCAAGATACAGGCTGTTACTATACAAGTATACAACAGTAAATTGCTAGTTCAAACTTGGTCAACTGAGAGAAAAGCTAAACTATCATCGATCCAAAGTTATCTAGTGAACTCCCAAAGTTAGAATGTTACGACCTCACTTTAGCAAGCCGTGCTCTGATCTCTTCCAGATCTTCCTCCTCATCATCAGCGCCCTCTGCAACAGCTTGTCGCTGCAAAGTGGAAAAAGGAATAAGTGGTCCATAACAAAAGGATATTTTCGCCACATAAGATTGCTGGAGTTCACTAATGCAGTACTACGAATTCATTCATTCTGGTATTATTAAGCAACTAGAATTGGGAAGTTGACGTCTACATAGGACAGCTTAACTTCTCAAAAGCAATGCAGCCTTCCAGTAAATGGCCTCTGGAGACTACTCTTTTGCATAGCTGAGTGTTCATGCCATCCTAACAATAAACGTAACGTACAAACAGAAGTCTGAAGCATCTACCTCTTCTGGGACCCTGCTCGTTGAAGCTTGGTTTATCCTCTGTTTCCTCACAGTATCAGGTAGTTGTGAGGCAGTCTCCCCTGCTACTGAAGCAAGGACCTTGTCAACCTCCTCTTCAATTTCCTCCTCCATGTCCTCAGAGTCCAAAGCTGAATCAACTGCATCATTGACCATCTCTTCCATCACACCAGCCTAGAGTTCAACATCAAAAGGTCAGTCAGTTAAATCACATGATCCTATTACCAATTTGCCAATAGTTTTGTCAACACAAAGATCAATATTAGTACAGATCTAATGTCTTTAAACAATGCACAAGAAATGGAGGTGATGGCTGTTGGTTGATATGGTACATATTGAACTACTAAGAAAAAGGAATAGCAGATTTACCTTTGTCATTTCCCTACTGAATTCTTGCATGGTGGTAGCCAACTCTGGAGCTTTCATTAGATTGTTAACAATTTTCATAACTTCAGTACTTTTTGAAAGATGACCGACTGTTCTTGCCGTTGCTGAAATTGCATGAACAGAAGTTAATTGTTTGTAATAAACAGAACAAATAAATGGAACACTACTCCTTGGTCATGTTTAGAGACCTAAAGTCAAAACAAGAGAAATGAATTCATAGACAAGCATGGTTCTCTTATTCCTAGCTTCAATGATAAGTTCACTCGTGCGTGCTAAGAAGCAAAACTTAATAAAAGAAACTGCAGTGCAGATCAAATGACATGAGCATCAAAATTGATTTTGTCAGGTGCTACATGGTTAAGAAAAAAAAAAGAATTTTATGTTCCACTTCTGTAGAAAAAAGTTACCATCTGAAGTAATGAGATGAGTGCGAACCTACATACCACTGAACACCGAATTTTAATTGCAAAGGGATAAAAACTTTTCAGTGCATATGCCAATTTCAATTTAATCTGTGATTGAATCATTTCAGTGATTCCCAACATCAGCGTGACCAGACAAGCAGTGAAAAAAAATCAGTTAGCTCTATCAGATTTATAAGTAACTGCCTGCAAAGAACTTGAGGGTTGACATATTGAGGTTAGGCTGAATTGCTAACAAATACTCTCTATATCAGCTCATAAAAAGAAAAAAAGAGCATACCAACAATTTCTCCAAGATGCATTGATACTGAATTTAGTTGAGCCTTGTTTTCATAAAGACGATTAACAGCACGTCTTGATCTCACTAGTTCCTTAGCAAGAGCCTGACATATAAAAGAAATATTCACATAAACAGTACAAAGGTCTTGACCTTACTCCAGCAGATGAAGGACAGCTCTAAAAACTTGGCACTGGATAATGTGTGCTGACTGCTGAGACTTTATTTGGTGTGTATGGGGACAAAAGCATATATTGGTGTCCAAGAACTGGTGCTCTTGATGCAAATGGGAGAGATTTCAGGAACTAATGAATTATCCTATGTAACATTGTAAGAATTGAATAGTGCATGGACAAATCTGCGTATAACAAAATGAGTTGGAGTGTTCAAGAAACAACACAGCTCAAGAGAAATAGACGTGCTAACATCAGAGCAGTAATCATAAGAGCAACATAAAGAGAAAGTGATAACATAATTAGAATACCAATTTTAAGAGATTAGCATTTTATATTGTGAAGGGCGTGAATGACCAAACCAATAGGGAAGTGGAACAAACTATTTAACTATTATTTACTAAATTTGTGATTATGGTTTTGGATGCATGTATAGAGATGTTTCATATTTTCATCGTATATAATTAAACGAGAGACTAAAGTTGGTCAATCCACAGGTACTCATTGACTCGGTCTAGTTCAACTAAATCAACTAACATACCCATGGAACCACTCTACTTCAACTAAATCAACTAAACACTGACACATCTCCATTCCTACTGCAATAAACAAATAAGTTAAAAGAATGACGCCATAGTATGTGCTTGGGTATGCGATGTGGGGCTTTTCATGACGGCCATAGCGCCAAGGCCCAAGGGTGTCCGCTCCATCTTGGTTACAGCCATTATCCATTTGATTAAGTTTGGTAGTCCAGTGGTAAGTTATCAGATTTAGTGTCACATTATAAGGCTAGCACACCTCTTTATAAGTATCTTGAAGAATTTAAGTTAATCAAACAAGCAATTAGCCAATCTCACTCTCCCTTGTGCACATTCTCTTATTTTCCAGCACCATGTGCATGCTTATCCCCTGACCACAGATAGAATTCACCACAAAGCCTTCCAGTCAACCACAGCTACAGTTTGTGCTAGCACAGGACATGACAAGGCATGCATTATTTATTTAGCACATCATGTTTTATTAAGAGGGCTAATTGGATCCATGCTATTGCAATTTCTCAAAGTTGGAGATATGCCATCTGTTAGTCAATGACATGTAGGGCCCATGTAAGTCAATGACATATGGGCCAGGATGGCATATCTCCAATTTTGAGAAATAGTAATGGCATGGCTCTAATTAAATTCTATAGGGAATTTATTGACACATGGGATTGGCAAACTTCTCAGTGGATTTTTATTTTATCAGTTCAGTGTCTAACTTACTAGGGTTTGATACAATACCAAAAGGGTTGTTTATAGTTGGATCAGAACTAAACAGCAGAAGAAAACTGTAGTATGTATATTGCACAAGTCAATGGGATCAAAGTAACATGATTCTGAGCACCTGAGGTATAGCAATGCTAGCCCAAAAGTTTTAGCAAACAATTACAATTTGAGCAGTGTAAATTAATTAATTAAATTGTCTTGAGGCACGCAAAGGTTAAGCTTTCTCTTTCCTTTTCTTTTCTTTTCGTGCACATTCCAATACCAGGTTCGATGTTCACAAAGCCAGATGAGCAGCATTTAGCGCAATGTACTGTAAATTAATGAACTCCAAACTTGCATTAAGTGACGAATGGGATCAAACCAGCCGTATACAGAAGGGGGAGAAGATGAACTGTTCGCGTTCGTGTGTAGTTCTGCAAGGCAACGGGATTCAAGTAAGCACAGACCTTTGCGGATCCCATGTCATTGCGCTTAGCAGCCTCACGGATAGCCTTCTCCACGTTCTTCTCCTCCCTCTGCACATCTGCCAACACAAGACGAAGATCAGTAACAACATATGGGCACCAATGAGAGGAAGGGTCAGGAGTTTTGACCCAACGATCGCAGCCTAATCAAGTCGATATTTGCTTGCTGAGAGGCGAGCAAATGTCACGCCGCCAATCAAACCAAGGAACATTCTGCCTGCCCCCCAAATCCAATATGGCGCCGACGAGCCGATGACGATCATAGCACATACGACAAAAAGACCTAGCCGCAGGTCGCCTCGCGGAGAGAGAACAGGGAGGAGGAGGGGAGAGACGATGGAACCTCGGATCTGGCGGTCGAGGACGCGGCACTCGTTGCGGAGGCGGCGCTGCCACTCCCGCAGCTGCTGCTGCGGCGTCGGCCGCGGCTTCAGCAACCCCTTCACCTTCTCCATCGCCGCCCGCACTGCTGCCCCCGCTCGATCGGTTGCCCACTCCGGTAGCCGCCGCCGCCGCCGAACCACGCGGTATCTTACGCGGAGAGGAGGGGAGACGGAAGAAGACGAGGACGAGCAAAGGGGAAAGGGAAGGAATCCAAGAAACCGTCTCTGGAGTCTGGCCTCTCGGTGAGGAAAACCTGCGGGGGTTACAGATGGCCAGCGTGTAGCCGGTGTAGAATTCTGGGCTCTTTCGATTTTACTTATTTTTCTGCATCTAAAATTTAATTTTTTAACCTAAATTTTAAATTTAAAACTGTTTTTTAATTGTAACTTTTTTTTCAGTCTTGATTTCAAATTATGAATAATACGGATATAAAAATTTTATCAATAAATTATTTTTATTGTTTTATTCATATGTCTACCGTTTTTTATAAAAAGGAAATGGTCGCAACCCTGAATTCCAACTCCAACAACCGTGTCTCGGTTTGTTTGTTTTTTACCATTCCAACAACCGTTTTGACTTTGGTCAAAGTTGTAGTTAAATTTGTAGACAGACAAATATCTACAACACCAAATTATTGTAACAAGTAATTTGGCCACAATTAAAAGAGAATCAACCTGTTAAGTTTCTTGTAACACGTTATTACCTTGCAAACTCGTTATAGACATGATAACCATCATATCTGTGTTTCAGAATAACTACTTTGCATGCTGCTTTTGCAGATTTGATAGTTGGCATATGGGACTATGGGAGAGGCAGGTAATGGAATATTTATCCCTTGCTGCTGTTTCCGAGTACATGCCAGAGGCCAGGATCGAGCATAGAACAATATCATACATCTGGGTAAATTTCCAATGCTCCTCAAGGAAATGCTGTTAAGTCCCCCTGCCTCAAACAATGTTAATGTCCCTTTTAGCTTTCGCCTATGACATGTCAATATGACATACAGTAACACATTTGACAGCTTAAGATCCATCTAGCAAGAAATCATATCAACACACACACTTTTGTACTATCTTTTACAATTACAGTTTTTCCTTTCCAGATCCCAATTTGAGACTAATCCTGCTTACTACTCTGTAGTTTCTTTTCTTTCCCTTTTCGTTTCAGCAAACTATCAGGAACATGTCAAATTCAACTAATCATAGAGCCCTTCTTCATGCCATATGTCGACCAAAAAATCAACCATTTCCTGCAAGATTTTTCTAAGTCAGACGATCACCGCATAAATAATCAATGGAATAAAAGAAATGTTTTCATTATGGGTCTTACTGATAACGGGATTGGCTGTTGAAAACGCTCACTTGTTGACAACAGATCATCATATGTTGTGGACCAGCTGTGGTAAACATATATAAGGGGGTCTGAATTACTAAAAGCTGGTAGCAGGGAACAAGAACTATAAGAATTGAACTGCAGTTTTTTATTTTAATATGCTCTTTGCAGTGTAGTGAAAACTGGGAATCACTACCAGAGTTAAACATATTGCTTTCTATCAAAACCAGGGTGTAAATAGATCTTTGTCTCTTCAAAAAAAAAAAAAAAAGAATCACTGCCAGACATATATCAAGAATCCCATCTATAGCCCTTAGGGCAGGGCAAACATATCAAGAAGGCTGACTGTAGCATGATATTTGGTCAGGCACCAACTACAAGATATAGTTACAACCTCAGGAAAGAATATTTTGATGAAATTACATGGTTATTCTTTTAAAAAAACTACACTCTTATTTGCGGATGAGTTACAAACTATCCTTGAATAACTAGAACTCAAAACTGGGAACAAAAAAGCAAGACGTCTACAACAAGCCAATTTACGAAAAATTCAACAACTTCAAATCAATTAATGGAAGTCATTTATGGTTTTCTTAAATCTAGAAAGAAGTTGTTGAGAAAAAAGATAAGGCAAATAAAAGAGGAAACTGAACCTTATTATTGGCTCTCGTGATGTCTCTTTGGGAACTTTCTCCTGGTCTCCAGTCCATTGCCTTCTCATCTCAGCCCATGCTATAGCAGCTGCCGAAAGAGTATGTTTATAGAAAATGTACAGGCAACTACCGATAAAGGCTATGGAACAGAGCAGATGAAGAAAACCAAGAATCATGTATACCATGGTTGATGAATGAGGTATCCTTCCCATTAGAATCATTGATGATCGAGTTCGGAAGTGATGATATATTTCCCTCAAGGGAGACTGATACGCTAACATTGTTCTCCATTGCTTCTAGGCCTGATGAGCATTGCCTTCTTTTTCTAGTAGATGAATGGTGAGGCCTCTTTCTTACAGATGTTTTTGGTTTAAAAGCTGGAACTGGCTGCGACTTGCTCAAATTACCTATGCAGCAACTGTACTGCATGAAGTACACATCAGAAATGCTTTGAGGTGTGAATTACCCCAGTGATGGCATTGAAAAATATAGTCCATGAACGCAAGGTATATAAATTGACCAAATTATAATTGAAATTGAAGGGATTTATGAATACAATACTAATGTGTATTCAATACAAATACAAGAAGAACTTACCCCATATAAGCTTGATGATGAATTCGTGTGAACAAAATCAGCCAACCAGGGTAGCACTGAAACCATTCAACTAAGGCACATGGTTTAACTTTTCATTCGTCAATACTCATTTGTTTCTGAAATAAAAGAGAGAATATTACAAAATTTTCACTAAAATAAAGTTATAAATTCTGAGGAATGAGCTCTAACAATCATTGCAAGATGGTATCATGGTATAACTAATCAGACTGGTATTGTGCAGTAAGATAACCTCGTTCCAGTTACATATGAATATATGATATGGGAGGCGATGCAAGACTACATATGATTTGAATAAGTAGTTAAACTATTCACCTCAGGACTATGTTAGACCTAATAAATTGACATTTAATAATAACCTGCAATGCCATATGATTAACAGCATTCATGTTTCGACACAGAAGTATTCCATTATATGACGATCAACGTATGACAAGCATAGTGTGTATATTGAATAATATCTCAAGGAGAAATATATAGGAGTACATGAGTGAATATATAGAAATGATTCTAACCTATATATGTAAAGGAATAACCTATATATGGAAGGACTCTAATATTCCTTAACACCTCCACTCAAATACAACATGAATGCAATGGCATTGCATTTGAAGAGTCAACATTAAACTGTAGACATAAAAGAAAAATGACATGGATACACCCAAAGTCCGAAATCAAAATTGTCATCGAAATGTGCAACTCTTGAATAAGCCGTCGATATAGCAAATGATATCCACCACAAGAGGGTAGTGCCTTCACAATCGTACTTTAGCAAATACCTCAAGTCTTCACAAACTTTCCTTCAACTCTTCAAACACGAATCTTGCTTTGGAAACTTGGAACTTGACAAGAATGATTACATGTGCCAAAACAGACAAAAAAATGAACATACTATTGCAGGACGGCAAGTAGTGAGATAGCATCATAATGTTGACGAAGTTGGCCATCGGTCATGACGTACACAAGACCAACTACGAAAAGAACCAAGAGGGCAAGGTCAACATTAGCGACGATGATGAAAATAGCTTACTCGATGGGACTTAGCTAACAATGAAACTTGGCTGATTTGACATAATTAATGGAGACACACGGCTTTGATGATATGAAGGTAAGCAATTGGACTTAGATGAATATGATAGAAATATGACAATATAATATGAATAGAAGGAAGGAGCAGTAAACCAGAGGCATTGACAGCCACCATGGACATGAGTGCATGAGGAATGTTGCAAGACCACACTGCTGTTGGCCTTCGTTGTGGATCCCATGAGCAGATCACTGCAGCAGCGTGATCCCGTGAACAGATCAGCAGAGCTGCAGCAGCGTGAATAGATAGACTGTGGCGGGGAATCGACGGCACCTACCAGCCATGGATAGAGCTCCGACCTGGAGGACGATGAGACGGCGACGATTGGCACGACGATGGTGGCAGTGCTGTCAACGACATCGTGTAACCATGGATAAGGAGCTCGGAGAGGACAAGGCGACCCAGCAGCAGAGCACCGAGCTCCACCGGCCCAGATCTGCGGCTGTGTTGACGGCGATTGACGATGGTGGCTGACAGGACAACGACGAGCCGCCGTGGGGAACTGATGAGGTGAACAATGACCGTGGCCACAACATGCAGCCATGGATGACAATGGACCAGTGAACGGCAACGGCCATCAGGACCGTGTCGGCCCAGATCAAAGGTGACAGCGACGAGCTACGATCGATGAGATCGGATCTGCTGGGAGGAAGCATGCTTGTGAACAACAAGCAGAGGCTCAAAGATTAAATCTGCTGCTGATGATTGCTGCCTTGCTGGTGTGGAGGAGACTGCAGATCGAAGACAAGAGGGCAGGTGGCAACTGCTGCTACTTGAAGAAGACGATGACGCAAAGAACAACGATGAACAGTGAATGGGATGGATGGGCTCTCTGGGCACCGCCAGCGTGGACTAGTGGTTGACGGCTAGAGTTAGGATTTAGGCTCTGATGCCACGTTACGAATATAGTGTGTATATTGAATATATTATCTCAAGGAGACAATATATAGGAGTACAAGAGTGAATATAGAGAAATGGCTCTAACCTATATATGTAAAGGAATAACCTATATAGGGAAGGACACTAATATTCCTTAAAACAACGATATGTTCCTCCAAATTAACAGTACGATACCTCTAACAAACCAAATGAAGGGATTGTAATTATCAATGAACTAAGACACTCTAAAGATTCCATGTTTTTATCCATTTCTGTCACTTAGCATCATATATTGGATGCTAGTTTTGGCTATCCATTGACAAAAACGCTCTAATGCAACCAATGAGCAAGTGGTCACGCCAACGCAGGGAAAAAGAAACAGCTGAAAAATATTAGAACAATCCAGCTGCTGAGGAAGCATTGTTATCGAATATCAATTTTTACAATGCTCCAGTAGTCAAGACATTTGACAAGGGCAGAGGCTTCTCCAGAAACAAAATCCAACTGATTTACCAGAATCTTTATAAACCTATAGAGTTCTTGTTAACTACCTAGGGTGCACTAATCCCACCCAGAAGTCTAATTAAAAAATCACCATTTCACGAATAAAACTGCAAAAAAGAAAGGTCAGAACTTCTATACAGAGAAAAAAAATCTATAGAGCTGAGGAAGCATAGCTTTCCAGTTCAACAATGTGCCAGTAGCTTAGACATTTGATAAGGGTAGAGGCCTCTCCAGAAACAAAATGTAACCGATTTACTAGGTTCTTCAAACCTAAAAGGCAATCCAGAAACATTTTGCGTAAGCAGATCGAGTTCATGTTGACTACCTATTGCGACCGAATCCTGCCGTGCAGTCTCCGCAAACAATCACCATAAAGTTACAAACATAAAAACTTAAACATCTATAAGAAACCAAAACAGCTAGTAATAAACAATAAATTTTCCATGTTCTAACATTCTCCCCCAATCGTTCAAGCTGACAAGCTGCATTCCGCCATGGAAATGAGAAGCTAAACATGCCAACCACCGCACCACCAGCCGAACACCCCCCACGTTTCCGCCTATGCTACCATGTCGAATCTACCACCGCTAGTCCTAAGCCGGTCAGCTCAGAGGGAGCTCTACACATGTAAGGGGAGAAATGAAATTTAGCTCAACAATACGATTGAACACGCCTTACCACCAAAGAAGGCGGCTTTGGGTTGTCGGAGGCAGAGGACGGGCGAGGCACCTCCTTCCGTCGTCGTCGGAGACAGAAATCGCACGGGAAATCAGATCGAAATGCTGCACGGTGAAGAAACAGGGGGCAGGCAGGATGGCGCGGCGCGCACCTCGCCGCAACGGCGAGCCTCGGGAATCGGGAGGAGGGGAGCCAGGCGGCGACAAGGCGTAATCGAACCGAATCGAATCGAATCCCCTCGCTGCTTCGCCGTCTTCCGGGAGGAGAGAGAAAGAGATTCAGGTGGAGGAGGAGGAGGGAGAGAAGGGGATGAGGAGGAGAGAGAAAGAAAGACGGGAGGAGGAAGAATGTGTTAGGTCGCCGTCGATCCTTCTCCCTGGACATGGTCCACGGGCGTGTCCGCTGTGCACCGCCGCCTCGAGATTGGTGACGTGCGGGCGGCCGTGGACCGGGCGCAGGGGGTTGGGTACCGGGAAAAAGGGTGCAAGGAAAATGGCACTAGAACGGGAAAGGAAGATTTTGGGTTGGTGTGATCTTCGTTTTGCCGACCTGCTACAAAGGCTCCACACGGCAAACATCTGCAGGGGTTTTTTCTTCCCATGCGCTTGCAAATGGGTCGTTGGCAAAAATTTTTGCCAAAAATCAAATCTTTTAACACCTAGAGCATTAAATACTGATTAAAATAAAAAATAATTGCACAGTTCGCGTGAAAATCGCAAGACGAATCTTTTGAGCCTAATTAGTCCATGATTAGCCATAAGTGCTACAGTAACCCACATATACTCAGAAAACCTTTTCGACATCAGGTCAAATGTCCGATGTGATATTAAAAAATTTCTTTTCGCAACTAAACAGGACCTCAATTCGCACATGTTCTCTTTCACCATATGACACCAGGGATGCGAAATTTCTAACTCCGTGCCACTTTCGTTGGCCCATCCATACGCCGCCAGCATCGTTGACCTGGATCATCACCGCATCCATCCCCCGCCAACACCGATGCTCTTCACACCGCCACCATCGAGCCAAGCACGAATGCAGCTGTGCAGCTGGCCACCTACCCTCCTCCTTCCCTTCAAGCTTCTTATATCAGAAGTGGAGTATCAAAAGTGGCACATGACCGAGACAAACGACTAAGAAGCTAAGCACGAGGCTGAGGAGCCCTCAAATAAAAGAGTTTGTGGGAATTCCCCCATGTCGGCCATGAACCGAAATCTGCAGGGTACCTCGAGTCTTGCAAGGGTACCCCGTCTCCTTGTCAGAACCAAGCAAAAAGTGGGTGGGAGGAAGAAAAGGCAGGGGAGAGAGAGGGAGAAAAAGAAGCAAAGAGTGGAGGCAGCGCCCCAACGGAGAATGCCAATACTCGCATACTAATTCGCCAGAGATGGAGGTGGAGATGAAGCTGGAAGCTCACTAGCCGTCGCCTGGATGGTGGAGCAAGGCGATGGCAGTCGCCAGTAGCTTGCTATGCTGATGGGCTCATCAATTCGGCGTCGTGAAGAGATTGTCATCTGGGGACTTGATTTGCCACTACCAGAGCTGTCGTTACGCCCGAGGCAGTGCCACACTGTCGATCTACAACTGTCATGCCGGTGCATTTGCGCTACCGCCGTGGTCTACGCCTCCCCGCCTGCATGCCTGAGAGGAGAGAGGCGGTGGCAGTGGTAACGGGGTGGAGGAAGGCTCGATCTGCGTCGCGCAGCCTAGGTGGGGAGCTAGGCGGTGGGCAGCCGCTGGGTAGCAGTTGTTGGAGGGAAGGCATCGGCAGCAAGCAGAGCAAGGCGCCGGCGGTGGGCGAAGGAAGGCGACTACGGTGGGTGGAGGCCGGAGGCCAAAGGTGAGGGCGACCGGCCTGATTGGGGAGGGATAGTTGGTGGGTTGGCTTTGTATTAATTTTTGAGTTTTGAGGGCTTCAGTGACAAATTATGGGTTTGTATGTAAATTACATAAAAATGAGTATTGAAACATAAAAAATGAAGGCTCAAAGGGGCTGAAAACGTAAACGTAAATTTGAGTAGCCTGTATTGTAGAGGTAGTACCCTTACGATAGCTTCATCCTTCATGGCATCCAGAGACACAACCTGTCAACCTATGCGTACCCTTGACTGTAAGAGCCCTAAGGCCCCTTTGATTTATAGGAAAAACATAGAAAATTTGGAGGATTTGAATCTTATAGGAAAAGAAATCCTAAGAAGATATATGAAACAAATGATTGGATCCTTTGTATTCCTTTGAAATTACTTTGGAATGGAAAACCCTATGAAGATTTTGGAGGAAAATAAACATGAGATTACACTTTATATTTTCAATTTTTTGTCTCTTACAAACCTAAGTTTTTCCTGTGTTGCAATCAAACTGCTGTTTTTGAAGTATTTCTGCGGTAGCCAAGGAAACATTGGAGGCGACCGGTGGCCGAAGAGAGAGGGGAAGACGATGGTCTCCCCGTGTGTGCAAGGCTAGGGCTTTGTGCTTGGTGGGGAGATTATCATGGCCCTGTAGAAGTTGACAGTGAAGTATCGCGGCTGATGGTGGACGACGGAAGCAAAACGCGGGAACCCTAGCGACGACGCTCCAGAACTCCGGTGATGGAGATGAACAACATGTCAGCTTCTCGAGCTAGGCATGTGGGGCCAAAAAGGATATGTGCGTGTTAGGCACGGTGAGACGATCTCGATGGGGTAGATCAACGACTGTGGTACTCACTGGTGCGACGAGGTGACGGTGGGAAACTCACCGGAGCCAAGGAAGAAAGGTGTTCTCTCGCTGCTTCCTAGGGTTTTGGAGGGGAACAACTATGGGAACGTGATGTCTGGGTTCAGAGACGCGCTCTGGGTGATTTTGGAGCGAATCAGTGGAGGTCGACACGGGGGGTGGCGACATGGTGTGCTCTCATCTGCGGCAGAGAGGAAGAGGACACGTGTACAGTGGTGTGGCCACGTCTCCCAGCGTCCCCCGCATCCTGGGCAGTGTGTGAGGCTGGCCGGTGGGTCTCAGGGCCTGTGGGGCCCAGTGGTAAGTCTCCTTCTACAAGGAATGAGCCCTAGGATATTTTCTAGATATTTTCCCTTCCCTCTTTTCTTTAGATTCAGTTTGGCCATGTAAATTTATCTGGAAAATTCCCAAAGTTTGTGTGGTGATAGTTTTAAACCTATAGGTTCCATTTTTCAAAGTTTCACACATAAATTTAAAATATTTTAAATCTGGTGAAAAGTTGAAATTGGTTAGGCTGAAAGTTAGATTGAATTTTTAGCAGTCAAGACATGCAACTAAAATTCCACAAAATTCATATTTGGTAATGACAAATAAACTAGTATTTGAACATGTTTTCTTTAAATAAACTAGGATATTTTCTAAATATTAAACATGTATACTTCTGTGGAGTTTGTTGCACTAATTTGGGTCGCACTCAATTTGCTGATTAGGGTTTACTAATTGACCCTTGGTTGACCACTTTGATTAATTTAATTAAACATTAAAATGAGTAAAAATAGTTTCCTAGGTTCATAATAGTACTTAAATTGATTATCCTAAAAATTTTGTGAAACTTTCGTCTAGGTTCTCATCATGTGTATATATTTATTGCTTATATGTATAATCGCTAGGTTCGTTCGGCAACGCGTTAATCATGAGATTAAAGGTCATGAGTTGAACTTAAATAGTTTTAGTGCCCAGGCTTTTATTGTCGAATGGCAAGTAGTTGAGGATGCCTGTAGCCATGCCTTGACTCATGCCTTGACTGACAATAATTGGACTGGATTGATGTCGTGCTCATTCTCTTTGTAACCTTGCGTAAGGTTTCTAATGTGGCACTACGGGATTGGCCATGAAATGGAAGAATTCCTATATTTTGTGTCACAATTCTAAGTCTCATTTATATATACTCGTTTTGTAAGTTATATGTAGATTAAAAGGTTTTTCAATTTTAAAACCTTTTGACAATAGAAAATCTCTCAATCTTTCATACCAAGCTCGAGGAGCTTGTTTCAAGCCATAGAGAGCTTTTGAGAGTTTGTAAACANAAACTGCTCTCTTTATCCAGGCGGTCTGACTGGCCAAAATCCCACGGTCAGACCGGACTTAACTGAAAACGCACAAGTAAAGAATGATCTAGCCAAAAACTCAAGTGCACCCTCATGCAAATGCAAATATGGCCTATTGATCATCTCTTTGCCTAGATTACCACCCCTACCTATTGATAGTACGGCAAAGCTAGGAAATAATTCTAGAACAAACGATCGCCCCAACACCTCGATCGATAAATTAAGCAGCTAGATTTATCACCTTCGCTCCATTTGCTTTGCGCCATCAATTTCAGTCCGCGGTAATCGTCTTTGGCGTGCACACAATGTGGACCTAACTCAAATTATCTCTCAAATAAAATAGTTAGTCCACAATTAGTGCTTGTCATTAATTACCGAAATTAACAACGGGGCCAAGATGCTTCACATGACCACGTCGTCCTCGACCTTGTCTAGCATGGCTGGGTCAATGATCTTCTATTATATGGCATTGAAGAAAGAGCATAACCTGACGATTGTATCTCGAAGAAGCCCTTCTCGTACACCTCTAATTGCAACAGGAAGAAGTTGAGTCATCAAAACATGATAGTCATGTGACTTCATACCAACTAACTTCTTCTCTTTCATGTTCACGATCTTTTTCATGTTCGCTGAGTAGCTGGTTGGTACCTTAACACCCTGCAAGCATTCCAAGATGCTGGTTTTCTCGGTGTCAAGAAGGGTGTAGCATGCGAGCGGGAGATAATGGCGGCCGTTCTCTCTTTCTTCCGGGTACAGTTCCTTCCTTGTACCCATTTCTTGAAGGTCTTTTCTAGCATTTAGCGAATCCTTTCTTTTTCCTTTTATGTGAAGCAGACATCCGATGATACTATCACATACATTCTTCTCTACGTGTATAACATCAATTGAATGTCGGACCTCCAAGTCTTGCCAGTATGGTAGGTCCCAGAAGACAGATCTCGTTTTGAAAAGAGGCGTCTCACCGCGCTTCGACACGCCAGCACCCTTGTATTTTCCGAACGCAACTTTGATATTTCTAACTAGCTTGTGTAATTCTTTGTCAGTTTTATATGTTGGCTTCCCTTCCAACTCCACTGTCCTGTCGAAGTCTCTTTTGTTTCTCCGGTACGGGTGATTCTTTCTAAGAAACCGACGATGGTGCATGTAAACCATCTTTCTAGAATTTGGGAGCCAATGGCTAGCTATTTCCCCCATGCACCATAGGCAAGCTTTTGCATCCTTTACTGTCTGTCCAGATGTGTTGCCACCCGCTGGTAAATCATGGATCGTCACAAACAACATGGCCCGTAGAGTGAAGTACTCCTCTTTGTAAGCAGCCCAAATGCTAACACCGTCGACCCATAACAAGAGAAGGTCATCCACCAACACCCTGAAATATAAATCAATATCATTGCCGGGTTGCTTGGGCCCCTGTATAAGTAGTGGCATCATAATATATTTGCGCTTCATACAAAGCCAGGGAGGAAGGTTGTAGATAACTAATGCCACCGGCCAGGTGCTATGTCGACTACTCATGTCACCGAATGGATTCATGNCAACCCGTTTTCATCTTGCTTATTCCTAAAAACCCACTTTGTCCCTATGACATTGTGGTCTTTAGGCCTTTCCACCAAAGTCCACACTTTGTTTCTTGCAAAGTTATTGAGCTCTTCATGCATGGCATTTACCCAATCCGGGTCATCAAGAACTTCATCTACATGTTTGGGCTCAAGACAAGAAACAAACGAGTAATGCTCACAAATAGAAGCACGAGATCTAGTTTGAACACTCTTACTCATGTCACCCAAGACTTGATCAATGGGGTGATCCTTGGAGATGGCATTATTGATTCTTGGAAGTAGTGATGGTTCATTTGCCTTTTCCTCCTCCAAATCAATTTGAGCTTGACTTGACGTAGCGGAAGTAGATTGTTCAACTTGAATGGAGGAGGATGGCTTGTCATCCACATCAATGGGCTTGACATCACCAATGGACATATTCTTCATAGCTCACATCAAGCCCTCATCACCTGCATCATCCAAATTCCCGTGCCCCTCTTGGGAGCCATTAGTCTCATCAAATTTAACATCATAGGTTTCTTCTACAATACCTTTGCTTTTGTTGTAGACACGGTATGCTTTGCTATGCGAAGAATATCCTAGAAGAAACCCTTCATCACAACGGCTTTCAAATTTGGTTAGTCCCACTCCCTTTCGATAAATATAGCATTTGCAACCAAACACACGAAAGTAAGACACATTAGGCTTCCTCCCAACAATTAGCTCATAGGAAGTCTTTTTCAAGAGGCGATTCAAATAAAGCCGATTTGTTGCATGGCAAGCGGTGTTTATGGCTTCCGCCCAAAAGGAATTTGGAAACACCATATTCATCAAGCATAGTTCTTGCCATTTCAATTAATGTGCGATTTTTCCTTTCTACTACACCATTTTGTTGAGGTGAGTAGGTTGCGAAAAATTCATGTTTGATTCCAAGTTCATCACAAAAATCTTCAATAGTGGAATTTTTGAACTCGGATCCATTATCACTTCTAACTTTCACAAGAAAAAAATTAAATTCATTTTGGGCCCTTTTTACAAACCTTTTGAAAATCTCGGGAGTTTTAGCTTTGTCATTCAAAAAGAAAACCCAAGTAAATCTCGAATAATCATCAACAATCACAAGACAATGAGAATTACCACCAATGCTCTTATAAGTTGTTGGGCCAAACAAATCAATGTGTAAGAGCTCCAATGGTCTAGATGTGGACACGAAACTTTTGATGAGATGAGAACATGCTACTTGCTTGCTGGCTTGACAAGCACTACATAGCTTGTCTTTCTCAAACTCAATATCCTTCAAGCCCACAACTAGATCATGTTTTGAAAGTATCTTTAGTTGACTCATTCCAACCTGACCTAATCTCCTATGCCAAAGCCAACCTAAAGAAGTTTTTGCAACCAAGCAAGTTTTCAAATTTGTTTCACTAGAGGAAAAATCAACCAAATAAAGATTTCCATAACGAAAGCCTCTAAAACACAAGTCTTATCCTTGAGGCTACAAATCACAACATCACTAGGATTAAATTGACATGATAAACCAAGATCACAAATTTGAGCAACGGATAATAAGTTGAAATTTAAAGATTCAACAAGTGATACATTTGCAATGGAGAAATCATTTGTGATAGCAAATTTACCTAACCCCATTACCTTTGATTGGCTATTGTCACCAAATGTTACTCTTTCTTGGTTTTTATTTGCCACTTCAAATGTGGTGAACATTTTCCAATCACCGGTCATGTGTTGAGTGCATCCACTATCAAGCACCCAATGGCTTCCACCGGTGTGGTAGTTCACCTACAAAAGAAAATCAAATCCTTTTAGGTACCCAAACTTGTTTGGGTCCTTGGAGGTTAGTTACCAAGGCTTTGGGCACCCAAATGGCATTCTTTTTACCACCAAGTATAGGAGAGCCAACATATCTAGC
>CM002485.1:12578548-12611583 GCA_000325765.3 Leersia perrieri
AAAATAAATAGAATAAACAAATAAAAGCAAATGAAAATCCAAACGTTAATCCCGGTTCGTATTACAAACCGGGATTAAAGGTCTGCTTCCCCGGCCAGGGCTAGACAGGCTTTTAATCCCGGTTCCTATTACAAACCGGGATTGAAAATAGACCATCAGTCCCGGTTATTTCAACCGGGATTGGGATTGACCTTCAATCCCGGGAGCATAGTCCCGGTTGGATAACCAGGATAAAAGGGGTTTCCAAACCGGGATAGGCGCCCCGTTCTCTACTAGTGTTCCTTCTCGCTCCATTGTACTCCAGCTAACATGACGTATGGCTATTACCCTTCTCAAGGGCCTAACTTATATCTGTATTAATGACCCCTAAGATTATACTATTATTTCTATAGTCAGATTGCCACTCATCCACACATTTTGGCACCTGGCAGTCCTAATAAAGTTTTTTAATTGGACAACCAGGCAAGATTGACATCCTCAACTGCACCAGCTATAAAGGAAAAATCATTTTTTTGCCTCCACAGGAAATCATGCACATGGAGGTCAAGAGGCAAAAATATCTATATTTTGTCAATACCTAGGCAAACCTTCTGTTACTCCATCTCAAGTTCTCATAAGCATCAGTCCTATACAAGCCAGCAACCACGCTTTTTCTGAACAACACCCACTCAAAAAACAAGCGAACGGGTAAGCTCTTAAACCCAACGCCCATGTCACCTTTCCCAAGGGTGACTCAGGCGGTCACGTGCAACCCCACCGCCCCATGCCACTGCCTGAGCGGCCACTGCCAAAGCTGGTCGGCTGCAATTATGATGGTGGTAGTGCTCCCTTCTCCCACACTCCCCACATATCTCCCAAAGGCTTTTGGGGCATTGTTGATACCAAAAGGAGGCGGCTCTGGCCAAATCGACACCACCCGTGACCGGATTAGGCGAGGAGAGGTTGGCAGGCAGCGGAGTGGTCAACGGTGGCGGAGAATGGTGGCAGTTGTGGGAGCTCTGGATCCATTCCCTGGTGACTGGATCTAGCAGGGAGAAGCTCGTGGGCGACGGCAAAGGTTCGCGTAGCAACAGGCTGGTGAGGTGACAACGGGGCGATGGCTGCTCGCGCAAGGAGTGGCCACCAGCTGCCTGGCTGGCGGTGGTCGATGGCGCTGGTTGCGAGTGGCGGTCATGGCAGCTCCAGATCTGTGCCTAGTGGCCGGATCTGGCAGGGAGAGGCTCATAGGTGATGCGATTGTTTGCGCAACAGTCGGTTGGTGAGGTGGCACGGCGATGGCTGCTCACGCGAGGATTGGTCAGCGGCTCTTCAGCCTATGGTTGACTGTAGGTGGTCGACGACAGCGGTGGCGAGTGGTGGCAGCTTGAGAGCACCGGATCCGTGCTCTAGTGTCCGGATCTAGCAAGGTGTGGCTCGCGGGTGGCGGTGGTCCATGCAGCGGCTGGCTAGCAAGTTGTAGACGACGTTACTCGTGGGATGAGTGGCCAACACCTCTACAGTTGTTAGCCGATCGGTGGTGGTTGACGAAAACGACAGTGAGTTGTGGCGGTCATGGGATCGCCGGATTCATGCCTTGGTAGCTGGATCTGGTGGGGAGTGGCTAGTGGGCTGCTGCGGTGGTCCGCACAACGGCCGGTCAGCAAGTTGACAACGGGGACACTACTCACGTGAGGAGTGGGCAGCGGCTTTGAAGCCGCCAGTTGGTGGCCCTAGGAGGCTGTTGTGCGCATTTGCCGACCGGAGGTGGCGCAGGATGGTGGTGGTCGTGGCCATCAGTGGTTTCGCTCTCACTCACGGCGGGAAGGTGGTTTTTCTGCTGAATTTGGGCCATTTGGTCCAGATCTTGCGTGCAACGCATTGCGTCCTCTTTCGCCATCTGAACCTCCTTCCTCACTTATCTCCTCCCTTCTTGGCATTCTCTTGTCGTGGGAGCTCTTTGTGGGAGTAGACGTCTCAATTGGGTGGGACGAAAGATCTGTCTGTTGATGTGTAGTGGTGGGTGGTTGTGGCCACCTCCCTCGGTCCATGGTCATCGGGTGATGTGATGGAGGTGAAGGCATGGGAGGAAACCAAATTTAGTCGCCATCGAAAGTTGGGGGCTGAGGTGGTCTTGACGTGCAACAGTGGTGGTCGTGGTCGTGCCGATAGTGGATTTGAAGCCGTACTGTGGTGGCCAGCTAGCGGAGGTGCATCAGAGCGATGGGGCCACGTGTTGGCTTGTTGGAGGTTGATGAGATTGGTGGGTTTCATGTGAAAGCCCTGCCCAATCTTGAGCCGGCAATGATGACATCCTTGAACGCCGTAACCCTGTTGAGGGCATTGACGAGGTGCCTCCATTCCCCTCAACTCTCTTCGTAGAAACCATGTCTAGGTTCATGTGTCGTGACTTCTTTGGGGCCATTTCTTTGGAGGTTGGATTTGTTTGCTTTAGGTCAAGTGACATTTGGTTTGCCTTAGTTGCAGCTGTCTTGTTGCTAGCCCTCTTTCTCTTGTTGTTGTGGTGGTATTGGTACGTGGTGTTTTTTTGTTTTCCTGTATATAGCCTCCTAAGGGTATTGCCAATGCACCGATGGAAACCAAGCCCCGATAGGCTATGCTACATTGATGCCTTGCTCTTGCTTTGTGCATTGCACCTCGAGCTACATGGCATGCCTATTGGATCAGTTGTGCTCCAGCGTGGCCAACCGGTGGGAAGAGAGGGGTGCCTCCTCGGCAGGTGCATGCTAGTGGTCTTTCTTCCAATGCAAATGCAACCAAGATCACAACATCCACATATTCTTTGACTTGTGGGGTCGCCGAATCATCCTCCAGGCTGGCAAGTTTCCCTCACTTTTAGCTTTGTTTGGACAGCCTCCTATTTGATTTGGATCACTTTGATGCGAACTACTGTGTCAATTTCCCACAAGGCATTTTATGGGACATTGTGGCTGTAATGAACGTCACCTCCTCCCTGAGCATATTCTTGGTGGTTCTCCTAACCTATCGCATATGCATATCATAGACCCAAACTAATCTCAATTTTCAGGAACAAATTCACACAGTTGGACCACCAGAAGTCAAACTCATTCAACCTGGGATAGAATATCCTGCCTCACCTTGCATAACCGAACAAGCTAGACAAGATAAAACACGCTTCAGAATTTCAAAATTGAAATTCAAATATGTACGACAACAATTTAGCATCACATATGATCGAATATACAAACATGCTCTCGCAAGAAATCGAAGTATCTAACTTATAGCACATGTACTGCCATGGATGGAAAAGTTAAAGCAATCATAGTGCTGTTGCAAAAATTTTAGCGACATTTTTATGATAAAATTAACCTATAAAGCATACGAGTGAAAATGCGCGGGAATTATTAATTGAACTTCTGCGGGATTCTATTTTCATGTCTAAATTTATGTCGCTTCATTGAGTTTTGAATGTCAAAGAGCCTAAATGGAGGATGAATAATCATGTCGTTGACCATTTCTATTGGTGACATAGTGATGTATAAAGTTGTAGTTATCTCTCTTTTCTTTCGAATGCTAGGAAGTTATTATCTGTTCATATTAAAGAAGGTAGTTTTTGTCTACAAATTAATGAGAAAATTAATTTTTTGCCAAAGATAAAATATGAATGATATTGTTAAGCTGTCCATTAATACCAATTATTATTTCCCAAGTATATACACATTTTCCTCTCTATGTATATTGGTTGGCATGATAGCCACATCTAACAGTTTTAAACAGAGAAAACTTTGGACAACGGTAAGTCTGTGCCGAGATCTTTCAATCTTTTGTTGTTTTTTCTATGCTTGTTATTGATTTTTGAACTATGCTCGCAGCTGACCTATAGAATGTTTTTGTATCTTTTTGAATATTTGAATTCATATGTGCTCTTTTTTTGGACCGTTCTAATATACAGTTGACATCCTTACAGTATATACGACCTCTTTATATATTATCCATCTTACATATACTTTTCTATTGTATAAGCATAACAATTTATTGTGGTAAAAGCTTCTGTATGAGGGGAGGAACAACGTGACAGGTAAGATTTTTGCATATGTACCACCAAAGCGTTAATATCAACTTACATCACTCATGCATTCACAACATATCATATATATATGCGTCTTATTTTGCTTTAGTTTACTTTAGTCATCCTAAACATGATTCATTAATTTATGAGATAGAGAAAAAGAGGTATGTCTAGCCTCTGTTGATCTTGATTGATTTCTAACTCGATTTTTGCTTGCTTATTTATATCAAGATAAACAAACCAACTAAGGATATTTAACATGGAAAAAACATTAGACTGACGCACCGATTCCCACCATGCAGGTCTGGCATCATCGCAGAAGATGGAAGATGCAGACGACTGAGAAGACAACTGCGGAGACTCCGGCTCCAATGAGCCCGCCGAGGAGGTTCGGTAATGGAGGTTGTCAGGTCGACCTCAATGAATGTCACCTGAGGCTACGTTAGCTGATGAAACAGTGAAGGCTTCAATAGAAGAGAAGATGACCAAAGTTGACCTGGAGCTGCCTACTCCAGTTAGCCCTCCTCCTACTCCTAGGAACTATGGCACCGGGGGTTGTGGATTTGACCTCAATCAGATGTTGGAAGAGAACGATGAGGTGGCCTGAACCAATGTTGCTTCATTAAGAACCATTGTTTTGGATTACGCAATCCAGCACAAGTGCAATTTCTGATAGGTTTTTAATAATATTCGCTGAACTGGTTGGTTAAATTTGCTTCACTACCAAATTTTGTAGCCTTTGAACTTTTGAGGCTTGAATAATATACGGATTGCTGGGAAATAAATTGTCTACATTTGCTATATCTTCACTTCTCCAGTGTGTTGTTTACGTATATATTCCTTTCTTACATTGAAAACAACGCTAACTAATGACTAGCATTATACCCTGTTGCTGCCATTTACAAGTGTGTGAATTTTGGAATGGGTTATCAAAGTTATTAAACACTATCAAATTTGAACTAACAAAAGTCATAAAAAATAGATTGGAGGGAGTACCTTTTAGAAAAAAAAAGGTCTCATAATGATATCATTAAAATACATTATTCATACATATACGTCAGACGCAATTATTTTACTTTATAAACTAAAACATGTTTAACTTTGTGATAATACATACTGTCTGCCACGTGATATTCCTTTTTTCTATTATTCAATAATAAAAGAGACCATGCCAATTTTTCATTAAGCTTTTGGCCAGCCAGGTTGGTGCGTATTCAAGGTTTTCTTACGGAACTTGGTTGACACGACTTTAAACATGCCTAGTCCAATGATAACAACTGCTGGTCATGCCAAGACCATCTATTGCTCACACCAATCCAACTAGGGGGGTTTTGGTTGTGGGCTTGTGGCTTGTGTTTTCAAGAAGGGGATCCGTGTTTTTGGGCATGGATTATTAACTATTTAATCAGTTGGATAGAATTTTGGTGAAACTAACTCCCATTTATAATACCAGAGTAGTTAAATGCACGTGCTACCGCAATGGTGACATTTAAGTATTATAAAACAAACATTCAGAAAGTGGCGATAGAAGTTTTTTGAAATGTCTCACGAAAGGTTTAAAAATCCATGGATTCATATACATTTTCAAACAAGCTCACAAGTACCAATCCCAAAACCAAAACACAGACAATAAAAATACACTCCGTTTCCTCTAGCATCGGCATCACGGCTAAGGGCAAAATCTGAATAAACTCAGTTTACGTACGATTCCTCTACACCACTGGAGAAACGATCTTTGGTCGGAGGGACGAACCGGGACTAAAAATAATGTTTAGTCCCGTTTAAAACCACAGTGGAGCGGGGCTTCTTTAGTCCCGGTTGGCTAACCATAAAGTAGCTAAGGTTCAATAATTCCTCCAAGTCAAATACAGCAGATATTTTTGTTTCGAAAGCTCCAAAGCATTAACCAGAAGGCATTTGTTTATAATACAGTGTATTCAGACAATTGAAACAATTGAATCACCAGCTTCTATCATTAATTTATAAAATAAGACACCAGTTTTCTGAATTGAGACAAAGTACTCGCAATATGTATTCCTGGACACCAAGATTGGATGCACGATGCATTCAGGTAGTGGAGATGGGGTAGTTTAGCAGCGGGAGATGAAAAGAGGTCTTGCATGGGGATGCAAGGTGGCGTTCCGCCCATGCTGCCGGTCTCGGTTGAGACTGCATGGCTGCCGCTACCATGATTGCCGAGTGATGGCCCAACTGATATGAGACTGAAATCCAAACCATCTCAACTGCCCCTACCTGTGAGGTGCATCTTCAAGAAACTAGCTAGGTATATAACTCTCTATAGTAAATTTTAGTTATTAGAACTAAAAACAATCTTAGCCATCTAACCTGGTATTTTATTTACAATAGCTAAAATTATTCTCTCAATAACCAAATCTGGCTGTTCTCTCCCACCCCATTTGGATGGACAATTGTGGTCCCATGACACCGGGCACATGAGATTGTGGGTGAAATCTCTGGATTTGGCTAGGGAATATGGCTAGTCCATTGGAGTGCATATCAATTTGGTGATGGAATCTTTTGACATGAATAGCTAAATTAAGATTTAAATTTTGGCTGTGCTCTTGGAGATGCTCGAAGTACGAAGCATTAAGCGCAACGGACTCCCGCATCTTACCGCTTCTGGGCCTAATATGGCACTCATCGAGTGACATTGATGTGGTGCCATATGACTCATTCCATGTGATGTGGCCTGGACTAAAATTCGATCTGAAGCTAGGGTTGCAAGGGTTTTTCCAGCCAACTGAAGCATAACTGCCACACAAAAAAAAATCTTGAAAAAAATAAGCACAGCGAATCTAAACTGGGGGTACGTATAAGCCAAACTTCAATCTTTCAGACTTGAACTTCGTCTTCCAAGATCTTTACGAGACTTCCTTTGTATTAGCTCTTCACTGGAGAAGTTTGCAAGAGCAAGATTGAGTACAACAGTACTCTGCATGCCATACTGGGCAATGCAACTAATGCTTTAGGGACTATAAAAGGAGTGGCATAATAGGGTTAATTTGCATAAAAATCAGCATTTAAACCATTTTGGGTTTTGTAAGCCATTTTTAAAGCACGATTCTACCTAGAATCAAATTAAGTTATAAACCAGAAAATCTATGCTTGTGTACACCCACGAGCAATGCCCTAATTTAAGTGGTTGTTCTACACTAAGCAACGGTTCTCATGACCAAACTATCAACTTCATGTTTCAACCCAAGGTTCCGTAAACAAAACTAACTTGGGCTTGTTGCTCAGCGTGCCCATGTCCTGCTATTCGGACAGGTCGTACTCCGGGCCAGGGGTATACGCTTTTAAGCCCACGAAGCATTCCCTCAGACACGCGTTGCCACGTGCCCTTCTACCGCCATGGTAGTTGGACCGAGTTCGTGCTAAAGTCAACTACAAGCCTTTCTTGCCATAAGGGAAACCGCAAAGCCTTGGTCGCCACACAAATAAATATTTCCAAATTCTTGAATAATTTTTTCTGAAGAAAATCCGGTTTACCGCTTGAGATGCTAAAAGGACGCGTGTACCGAGTCCAAAGTGAGCGGGTCCCACGGGTCAACACCTCAGACCACGGTGGACCAGGTGCATCGCACCTGTCCAACAAGGTGGTCCCCACCTGTCAGCCCGGAGGGGAGGTCGACAAGTGGGCCTAATGCGACATCTACCCGGCTTGAGCCGGACAGCCGGCGGGAATGCGCACGGCAAGACAACGGCAGCGGCCACGGCGTGGCCGTGCAAGCCGGGCGCAGCGGCGCAGCACGGGACAAGGGAGAGGGGGAGGGTGCGAGACTATCGGGATCTCACCGTTGTCAATAAGGCAACGGTGGTTGACGAGGTCGGGGAGGCAGTGGAGCTTCGAGACGGCGGGGACGGTGGCGCCCTGGTGCTTGGCGACGATGAAGAAGGGGTGGAGGAGGTGCGGAAGGACATGACGATGTCAACGGTGGCCGCACATGGTCCAGTGAGGTCCCGGTCAACGGCAAGGGGTAGTCGGAGGTGCACGGTCAGCGGCGCCCATGGGATCATGCAGAAGACGGTGTTCCCGGCGGCAAACGGAATGTAGATGGCATGGAGAAGGGCTTCTCGGCAAATCCAAAGGCCGGCGGTGCACCTTTTCCTCACTCCGGCGAGGAGAAATCAGCCGCCAGAATTAGAAGAGAGGGGCGGCAGGAGAGCTCTGAGGATAAGCAAGAGGAGGTCAAGGGGTCACCATGGCGCCTTTTATAGGCCGGAAAGAGGCGGACAGGCCAAGGAAGGGGGGAAAGAGTTAGGCAGCAAGGGAAAATTGGCATAGGAGGAGGGAAGGGGAACGAAGAAAGGGAAGCATTTCAGCCCAAAGGAGAAAGTTTATTTTAGTATTTCTCTTCAGAAAACATTGAAAATATTATTGTTGCATTAAAAAAATACTTAGCTTGATCTGAAAAATCAATTAATTTCATTTAAGCTTTTTAGGGTATGAAGAATTTAAGAAAAATCCTCTAAGCCACTTTAAAATTTTGTTGCATGCAGTTTAGGTTTTCAAGATGTTCTTTAGATGTTTAATAAATTATATTATTCCATTTAGAAAAAGACTTTAAATTAAAAAATTTCTTTTAGAAAAATACTTTTAGTTTGGGTCGAATTTATCAGAGCATGGCAATAATTTTACATCCCTAGCCGATCAGCACGAATATAAGGCCCCCAAGGTCTAGTAAAAGCATGCATTCTCGTACGTCGCTCCTCTTGTCTTACTCTAGGTGCTCGGTTTCCTAGCCATGGCGGTCTCTTTATTCTTTTTTTTTGCAATTATTTCTGTAGGTTGCCTCACGGTTACTTTTCAACGTCAAAGCATACTTTTTGTGATGGTTTTGCACCCACAGCCTTGCTCCTCTTACTGGTAGGACTTGGATTTATTCGTGTTGAAGCTGATGAACATCTTTAGACAAATTCCCATATTCCACATTAAAGGACAATATCCATTCTTGGTAGTCATACAATGCCCGTTCAAAAAAAAGTCAATCATCAATAAAAGTCTTGCAGCAGTGTTGCTTCAAACAAAATATAATATTTTTGAATAGTCTATCATCAATGCCTGTTCTTTTTGTGAACTAACACCTGAGTAGCCATCAGTGCCAGATTTTTTGCCATACTAAGCGCACGTGGCGTGGGCGGATGGGGAAGCCGATTAGTGCCAGGTTTACTTGAGTGGAGTATAATCAGGGCTGTTTAGTTCGCGAAAAGAAAATTTTTGGCGTCACACCAGATGTTTGATCGGATGTTGGAAGGAGTTTTTGGACATGAATAAAAAAACTAACTTCATAACTTGTCTAGAAACTACGAGACAAATTTATTAAGCCTAATTAATCCGTCATTACTACAGGTAAGTACTGTAGCATTTATGGCTAATCCTGGAAAAATTAGCCTCAAAAGATTCGTCTCGCAATTTTCATACAAACTGTGCAATTAGTTTTTTGTAAAATCAATATTTAATGCTCTAATTATGAGTTAAAAGATTTGATGTGATATTTTTGGATAAAAATTTTTGGGAACTAAACAAGCCTTAGTTGTTCTGTAGTGAATTAAGAAAGAGAGAAATAAATTTCTAGTGATTAATTCTTAATATTTCCATTCTCTTTTAACGGTGTATAGAAACACTTAACGGTGTGTTTGGTTAGGGGGAGTTTTTACGAGGGAATGGGAATTTATAGGATATGGATATTAATTGTTTTGTTTGGTTAGAGGGTATGAGAGTTTTGGTAGGATGGGAAAGAGGAATTGAAGGGGGCAATTCCACCTTTTTAATACCTGGGATGGGAATTGGGAGGGAATTCTCCCTTTATTTTATGTTGTATAGGTAAATCTGAATCGTTCGTTTTATTTAAGATCTAGTCTATATTTAAACCATATGCTAATTTCCACTACCTCAACCAAACGAAGGATTGAGACTAAAAGTCAAATTTTCTTCTTAATCTCACAATCAATTCCCTCGTCAAAACTCCCATGCCTCTTCCCTATAATTGCCAGACAGGCTGTCAAGGAATTTTTTCTTTTTATATGTTGTTGAGACAAAACACGAAAAAATTTCAATCCACTCAAATCTTATAAAAAAAACTCCTACATGGTTTCATGTATACGTGCATATATACATTTCCATTCCATTCATTTTCCATGTTTTATGAGTTGGAATTGCTCCAAACTGAACAAAAACCATTAAACTTCGGATCACATGTTTTATTTTCTATTATCTGTTACATTTTTTGGCATCACATTACATTGCCAAACAAACGGGATTAGTCAACTACTACTATTTAAGCCGCAGTCAATGTGTCGTCGGTTGCACTATCAAATTTGATAATGAGTTAATTTGTTGCGTGTTAGGTCGAGCGAGTACAACAGTATATCATTTGAAAGTTTGATTGAACAAGCACGACAACATTTATGCCTATTTAGACAGAAATTAATTGATGAAGCATAATAACTATTAAGAAGGGTGTTCAAGCTAAGTCAATAAATTGGTTATTATATCAGATTAGACTTGCACATCTACTGACGTGATTATTTTTCACGCAAATACGTCATACAGGAAGGTTGTTGGGCAATACTTTATGCAAGGGAAGGGACATAAGATTAACACAAATAGCTGGTGCATGGCTATGTTGGAGCTCGATCTTTAGCTATTGGTCGATAAATTATTGTCAATATTAACAAATATTCACACTTTGTCTGACATTTTATTTCAAATACTTGTTTACTACCTTCCCAAAACACACCGAATCGGAGATCATTTTAATAGAATGAACGACCGTAACGGATGTTGGCTCAATCCGAAGGAAATTATGCGAAAGCTTTGTAGAATTATTACGAAGCTACATGACTAGAAAGTGATCCCTATGATCGAAGTTATATACTCTATGACATATGCCTTATGCACACAAGCAATGGAAAGCATACAAATTAAGGCTTTGAAATATTATTTTCGGGTACTAAATGAAACCTCTTCTTACCACGAGCTTTTAATAATATGTCTGTGATCTGTCATTCCATGAGACTATCCCAACGAACTGGCTCTCTAGTCAATCCAATCAATTCCGTGTCATTTCAAAAGAAAAAAAATGCAGTTTGCATAGATTCTTGTATGATTATGCCGAAAAAAAAGTCAATTATATTAAATATTTGTATCAACTTGGCTTTTTTGTTTTTGAGAGAAAAATAAGAAGGTTTATACTGAACCGAAGAGGAAGAGTGGGCCTATCACATACTATACAAATTAGCATGAACCACTATACCTAACCAGTTCGTTAAAAAAGTTATTTTTTTCGAAGAAGGTGGTAGGAGTTCTGCTATTTCAATTAAGCAGGGATAAAGAAGTTTTTACATCCGCGCTGAAATTTCAGACTAGTTTCATCGCTCTCTCCAAATAGAAAAAACAAGAAGACTATGCTTGCATCATCGCTCTCTCCCTTTCCTTGTACAGACTAATAGCCATTTGGACCACCTCCTGCACTGTCTTGTATTTGTTGTGGAAGATCCTATCATTTCTGTGTAGCCAGATGTTCCAGAACGCAAAGATGATGATGCCATCGAAGAGACACCTATGATCCGGTATCACTTATGTCCAATGCTTTTTTTTATCAGCTCCAACAATCACCTAGAGCTTTGCAAGCCTTGCTCGTAGATTGAACAAAATTTTCAACCACCTTAATCTGAAAAAGCTCCCAAATAACATAGGTTTTGAACCACCAAAGCGGCTTGTGAAGCCGATTTAGCTACATATACCGCCTGTTTTTCTCTCCTTTGTAACCTCCCCAATAGGGCCTACAATGGCCCCCAAATCAGTCTAGTAGAAGCACACAGTTCTTCCTTCAATTAAGCTTTTCTCTGGGTACTCGATCGGTTCCCTAATCATGGCGGAGGTACTGGACGCGTTCGCGTCCAAGCTGATGGGCATGCTCGTGGGCATGGCGAAGGAAGAGGTGGAGATGCTCCTGGGTGTGCCAGGCGAGATCACCAAGCTAAGAAGCTGGATGACATTATCCAGAGGAGCTCAAGGTTAGGATTCTCCGTCCACGCAATCAATTCTGCTAACACCATGCCTAGTTCTTCCCGCAACGATTTTTGTCGGGGCTCCGGGATCATTATGTCCGAAGTTGTTGGCCGGAAGGTTCTGCAAGATGAGAAGGATCTCGTTGATTTGCTACTGAAGGTCGATGCTCGTGCAAGCTCAGACAACAACGGTAATATCGTCGTTGTTGCCATTACTGGCGCTGGTGGTATGGGCAAGACTACCCTTGCTAGGATGGTTTTCAAGAACAGCATGATGAAGAACACCTTTGACAAGATGATTTGGTTGGACATTAATCAGAACGTTGACCAGGTAGACATTCTAAGGGAAGTTCTTGCCGCTTTAACCGACACAAAAAAAGAGGACTGTTCAGGTGTGTTACTAGTAATCTGCATTTTATTGTTACTATCTTCGCCCCAAATTACTTATCAATTTTAATTTTTAATTATAATGTTTGAATATTTATTTTACTCAAAAAATTTATTGAATATAAAAAAGTAAGCTATGCTTAAAATATCTTTAATAATAATAAAATAGTTACAAACAAAATAAATGATACACAATTTTTTGAATAAAGGCGATCAAATTTCATGAGCAAAACATAATACCGACAAGTGATTTAATTTAGGATGGAGATCATAATATATGCTCTACTGTGAAATTTTTTCTTTCGTGGGTTGGTGTGTGTTAACGGTCTAAATATGTTCTACTGTGAAATTCTGTGTAGATATAGTGACCACACTCCAGAATGCTTTGACGGAAGCAGTGCGCCAGAAGAGAATATTTCTAGGAACGAGGGCACATCATATCCATCCAGTTGAGAAACTCGGTCCCGACGACGGCTGGTCATTGCTAAAGCAGGTCAGACTCTCAGTAGCCTTCCACACCATGGACATAATAGTTGCATTTTGTTATTTTTTGGCAACCATAACTAAAAATTATTGATTGTCCACCCGTGAAAACTTTCTGTTTTTTATTTTTACAAACACAAAAACCCCGAAGAAAATATTTATATTTAATTACCCGACATCTATGCACAGTCACCAGCAGTGTTCACGTAGACTATATTTAGATGGTTTAGATTGTGCGGACGAGAGGCTATCATCTGGTTTAGGGTCGCCTACACAAAACATGCCCACTAGGCCAAAAAGCCTTTTTACAGTGGAAAAAACGGGGAGCAAATCGTCTATTATTTAAGGCCTGAAAAAATCATCATCTTTTCTGGCGGGGGGCATGCCTGCCTACAAAAAAATTTATTTTTTATGGATTGATGGTGAACTAGCCTGCCTGCAAAACTCAATCCCAGGTAAAAAAAATTCAAGAAATAACAAAAAAAATTAAAAAAATCGCTAGCACCAGTCCTACTCCGTGGTCGCCTCCACCCCACCCAAGTCCAATCCTGCCGCCGACGCTGCCACTGGCCCCCACGCACCCGCCTGAGCCGTTGTCGGGCCTGCACGCCGCTGCCCGAGCCCCCGCGCCGTCGCCGCCGTCACCTCTATCACCCTACAAATTTGGATCAAGAGGGGACCGGGGTGGCCCATGCGCAGCTGTCTCCTCCACACCGCACCGGACCACCCCACCAATACACCGAGGTTGACAGTGACCCCGGGTTGTGCCGCCGTCAACGGTGAACCCAAGCCGCGTCGCTGCTCGTCATCTAAGCGCCGTCTCCTGTCGCCTCTGTCTCCGTCCAGATCTGGATTTGGAGGGGACGGGGGGGCCACCTCCGCACTGCGCCGGGCCGCCCCGCCATGGTAGACAGCGACCCCGTGCCGCCGCCGGCCGCTAGCCACCCACAGAAAGAGTGGGAGAGGGAGAGGGGGAGGGTTTGAGGCTTTGAGTGGATAAGGCTGGCCACCCCTCACATGTGAAGAGATAAGGGTGAGGGTACAGTGGGTCCCACTATTTTTTTTTCCAGGCAGTGCACTCCCTACCCGCCAACAAAAATCATATTTTTATAGGCGGGTCACTTTGTGCCTTGCCCATAAAAATTATTATTCTAGATAGAATCGACGATGCCCTGGCCGTTGTTTTTGTAGGCAGCTCCAGTGCCAAGCTGCCTACAAAAATATATGTTAGGCACCCAGAAAAACCATATTTGTACTTGTGATTTTTCATTTAGATGGTCTTAGATCATCTGGAGAACACAATTACACCTTGCCGAACCTACAACATATATATAAACTGATAAAGCATAAGATCTCAAAAGAAAATATAATTATTATATGTAATTCAGACAGATTTTTTTTATCAGATATATTAGTTGGAATTGTTTGAATACAAATAAATTAGTTTGTTTCTCAAGTAAAAATGTGTGTGCAACTATCGAGAGCTACAAATTTTTATAAAGATTGTTCTCACCCTACTTGCTATGTAGAAGTTTGTTTCTTATCCTAAAATAGTTTTTTGTTTCATTTTCAAGGCAGTTCTTTATGAACTCTGCCTGCGGAAGTTCATAGAAATTTATTTTTATGCTATTTGAGATGAGCCATAGATCTATATACCCCATGTGATATTTTATATAATATGGTAAGATCCAAATCATATTTATTTTAATATAACTATTGACTTATTTTTATGTTATGCAAGTTAATATTAGTGAGTGAAACTATTAAAAATACTGTAAGAAAATATTGACCATGCCATATTAAAGATAATGTTGCAAGAATATCACAGAACTTGTGATGACCTCAATCAGATTTGAAATATAACTTTGCATAAATTTTCAAAGCTTATATTTCCTAATAACTATTCGCAAACATTATCCTTTTTTAAGAAACATAGACGTGAAAAATTATAACAAAGATTTGGCAGCTAAACGATATCAAATAAACAATTTTCAATTGCCATACTCTCCTGAAGCCACGGTACTGCGATCTCTTTTGGAGTTGGAATGATTGACCAATTGTGCAAATTGCTTCTCTTCTCTAAAATAACACACCGTATCAAAAGTGCAAGATGCAAAGCACATAAAACATGTATATTTATAAAATTTATACCCAATAAGTGTAGTTAATGATAATCTCATCTTCTCTCATGAAGCCACACTACTTATATTTTTTGTAAGGATTTAAACTGCATCTCCTAATTCATCAAAAGTGCAAGATATGAAATGAACATAAATAAAATCATATGCAAGTAATAGTTAACTGGACAACTAATACAAACTATTTTGCTACTGCAATTTTCCTGCAGCAGCACGCGGGAAAGTGTTTTCATCTAGTAAATGATTTGTTACTATCAACACATTTCTAGGTTTTCACTGGAGATATGTTTCTCATGTGTTGTATGTCTATTCCAATATATAGGTAGCTTTAAGCCAGAGTAATGAGATTGATCTATTTACGGATATTGGGATGGAGATAGTAGCAAAATGTGATGGCTTGCCCCTTGCAATTAAGGTTGTCGGTGGAGTTTTACGGGGAAGGCGCACGAATGAGTGGAAGAATATCAATGACCATGGTGTTTGGTCATTAGCTTGGGAAGAAATTAACAAAGCAGTCTATTTGAGCTACGAAGATTTATCATCAGAATTGAAGCAGTGTTTTTTGCTCTATTCACTTATCCCTAAAGACAGATTGATCAGCAGAGGAACAATTACCAATATGTGGATTGCCGAAGGTTATACACAGCAGGGCCCTATGCCATCAGAATATTCAGCGGATGAGTACTGCAATGAATTGATATCAAGAAGGAATTTATTAGAGACTGACAAAAGAGTCTATGAGCAAGGAGCATGTATCATGCATGACGTTGCCTGTTACTTTGCTCAATATATAACGGAAGGCGAAGCACTACATCTTAGTGATTGGAAAGGTGAAGATAATAACAGTCGTAAACCTGGCAATTCGAAGCTGCGTCACCTATCCATGTCCAACAAAGCAACTGTAGAGTGGGGTGCTCTAATAAGACAGCGACAACCCTCATTGAGGACACTGACGATATACGGGAGCATTAATGTTGACTTCAATGAATTGAAGGATAACCTATCTTCCCTACGAGTGCTCAATCTAAGTGATGTTGATGTTGCTGAAATTCCGGAATACGTATGCCACCTCAGACATCTGAGGTACTTGGGAATTTCAGGTACAAGCATAGATAGAATCCCACGAGACAGAGGTGATCTAAAGTTTCTGCAATGCCTTGACCTTACAGGGTCAAATATTTCTCAGCTTCCTGATAGCATCTTAAATCTACAGAATTTAAGGTTTCTTAACATTGAGGGTACAAGCATAACCTCAGTTCCACGTGGTATCGGAAGGCTAGTAAATTTGGACTCGATACTGGGGTTTCCAACCCATTTTGATGAAACCCCAGATGGATGGTGCAGCTTAGACAAACTAGCGTCTCTGTCAGAGCTCAAAAGACTCCATATAAACAATATACAGGACGCCTTTTCTGGTTCGATGGCTTCTGGAGTAAATCTTAGCTGTAAGGAACATCTATTAATTGTAAAATTTCAGTTTACACCCAAAGGCTTTAAGGAAATGCAGTTAATGGACCAGGTGCTGAGTAATCTTTGTCCTCCACCATCCATTGAAGAACTTGATATCATTGGATACTATGGAGTTACGTTACCCTGGTGGATGAGGATGATGGAATCCTTTCAGAACTTAAGACGGTTGGACATAAATTACCACCCAAACTGCAAACATCTGCCTTTTGGACTGGGTCAGCTCCCATTTCTTGATTATTTTTGGGTCAGGCAAGCTTTATCAGTCACCTCTATCGGCCATGATCTCTTCGGCCCTTCCCCTGGTGGCGATGGTAACGAGGTTTCCAGCACATCCTCCGCATCCACATCGGCAGTAGCAAAAATGAATTCCAGGTGGCCTCAAATTCCATTTCCCAAATTGAGAAAACTGGCTTTCCAGGATATGCTTCTGTGGTCAAAATGGGAATGGGACCAGAAATTCCCAGCAATGCCTGCCATGGAGTTTCTTACGATTTCCGACTGGGAATTGGAACATCTTCTTCCTCGTGGACTTGTGGTTCATGCAACTGCACTGAGATATTTGGATCTACGAAATGTCAAAAAGTTGTTTTTGGTAGTGGATTTCCCTTCCCCTCACTGAGCTTAAAGTGATTGGGAACGGAAGATTACAGGTGATCGCCAACATCCCTAAGTTAAGACATTTGCATATTCATGGATGCCCACGGCTAATTTCATTGCACGCACTGCCATCACTTGAGAGCATCGAGTGGAGGCATTTACAGGCCGAACAACTCTCAAATTACATGAGGTCGGCAAATACTTTGTATAGGTTGGTTACACATTGCCACGCAAAATTGCTAAAACTGATTTCCTTAAAAGAAGCCGGCATTGAGTGGGAAAAGATCAGCCATGTCCAGCACATAGAGGCATACGGGTACAGTGCAAAAGAAGACAAACGGTACATATTCTACACATGGGAACCATATTCCTTCCACACAGACATGGAGCCTGACTTCAGCGAGGCACCTGACTCTGTACGACGTGCTCCCTTCCTTCTGGATAATCCAAGTGCAATCCCGTATTTTTACCAGACCACTATATAGGTACGGAGTACGGATCACATGTTTACCTATTGTCACATTTTCTTGGGATTTCCCACATATGTATCAGTTCAGAATTTTTTTTGTTCCAACTTCTCTTTATGTGAGTATGGACTACATAGCATTTATGCAGTTCCACTTGAATGAGTATACTACGAACATTTATCCAGTGCCTTGATCATGACTATTTGCAGGTGACATGACATAGTCTACATATACAATTATTAGATTTGAAGCCACGGTTGTCGTTTTACCTATTATGAATGGGGCTCCACAATGGACACATTCCTATGGGGCCAAGGCTGTAGCCATTTTTCACTTGTGGGCTTTTGGGTCAGGTCCCCTAATAATTAGGAGACGGACAGGATATGCATGCTTCATCTATAAGGATCTCCTCGGAGGCCCGAAATAATGAAGGCACGTTAAATTTATGGATATCCCATTGATTAAAACTTCTCATGGTCTTACCCTAATCAACATACTCCCGTGCCAGCCACCGCATCCTACCTCCGCCATACTGCAGGATGCACCACCACAAGCTCACAACATGCAGTCACGCATGCTTCGCTGGGCTCTTCAACGTCGCACAGAAAGCGACAGCTCCTCCCCATATTCTCTTGCACGAGTGCAATCGCCACTATGGACTACCTCGCTTGCGGCGCTAGCGCTGCGCCGGCTTCCGTTCCACCCCTCGCCAAAAGGCCACCTGCCTCCCTGTCACATTTCACCGGCAGCGGCGGCCTCCCTCCTGTACCTCATTGCTGGTGCAAACCACCTCGCCGCCAGAGTGAGATTCCGTTTCTGCTCCTCACTAGATGGCGCCACCCTCGGCCTCACACATTATCGGCGTGCTCTGGCCTCCCTCCCACACCTTGCAGCTACCTTCGAGTACTTGTGAAGCATCACCTTCCCTCCCTATGGGCTCATTTGGTTGCCTGGGATCCCGCCGAGATTCCAGCCCATTCCTTGGGGAGGAGGACCACGGGTTAAATTTCCACGGTGTAACTTACCTATATATTTTAAAGTGCATGCCATCGGATATTCCTGGGCCCATCCACACCATTTCTCAGGTAACAAATTGACGTATCGGGAGGTCAGGAATTTTTCTCCGTCTTGTTGTCATCGCGCCCCCCCAACCTCTCATGAATGGACACCGATATGCCTCCCTTTCTTGCGAGCCACCACTTCCACCGTCAAGCATCCCTCCGGCAATAGGCCGCTTCCCCACCTCTCCCTTTTGCGATATGTCGCCTCCAATGCTCCCTCCTCAAGATCTAGGGTGAACCCCTATTCTCTCCCTTCCTCTCCTCTTCCTAGGGTTTTGTACCTCATACTGTGGTTTGAGTTTGAACCCAATCTTTGCTCCCAACACTCCCACCATCCTGTATTCATGTCCTGCTCTCGGGCTCAGCCTATACCCCAAACTCCCGGCTGACTGTTGTTCCTTGCCACAGATTCCATGTTCTGCCACCCAAGACTAATTCTTACATGAAACTTGATCTTATGAGGTGAGATGGAAGTATTGGTAGGTGTTTCGCTTGCTGCTCAATCTACACAACCACATGTATTTTTTTTATGTTCTATATAGGTTGGATGCTACTAGCAGATTTTAACTCTTTACCTTTCTTTCTAATTTTTCTTTGTCATTGTTTAGTTGGAAAACGTCATCTTTCAGCTCTCGAGTATAAGATGTGTGTTCCTTTTCAGCATGTAGAATAAGGACACCATTAATTTGAATGCTACCACTACAAGAAATCTTATGATATATGATGTTCTATTTACGTTTACATTATAAAAAATGAAAAATTCGTCATAATGCAAAACATGTGAAAATCGCGTGACAAGAATTATTATGTCACTTGTGATGTGTTTCTAATCATGTTTTATGATGAAAACATATTTTTTTTTGTTATTGATCTTGAGACGATTCTTCTTCTGTCGATAAGTTTATAATGTTTAGTTTTATTATTATCAAGCCCAAAAAACATCATAAAATGTATTGTGGCCTATTAAGGTCCATGTGATAAGTATCCTATTATTCGGCCAAGCCCAATTACAAGCCCGATTAAATTTAGGTCTAGCCCAGGCATAGACTATTTTTAGCCCAATTGTACTATTTTTATTTACTTTTGTATTTTTGTATGAATGAACTAGTGGACCTTAAACCCAATTCAAAAGGCCATATAGGCCAAACATTTGTACCAACTAGTCCATTACAATTAGGCCTGGTATAGAGGACATGAAATTGTTTTCAGACCATTCATATTATACCCAACCAAAATAAGAAGTAGGCCAAGCCTATTTAAAAGGCCATATAGGCCCAAGTATTATACCAAACATGTATTGCAATGGTCCCAGTACATCCCAATTAATAACCAAATTCATCCAAATGATCAAATGGTTAGTCAACCAATAAAAATAGGTTCGATTACATCAATCACAATCAGTACACAGTATACGGTCAGTGGCGGATCTGCCATGGGGGTGGGGAGCTTTAGCCTCCACTACCCCCGATCGGACTATGGCTCCCCCATAAGCCCCCACTATATTTTTATGCCATGTCTTCATTAGAATGGGGGCTAAAGTTCATTAGAATGGGGGCTAAAGATTCTATCTTGTTAGTTTAGCTTCCACAATTTTGTATTTTTGGCTTCGCCCCTGAGTACGACCATATATCATGGATAGACAAACAATTCAGTTAATTGATCATGCTCTAACTAGTGAAATAAACATGTTCACTTGCATACAACTCTTGATCAAAACCTAGCCACAGGACACTGACCAAAAGTCCAATACATCAGCACATTGCTTGACCAAATTCTGCATAAAGACTTCATCAAATCCAGCAGTTCTAAATCTAGACAAATTTCAACACATCCTGTATAATTTAATCTAGTCCCAAATTTCCCTCTCAGTTCCAATTACTTATACAAAAAACAGTTCAAGATGGACTTTCCTCCATCAAGAGACGAGCTGCATGTGTCTTCTCTCAGACGTTCTGATATCCAAAGTGAAAAAACGGTGTGACGTGGTAGATACTAGATAGTGTAGTGTCAAGCTTTACTAAAGGATAGGTACGTTACACCGTGTCGCGAGAGCATCCACCGATGTGTATATTAAACAGCTATGGTTGAAATATTTCAATCCTGTTACTTGATAAATAAATATATAAATCTCTCTTTTCCCATAAAAAAAAATTCAGACTTAAATAATCAAACTTATTTACTAATCTCACAACTTATTATTTTCTTCTACAAACTCACATTCCTTTCCTCCCAATGATTGCCAAGCCTTGAGATTTATGGCCCAACTGGTACTAGCCTGAAATCTAAACCATCTGAACTGCTCTGCCCTAGTGAGGACGAAGCATTAAGCGCAACCAGACTCTCGCATTTGACACTTCTAGGCTAATAAGGCACTGAGCAAAGCATGTGACATTTATACGGTGCCATATGACTCATTTCAAGTGACATGGCCTGGACTAAAATTCGATCTGTAAATAGAGTTGCAAAGGTTCTTGCAGCCAACTGAAGCGTGATAGCCACACAAAAAAATCCATGTTACAGAGGTTGCCTGTTAACCAATACTCCCTCCGTTTCATAATATAAGGTGATGAGCGCGCTTTCCTATTTACAATCTATGTCAACCCCGATGACAGCCGTTTTAGTCGGGTCATCTGGGGTGAGAGAGATCTTCTTTGTTCTAACTTCGCCAGGTCCAACCTTCGACATCTTAGCACTCGGCACGTCTCCATCAGTTGTTTTTGCCGCCTGCCGTCTGATCTCCTCTCGCTATTTTGCTGTGTCTTGCGCCTAGGCGATGTCACAGCTCTCCCTGTCACAAGTGAATGCCTGACGCACCTCACTGCGTAGGGAGATGACTCCACGTGGGCCTGGAACCTTCAGCATCATATAAGTGTAATGCGGGACTGCCATGAACTTGCACAGCGCCGGACGACCCAGGATTGCATGATAGGCTGTATCCAGGTCAACAACCTCGAAGCTGATGTTATCAGTTCTGAAATTGTCTTTCGTGCCGAAGGTAACTAGTAGCGAAATCTGCCTGAGTTGTGTCGCCGACAACCTGGGGATCATGCCATGAAAGGGGGCATAACTCGGGTTGAGCTCTGATCTCGGGATTTTCATGGCATCAAAAGTTTTGGCGAAGAGGATGTTATGCGCACTGCCTCTATCAATGAGGACGTGCTTGAGTCGTATCCTGAGTACCACTGGGTCGAGAACCAGTGGAAACTTTTCTAGGTATAGCACTCGATCCGGGTGATCGGTGCGATCAAACATGATTACGACTTCTGACCAGCGTAAATACTAGGCACGCTGGGGGCCACCATGTTAATCTCATGGTCTATAGTCTTCTGCTTGTGCTTGGACTCGTATCCTAGTGGAACACCAAAGATGTGATTAAGCTGCTGGCTTGAATGTTGGAACCCAGGAGGCGTGTCCTCGGTCTCTTTGTCCTTGCCCTTTTCCGACCCCTCTGGGTTATTAGCCGGCTTCAAATCTTTAATCTGCTGCTCAATGTATCTTTTGAGCATGTAGCATTCTTTAGCTGAATGGTTGCCGCTGGGATGGTAAGGGCACTTCTCGGCCAGCACCTGCTCGTAGTCGTAGACCTTGTAGTGACGCTGCTGACTGAAGCGATCAGTTGCGGCTACTAGCTCCTCCAGACGCCTTTTTTGCTTTGATGAGCGGTTAGCATCCTTGTTGTCCTTCGCTAACTTGTCATCACCCTTCTTCTTTTCTCGAGGAGTCGATGCCTGAGGTTTGTGTTTGTGGAATGCTAGGACGGCCTCGGCTGATGCAGCGTATTTATTGGCCATCTCAAACAGTCGGCTGACAGTATGCAGTGGCTTTTGACTGAACATGTGGATGAACTCTGGATACCTAACTCCTTTCCTGAAGGAAGCAATGATGATCTCCTCTCATATATCGGGGATTTTGTTCCTGGCTTCTGAAAACCTCTTGATCTACTCCTTAAGGGATCTCCGGGGTGCTCGTAGGTGCCCTGGAAGTTTATCGATGAACAATTCTCGCAGCTCGGACTAGGATTCGACAGATCTGCGGGGTACCCCAGACAACCCAATCCGCGCTGAGTCCGATAAGGCCACCGCGAGATAATTGGAAATCACCCTGTTGTCTCCTGCTGCTCGAATTGTCAGGGTATAAACGGTTAACCCAGCACTAGGATCAGTCTTGCCGTCGTATTTCTTGATTCCTGTTGGCTTGAACCCGGGTGGCCAGGTTACTCGTCGATGGTCCGAGGTGAAGGCCAAAACCCCTTCATCGAAGTTGTCGCGTCTGGGAGGTGAGAGGCCGAGTTGTCGAAGATGGTGTTCTTCTCATCGTTGCTCCGACTCCTCGCGCTCACGCCTTTTGCTGTTGACGACGTTGTGAAGATCGTGACGGATGATATCGCGGGCGTATGAGCTGGGTTGTTGTAGATATCGATCATGATCTTGCCACAGTCTCTCCTGCTCTTGATCCAGTCGGCGCAGTTCATCTTCAAGCCTCTGCTGTTCTTCTTCAAGTGCCGCGAGATTCCTCTCTCGCTCCATTCGTCGACTCGGCATTGCGACCTAGTGGCTTCGTGACTCGGCTGATGCTCTGCCGACTGGTGTCCTGGGCAGCTCTCGGCTTGGTGATGGCGGAGTTGTCCAGCCCCTTGATTATGGTGGTGTACCCCAATTGCTGAGACGAGTGATCGTGCCTTGTTTAGCTAGGGGATGATGGGTGCCGCTTTAGGGATGGTCTGCGTGAGAGTGGTCAACAAGGTTCGTGCTGCCATGATGTTCTGTTGAGGGGTTGCGAAGACTTGTTCGCCCTCATATATCGTGCTACGCCCTTGTCGAATGCGTTTCCCTAATGCAGCAAGCCATCGTGTTGCATTTTGCCGGGCACGTTCTTGTTCCTCTCGGAGCTGTCGAGCTTCTGCTTCGACAAGTTCTCTAGCCCGTCGTTCTTCCTCGAGTCTTGCAGCATCTTCAAATTCGTTGCACTGATTTTCGAGCTCTAAGCGTTGTCACTCGAGTTCGGCAGCGCAAGCTGACATTTGATCAGTGGTTGGAGGGGTGTCACTAAATTCCGCCATGAAGATCCCACACGGCGGGGAAAAACTTCCTGAGCTACTCTGATCCGAGTCGTCGAACTGGATTGCCTCGTTGATGAAGGCTACCCGGCATTCTTCGCCTTCTCCATACGCTACTGAATTACCAGAATCCGAGTGCTCATCGCTCGGATCGTGCATGCCTGACCACCGATAACGGTAGGCATAAAGGTCTGCCCTAAAGAGCATGGCTTCAAGTGATGAGGGCAGTTTTTTGTACCAATCATCCTTGAATTCAAGATCCCTGCATCCATTGAGGAATGCAGACATGGCCTGGTTGTTGGTAACACCTGGCTCGTCTTCCATGATGGCTTGGAAGCGACATACATAAACATGGAAGGGTTCCTCAATGTCTTGAAGCAGTTGGGCTAGTCTTTGATTTGGGGTTAACGCTGGCCCGAGTTCATTCTACTTCTCCCGCCAAACCTCCTTGTGTAGTGGTGACTGATGATCTCCACTTGGGGCAGGGTGATGCGGACGCTTAGCCTGTTCTCTGTGCTGCTTGTATGCCTCCTTGCGTTCGTGGATTTGGAGCGCCACATCTTCCTTCAAGCAATTCTCCATGTGGACAATGAGGCTGTCCTTCTGCCTTGGTTCCGAGTATTGGTACCCGGGTGAACAATGGATGTTGGCCAACTGAATTAAGTCTTTGAGGATTTTGGGAGTGTGGCGATACCACATCCTAAGGAGATCTTGATCTCGGATGCCGTGATAAAAGATTGACAAGGCGAGCTGATATGTGATTTTCTTGTACTTATCAAGTATTCGTAGGAATCTTCGAGTGTAGTTGCCGAGTGATTCTCCCGACTCCTGGGCCACCTCTGAAAAGAGACGGTATGCTTCGGGATGATTCATTGGCTGGTAGCTTGGACTTGGCGGTGCCTGAGTCGGGGTTGACCCGAGTGGTTGAGTCCGAATAGTAGTCAGTCTGGTTGACCGATCATGAGTCGGAGTTGACTCAAATGCTTGAGTCTGAGTCGAATTTGGCTCGGGTACGGGAGTTTGAGTCAGAGTAGATCCGAGAGCTTGGGTCCGAGTTGAATTTGACTTGTGTACTTGCGCTTGAGTCGGAGTAGATCCAGATGGCGTTGAGTCTTTCGCTGCTCGATTAGGCCGACGGGGAGTGCGGCGTCATGAAGATCTGCTCCTTTTCAAGGGCACGGCCTCGTAGAAAACCGTGATCTGTAGTTGTCTCTCGTCGATTTGCGAGACCACCCTAGTCATGAGGTGGGTTGACTGGTCTGCCATGTTCGGGATCCTTTCGGGATCCCAATAGGGACTGTGAAAGTCTTCGGGGAGCAGATCATGTCAGCCTGAGTGCTAAGTTGGCATTGCGAGTCGGCGATGAAGCTGAATGAGCCGAATTGCAGTCTAATCCCTGGAGGGAAGACTGATCCGGCGATGACTGGAGTCGATGAAGATGCCATCACACTTTTCGTCGAGAATTTCGGCGAACTCCCTACCTAGCGCGCCAACTATCGTTGTTTTGGACCGGCAATATTACTTATGGGTTACCCACGAACTCAAAAAGTGGATGGTGACGTAACACGAGAGTTTATACTGGTTCAGGCCCTCTGAGGGAGTAATAACCCTAATCCAGTCTGGAGGATATATTCCGCGGAGTTTGTATTGTGTATATGAGAGTTGATGTGTCCTGTTCGATGTCCTCGGCTCCTTATATAGAAAGGGAAAGCCGAGTCATCTAAGGAGTCCTAGCCCTAGACGGTTTAGGGTTTTCTGGTTTGTTACAATTTCCACCCGGCTAATTGCCGTGAAAAACAAGACAAGGCCTACCTGGGTGATTTTATCTCTTTACATATATAAACTCTGAGTCCCCTGTGACTCGGGATATGCCTTATCTCTTGAATTGCGCCGTGGAAATCAAGGCACTCATAGGCCGGGCTTCTTTATTTTTCCTTCTATTGATCTTCTAGAACATCTTCTTGTAGGCCCTTTACGGTCCGAGTAGATACCCGATACCCATATTCTTCACATCTCTCCGCTTGTTAAGCCTCATATCTCTTCTGCATAAGCAGAAAATTTGAAGAATACATGGCTCGGGCAGGAGGAAGAAGAAGACCAATATAAAGGTATGCAATTTTAGGCCTGGTTGATGTTATAAACGCAGGCTAAAAGTCAAAGCCCCGGTTTGTAACTCTAACTAAGGCTAAATATAGCATTTTTAGCTCCGGTTAGTATTACAAACTGGAGCTAAAGATGCCCCGCCCCCTGACACCACCTAACAGCTTTGTAACCGAGGCTAAAGAAGATCATTACTCCCAGTTGGTAATACCAATCAGGACTAAAGATGCCCCGCCCCCTGTCTAGTTTTAATCCGGGACTAAAGATTATCTTTACTCCCAGTTTTAACAAATTTTGGGACTAATGGTGGTTTCGCCCCTCCAGCCAAAAACCGTTTCTCCGGTAGTGTCTCCTTTCTTCCCTCACTGCTCCAGCTGCGGCAACGCACGACGGCTTTAACAGTGGCGGGTAGCAGATATGCGAAGGTTTGGACAACGGCTGTGCAATCGGCTTTGACGGCGGCGGCGCGGCGGCTTCCCCTCCCCTGGCGTCCTCCCAAGGCCCTCCACTTCTTCTTTCTTTCTCTCTTCGCCTTCTCATGAGACAGGCTAAAGCAATGAGACAGGTCACTCGACCGTGAGACCCCTACTATGGTTCACGACAGTTGGAGCTCCCTATCCAAGTCCCACCTTCCCGTGATCAAATCAAAAGGTGAGAAAAAAACCCAAGTATACTAACATCGGTTTTACCACATTCCCAGAGATCAGATCGGCAGATCGCCTCTGCCGCCATTGCCGCCTTCTCGTCGGACCCAGCCGCCACCAGCCCATCACCCCGTCCTCGCCGGATCGAGCCCACACCTGCTGTCTCGTCCTCGGTTGGACGGCGCCAACCCCGACTCTGCTGGCCGCCGCCGCCGCTGACTCATCCTCCCGACAATCTCGTCCTCAGCCACAGGAATGGTGATTACCCTCTCTGCTTCCTCCTGCCGAGTAAAGAAAACAATCCCCTTTGTCAGCGTTTGGATTGCTTCCATTACTGCCGCACTGATATCTGACCTTTTGATTTCCTATGGCTATCTGAATTCATCTAATATCGCATACTTTTGGTTCTACTGGATGAGGCAAGCAGTTAGCACTTTGCAGTACTGGTGCACGCCATTGATGGAGGCAAGACTATCTCTGCCCATCAAGTCAAAAAAAAAAAAAAAGACTATCTCAACCCATCTATTTGTATCATTTTGTGTTCATCTCCACGTCAGTACTTACTCTCTGTTGTTTCGTAGTGGTTTTGACTTTTTTTTCAATGTTTAATTATTTGTCTTAATATGGTTTTGATAAAAATTTTACGCAAATATAAAAAATAATAAGTTGTCATAATTTTTTAAGTAAGATGAATGGTCAAACGTTATAAGAGAAAAGTCAAAATGCTTACATTACGTTATGAAAGATGTAGTAATTTATTTTTATCTCAGTCCATGTTGTCAAGATAAATTACGGCCTTGGTACTATTGTTGTACATGAAAGATGAAGCAATCCATGGTCAGCTGCAGGCTGCAGCTACTTTTTTGTGCTTGAATAAACACAAAAATTTATCTGCCTCTACGGATCTTAACTTTATTACTAAATCAAGGTATAAAATTCACTCTACATAAATTTCTTGATTGGTGTGTTTGTTTAATAATTTTCTCACTATATCTGTCAAAGTACTAATTTAACCATAAATCATGCAATTAATGATCTAACATACATTTTCTCAGTGCCTATGTACGTTCAATGCACTAACAGTATTTCCGCCAAACTGATTCAGAAGAGATGAGCAGATGATCTCTTGCTGGAAGATTTAGGGTAATTGCAATGTACTCCCTCCTTTTCAGGATGTAACACGTTTTGATTTTTGCTTACAATTATTTTTGAGTGGATTTGCTTACAACGTTTCACCATTCGTCTTATTCAATAAATTGTTTCACCATTCGTCTTATTCAATAAATTATGAAAGTATCATTTACTCCCTCCGTTTCATAATGTAAGATATTTTGATTTTTTTTGACAAATAAACAGCAGGAGAGGCTCCTTTTGACATTTTGATTTTTTCCATGCAACGTTTGACTATTCGTCTTATTAAAAAATTATGGAAGTATCAATTATTTTGTTTGTGACTTAATTTATCACAAAAGTACTTTAAAAATGACTTATCCCTTTTTATATTAACAACAAATTTTTGAATAAGATGAATTTTCAAACGCCGTAAGCAAAAAGTCAAAACGCCTTACATTATGACTGGAGGTAATATTTTGTTTGTGATTTACTTTATTATCAAAAGAACTTTAAGCATGACTTATTATTTTTTATATTTGGACAAAATATTTAATAAAACAAATGTTTAAACTTTGTAAGAAAAAATAAAAACGTCTTACGTTATGAAATATAGGTAATAGCTTTTTGTACTCTAGTAATAATGTTTCCTATATTACCATGAGGCCTATACGTTTAGATTGAAACAAACGCACGGAATCCATGTACAATACTGTTTGTGCCCTATGATAATTGTATATACCTTACCCTGATATCATTCCAGAAACTGAAAACCTTGTTCATGTAATATTCAAGAATCAGGATCATAGTTACACCTTAGTACCTTACCCTGAAATTATTCCAGATACTGAAACCATGTTCCTGTAATATTCAAGAATCAAGGTAATAGTTACACCCCAGATTTTTTTACATATTAATTAATTTCAGCCATGGTAGCCATTCGAGTTGACTGTTAAATTAATTAGGACAGTGCTAAAATTTTCAACCTGCACGACTTTTTTTGCAGGGGATAACACCATAAAGATGCCTCCAGCAAGCCTGCAACCAACCTATAAAACAGTCAAATGTCTTAAACTTCCTGCAGATGGCATATTAACGGAAAAAATGGTATCTCTACACCAAAAATAACAACACATAAAATCTTTGTCAGTACCATATATATATCGGTTGCAAACATGCAATGCTTGTATGTACGCTGGTTAATTCTTATGTATATGTTGCCATAGACTCTATAAAAGCCAGAACAGGCAATACATACTAGATCTATTGGTGTAGACCATATGACTTATAACAACACATGTATCCATCGCTAGAGGTTCACCTTATAGGTATTAACTACACTATATATGAAAGATATTATTCGGAAGGTACGTAAAAGATTCATTTCCTTTTCAACCTATTTCTTCTTGGACCCATGTGTCCAACTAGGACACGACACACCTCGTGGGTATAATAAATGCATAAGCCCCACATGAGGTTTATGACAAGTCATAATAAGTCTGATGACACCAATACGCCAAGCCAATACGAAGCCCTATAGAAACAATCCATCATTGACTAGCCCCACCAATATTAGCCTACATGCCATATTGCCTGCTTGATAGGTAAGGTTAGGTTTCTTCTCGCTCCATTGTACTCCGGCTAACATGACGTATGGCTATTACCCTTCTCAAGAGCCTAACTTCTAACTTATATCTGTATCAACGATCCCTAAGATTATAATATTATTTCTATAGTCAGATTGTCACTCATCCACACATTTTGGCACCTGGTAGTCACAGTAAAGTTTTTTAATTGGACAACCAGGCAAGATTGCCTTCCTCAACTACACCAGCTATAAAGGAAAAATCATTTTTTTGCCTCCACAGGAAATCATGCAGATGGAGGTCAAGAGGCAAAAATATCTGTATTTTGTCAATACCTAGGCAAACCTTCTGTTACTCCATCTCAAGTTCTCATAAGCCTCAGTGCTATACAAGCCAGCAATCGCGCTTTTTCTGAACAACACCCACTCAAAAAACAAGTGAAGGGGTAAGCTCTTAAACACAACGCCCATGTCGTCTTTCCCAAGGGTGACTCAGGCGGTCACGCACACCCCCACCACCCCATGCCACTGCCTGAGCGGCCACTGCCAAAGTTGGTCGGCTGCAAGAATGACGGTGGCAGTGCTCCCTTCTCCCCCACTCCCCACATATCTCCCAAAGGCTTTTGGGGCATTGTTGATAGCCAAAGGAGGCGGCTCTGGCCAAATCGACACCACCCGGGACCGGATCAGGCGAGGAGTGGTCAACGGTGGCGGCGGATGGTGGCGGTTGTGGGAGCTCTGGATCCATTCCCTGGTGACCGGATCTAGCGGAAAGAAGCTCGTGGGCGACGGCAAAGGTTCGCGTAGCGACGGCTTGGTGAGGTGACAACGGGGCAATGGCTGCTCGCGCAAGGAGTGGCCACCTCCTGCCAGGCTGACGGTGGTCGATGGGGCAGGTTGTGAGTGGTGGTCATGGCAGCTCCAGATCCGTGCCTAGTGGCCGGATCTGGCAGGGAGAGGCTCGTAGGTGATACAATGGTTTGCGCAACAGTCCGTTGGTGAGGTAACACGGCGATGGCTGCTCAAGCGAGGATTGGCCAGCGGCTCTTCAGCCTATGGTTGACTGTAAGTGGTCGACGACAGCGGTGGCAAGTGGTGGTAGCTTGAGAGCACCGGATCCATGCTCTAATGTCCGGATCTAGCAAGGTGTGGCTCGCGGGTGGCGGTGGTCCATACAGCGGCTGGCTAGCAAGTTGACGAAAACGACAATGAGTTGTGGCAGTCATGGGAGCGTCGGATTCATGCCTTGGTGGCTGGATCTGGTGGGGAGTGGCTAGTGGGCTGCTGCGGTGGTCCGCACAACGGCCGGTCAGCAAGTTGACAATGGGGACACTACTCATGTGAGGAGTGGGCAGCGGCTTTGAAGCCGCCAGTTGGCGGCCCTACGGAGGCTGTTGTGCGCATTTGCCGACCGGCGCCGCTGCAGGATGGTGGTGGTCATGGCCATCAGTGGTTTCGCTCTCACTCACGGCAGGAAGAAGGTGTTTTTTCTGCCAAATTTGGGCCATTTGGTCCAGATCTTGCGTGCAACGCATTGTGTCCTCTTTCGCCATCTGAACCTCCTTCCTCACTTATCTCCTCCCTTCTTGGCATTCTCTTGTCGTGGGAGCTCTTTGTGGGAGCAGACGTCTCAATTGGGTGGGACGAAAGATCTGTTTGTTGATGTGTAGTGGTGGGTGGTTGCGGCCACCTCTCTCTGTTCATGGTGATTAGGTGATGTGGTGGAGGTGAAGGCATGGGAGGAAGCCCAATTTAGTCGCCGTCAAAAGTAGGGAGCTGAGGTGGTCTTGACGGGCGACAGTGGTGGTCGTGGTCGTGCCGATAGTGGATTTGAAGCCGTACTGTGGTGGCCGGCTAGCGGAGGTGCATCAGAGCGATGGGGCCACATGTTGGCTTGTTGGTGGTTGATGAGATCGTTGTCAACCTAGAAGTTGGTGGGTTTCATGCGAAAGCCCAGCCCAATCTTGGGGCGGCAACGATGACATCCTTAAACGTCGTAACCCTGTTGAGGGCATTGACGAGGTGCCTCCATTCCCCTCAACTCTCTTGGTAAAAACCTTGTCTAGGTTCACATGTCGTGACCTCTTAGTGGCCATTGCTTTGGAGGTTGGATTTGTTTGCTTTAGGTCAAAGTGACATTTGGTTTGCCTTAGTTGCAGCTGTCTTGTTGCTAGCCCTCTTTCGCTTGTTGTTGTGGTGGTATTGACACGTGGTGTGTCATGCTTTTTCGTTTTCCTGTATATAGCCTCCTAAGGGTAAACACTTGTATTTACTTCTCTTAACATAATAATACACAAATCTTTTGCATATTCTGAAAAAAACAAAAAAGACAACACCCATACATATGTGTAGTAGAGCCAGTGCCAATGCACCGATGGAAACCAAGCCCCGATAGGCTATGCTACATTGATGCCTTGCTCTTGCTTAGTGCGTTGCACCACGAGCTGCATGGCATGCCTATTGGATCGGTTGTGCTCCAGCGTGGCCAACCGGTGGGAAGAGAGGGGTGCTTCCTCGGCAGGTGCATGATAGTGGTCTTTCTTCCAATACAAATGCAACCAAGATCACAACATCCACATATTCTTTGACTTGTGGGGTCGCCGAATCATCCTCCAGTCTGGCAAGTTTCCCTCGCTTTTAGCTTTCTTTGGACAGCCTCCTATTTGATTTGGATCACTTTGATGCGAACTACGGTGTCAATTTCCCACAAGACATTTTACAGGACATTGTGACTGTAATGAACATCAGCTCCTCCCTGAACATATTCCTGGTGGTTCTCCTAACTTGGCGCATATGCATATCATAGACCCAAACTAATCTCAATTTTCAGGAACAAATTCACACAGTTGGACCACCAGAAGTCAAACACATTCAACCTGGGATAGAATATCCTGCCTCACCATGCATAACCGAACAAGACAAGATAAAACATGTTTCAGAATTTCAAAATTGAAATTCAAATATGTACGACAACAATTTAGCATCACATATGATCGAATATACAAACATGCTCTCGCAAGAAATCGAAGTATCTAACTTATAGCACATGTACTGCCATGGATGGAAAAGTTAAAGCAATCATAGTGCTGTTGCAAAAATTTTAGCGACATTTTTATGAAAAAATTAACCTATAAAGCATACGAGTGAAAATGCGAGGGAATTATTAATTGAACTTCTACGGGATTCTATTTCCATGTATAAATTTATGTCGCTTCTTTGAGTTTTGAATGTCAAAGAGCCTAAATGGTGGATGAATAATCATGTCGTTGACCATTTCTATTGGTGACATAGTGATGTATAAAGTTGTAGTTATCTCTCTTTTCTTTCGAATGCTAGGAAGTTATTATCTGTTCATATTAAAGAAGGTAGTTTTTATCTACAAATTAATGAGAAAATTAATTTTTTGCCAAAGATAAAATATGAATGATATTGTAAAGCTGTCCATTAATACCAATTATTATTTCCCAAGTATATACACATTTTCCTCTCTATATATATTGGTTGGCATGATGGCCACATCTAACAGTTTTAAACAGAGAAAACTTCGGACAACGGTAAGTCTGTGCCGAGATCTTTCAATCTTTTGTTGTTTTTTTCTATGCTTGTTATTGATTTTTGAACTATGCTTGCAGTTGACCTGTAGTATGTTTTTGTATCTTTTTGAATATTTGAATGCATATGCTCTTTTTTTGGACCGTTCTAATATAAAGTTGACGTCGTTACAGTATGTACGACCTCTGTATATATTATCCATCTTATATATATTTTTCTATTGTATAAACATAACAATTTATTGTGGTAAAAGCTTCTGTATGAGGGGAGGAACAACGTGACAGGTAAGATTTTTGCATATGTACCACCAAAGCGTTAATATCA
>CM002485.1:12611683-12664382 GCA_000325765.3 Leersia perrieri
TTCGGTCGTTCCTCATTGGTTCGCCGGCATCTAATTTCTTGTCAACGCCGGGGGCAAGTCAACTGGTGAATGCTGATGTTTGCTGTTCTTAATTTGGTGATTTAAGGTTCTGAAATCTGCTTCTGTTTGATGCTGTAATGTTCTGTAATGCTGCTGCAAACTGTTGGTGAATTCTGCTGTTAATTTGGTGATTTAAGGTGCTGAAATCTGCTTCTGTTTGTTGCTGTAATGCTGCTGTAAACTGTTGGTGAATTCGGCTGTTTAATTTGGTGATTTAAGCTGCTAAAAACGGCTGCAATCTGCGACTGTTAGCTGCTGAAATTTGCTTCTGTTTATATGCTGTAATGCTGCTGCTCATATGATGCTGCTGCTGCTCATATGCCGCTGCTGCTGCTATGAAGGTGAAAATTGATATTTGCTGCTATGAAGGTGAAAACTGATATTTGCTGCTACAAAGACTATACATATACTGCTATTTGGAGTTGCTGATTCCATATGTTGTATTGACTAAGATTTTTCATGTTTAATTCTGTGCAAAACTACTGTATGCTGCTGTTTCAAAGAATATACATAGCCTGCCGATCCCGCCTATCCTGCCTCCTACCGAGCGGACCTGCCGAGTGGGCCGTCCTCTACCGCGCTAGGTACCGCACGGTACCGAGCTGCTGGGATAGCTATCAGCGCTATAATCCGTTGGTAGTTTTTACCTGTGGCCCACTTTTCAGTTTAGTAGGTCAATTTTAGGGAATTTGTTGCAGAGGTCCATATTTATTTCATCCAAACAACTGATTAGGAGGCCCAAAATAGTAATTTAGGGGATGGAATTTAACTGTTGGTCATGCTCTTATCAAAGTTATTAAACACTGTCAAATTTAAACTAACAAAAGTTATAAAAAGAGTAAATTGCACAAAACCTCAATGTTTTGTGGCCAGGTTTACCGTAGATATTTTGGTATGTGTCATAAAACCACATGTATTCTGGTATCAGTATTTCACAAAATCACACAATTAACAAATTCCACCAAAATTTGATATATTGATTAAAAAACTAATAATATGATATGGTATGGAATATAAAAAACTTATATACTTGCATAAATATGATGAATCAAATAATATTTTACATACTTATCATATTTAGGTGGAGTTTATTTATTGTATGGTTTTGTGAAACACTAATATCAATATACATGGGGTTATATGCCACGTGCCAAAACTACTATGTTTTTGTGAAACCTCTTCACACCTCAACCTTAAGCTCTCCAAAAATGACATAAGTCCTTATATTTTGAGACGGATATAACAGTGTGCAGTCATGCACAAGTGCAATTTCAGTTAGGTTTTAATAATAATAGCTCAACTGGTTGTTTAGCGTTGCTTCATTATGAAATTTTGTAGCCTTTGAACTTTTGAGGCTTGAATTTTGAACGGATTGATGGGAAATAAATTTTCTACATTTGCTACATGTTCCCTTCTGCAGTGTGTTGTTTACATATATGTTCTTTTGTGATATGGCAAACAATGCAAACTAATCACTAGCATTACACCGGCAGCTACCATTTAAAGGTTTATGAATTTTGGAATAGGTATTCAAAGTTATCAAGTGCTATCAAATTTGTACTAATCAAAGTCATATAAAAAAGATCAAAGGAAGTACTTTTCATAAAAAATGTCTCAAAATAATGTCATTGAATATAAATTATTCAGACAGATATGTCAAATGCAATCAATTTATTCAATAACTTAGAAAATTAAGTTTGTGATAATTCAAATAGAGTTCTACATGATATTCCTTTTTTCAATTATTCAATAATAAAAGAAAATATGCCAATTTTCATTAAGCTTTAGGCCAGGTTGGCACGTATTCAAAGTTTTTTTTTATCGAAACCCAGGTTGATCCGACTTTACACAAACCTAGTCCAACGATAACCACTGTTGGCCGTGCCAGGATCCCGTTCTTGCTCACACCAATCCAACCACGGGTTTTTTGGTTGTGGACTTGTGGCTGGAGTTTTCAAGGGGATGTGTGTTTTGGGGGAATTTTGTTTAAATTAAGATAGGAACTCTTCCCTTTGTTAATACCGGATAAGTCTACGAGAACTAGGACAGAATTTCCCCATCATATTAAAATTTTAGGAACTGTCTACTTCCAAATCAAATGTTTTTTCCCAACAGATTTCAGTCGATTTTTTAGGGATGCGTGGATCGCACCCAGGTAAAGAGACAAAAATAACTGACCTAACCACTAACCAGTACATACCAAGCCACATAAGAAGAAGAATAGGAGGAGCAGAAGAGGAAGAAGTATGCCAGCAGTCCGTTACTCTATGTTGGCACACGGCGCGGGAGCCACAGAGGCCGGTGGGGCACCGCCCGCTGCACCTGAGCATCGAGACCTACACTGCACCTGGTATATCGATAGGAGGCCTGCTGCCGTCCGCGTACTTATGTACGAAATACTATACGTGCTTATATGACTAATGACTATCCAAAAAAATTGAATGAAATCATCCAAGAAAAACTATGAACCGATTATCGGATATGTTCCCGGTACTTGTACAAAAAAGACTCTAGATCCTCGCAAAAAAAAAAAATATAAGACTCTAGATTTCAGAAATTAACTTTTATCCTTAGCCTGCAACATGGAATGTTGGTAAATGAATAATTTTTCAAAAATTGTAGATCTAGTTAATCCAAAATATTAAAGTTTTGAGTGATGGCAAATACATGCTTTGGAGTGCATTATAAAAAAAATCCACAAAATAATGATGTCATGTAGGAAAGTTTGCTTGATAAAGAAATTTCAAACATCTTGTATAATTTAATCTAGTCCCCAAATCTCCCTGCCAGTTCCAATTACTTATACAAACGATCAAGATGGAGTTTCTCCTTCAATAGACGAGCCTTATGTGCTCTCTCAGATGTTCCAATCTCCAATATGGAAAGAGGGCGTAATAGGGTAGATAATCAAGTTGCAAGTTTTTGTAAACGATTGGTATATTGCACCCTGTGGCGAGAGGATGCACCGATGTGTATATAAATAAATAAATAAATCTAGATTACTTAATCAATAATTAAAGCTCTCTTTTCCCACGTAAAAATAAATATCATACATAAATAAATCAAACTCCTTATTAATCTCACATTAATTTCATTCTGCAAATTCACGTTCCTCCATCTCCTAATGATTCTCGAGTGAAATTGATGGCCCAACCGATACGAGCTTGAAATCCGAATCATCTGGACTGCTCTCCCTACTAACAACGAAGCATTAAGCGCAACCTGACTCGTGCATCGAACCGTTTCTGTGCCGAATAAGAAAATCAGCGAAGTATGTGACATTTATGATGTAATACCTAAAAAATTGTTTGTTGATAGCTGGTTTTACTGAAAGGAGAATGCAAGATTTCTTGAGTAAGAAAATCAATGGAAAAATTAAGGCTTAGCCCAACAAACCAGTCCTCCAAGCCCAACTAGTGAAAAACCTAAATGGGGGAGAGCGGGGCCAGCTCCCTCACCCTGCTGTCTTCCTCTCCCGTTGATGCATCTCCTTTCCCCACCTTCTTCCCCACTCCAGTGACTCCTTCCCTACTGCTACTGGAGTCCAAAAGGGGAGGAGAAGAAAGATCGAAGTGACAAAAATGGAACGGTGGTGGCGAGAGGATCAAGAAGATGCCCTAAATAATTGTTCTCCATAAGTCCCATTGTTTTTATTGCAAGGAAACCCTAGGTGAGGTGCCCCTGACCGGTTTGATCATGTTTATGGTTTTACATCATAGTTGGGGGTGGGATGAAGTATTTTTATAGGGGGGAACCAATCAATTGATCGTCCTATGTAAATGTTGTTAAGCTCTGGGTAGTTGTTGTTTGGACCGAAATTAGGACAACTAGATGGCATAATCTATGGATGATGTTTTCGGTGGAAATGTAGCTCTTTTCCTAACCTTTCCATTGTTGTATGGATCATTGTTAGATGTTAAGCAGAACTCTTGTTACACCGATTTTGTTCATCTGATTTTATCTCGACGGCAGAAAAGTTCAGTATACTTACGAGCTCGTTTTGGTCATCTTATAGGCTTTAGAATTAAAATGTTACAACATAAAGTAGATAATGGAGTTTTACATCTTCTGTATGAAAAGGATGCTTTTCTTGTTAATATTTTATTTACAGCAAAAAGGATGCAGGGGATTATCCAGTTTTGTGGCAATTTCAGGGTGTTGTTTTCAAGCAAAGATTAGGTGTCCTTAGTGAACTAATTAAACCTCGATGTTTGAATGAACATGGTAGTACTTGCTATCTAGTTTTTAAATATGTCATTATTTGTTGTATTCTCTGTGATATATTTAATGTTATGAAAAAGACAAGCAGGACATCTATAATTAGATGTGTTGATTGTTGTTGTTTCGTTTGTATGATGTTTTGGGGGCGTAGGAACGTTTTAACTACTGCTTGTGCATGTTATTTTGAGTTTGTATGCTAAGTATATGCTATGGTAATAGGTGGTAGCGCTTCGGACCGCACTTAGGGCTTGTACTCGTTGGTTGGAGGCAAAGTAAACGTAGTGATCAATTCACTACCACTCTGTCTTGTTATTTATTCTGCCTACGCCTTAATAACTTAAGTGAATATTTCCTTATGCTAATGATATTGTGATGATATATATGGATGATGAAGAGGACAAATACGGTGGTAATTTGCAATTATACTTATGCATTCATTGGCATCACATTGCATATGAAGAGAATGTCACCGTTTGTTGGCTGCGACTTATACCGGTACGCACCGTATGTTGCCTGAGGAGGGGTACAGTGCAGTTTTACACCTTGGTGGGTGTAAAGGCAGTGGACATTGATATACATCTCATTTGCATCTGAAGTATCCAAAGTTAGTGTCATGTATATTGGAAGTGGATATTGAAAAGAAAATACTTTTAGGAAGATATGAGGAATGTGGTGTAATTTCTTGTACCCTATGATTTTACAGTCATCTTGGTTGTATCGTATGTATCTTAATTTTGTGTTGTAACCTTTTGAAATTGAGGTGTAATTGATTTGTAGTTCAAATACCTTGCTAGAATAGTTTACTTGTGGAGATTTCTATCTCAACCCCCATCTTTACTTTTCCAAAACTTTATGCTTGCTTGCTTGGATGGATGGGAGCAGCTGCACAGCTACACAAAGACATGTGAAAAGAATGACTTATGGTAGGGCCTACATGTCAGTGAGGGAGAGGGAAGAGTTGTAGTGTGGGGTATTTTGATTCTTATGTAAAGACTAGCACCTAGTTGGTATAGGGAGTAGCAGTGACATTTTACCGATCAAGGTAAATAGCAATTGCATGAGTCCATTTAACCCTAGTTTAAATGACATTTATGTGAAGGTCTCGTATCTCTGGCCAACCTATATTTTCGTGTGTGCCCTGCTACTGAAGATACGTACTGAAGATAAGCCTGTAGATATGTTCACAAATTCACTTTCCAATATTAAATTTAAGTATTTTCTGGACTTAGTAGGTGTTCATGGTACCTAGCAGCACTTTGGGTTTTTGGATTCATTTCTTCTAGTCTTTTGATTCATTTCTTCTAGCTCGTCATGTTTATATGGATTTTGATAAGGGTAGTTTTGTTAGATGTGCCTGAAATATATATATTACTCGTCCAATACTAGTCATAGTTATGTATATGCATAAATGTAGGCCACCCAATCCAAACTGTTATTAATGGATTTGTCTCCCATGTTTTTTCCTCTTCATCTTCGATAAGTCACGTTAAATCAGTGTATTTTATATATCCCTCGGATCCTAACATTTCCAATGATAAATTTTCAGCTTCGAGTTGGCTTCTTCTATGTGACAATAACATCAATTGCTACTAAAGATCGACGTTCATGAACTAGCTTGTCCATAACTTTGCTATACACACGCATACTGCATACACATGATTTTACGTGTACGTATGATGTCGCTAACCATGTCTACTACAGTGCAGCGAGCGGTAGGTGCAGGTATCGTTTGGAATCGGCGGCCGGCAGCACATGCAGGACATGTGAGGTGTGAAGGCAGAGAAACAGACTGGGCGTACGTGCTCACAGTGCGGCGTATGGAAATGCCCGAATGCTGAGTGCATACACATGTGACATGTACTGTGTTGGCTGATCGCCGCTTCATCTGGCGCGCGCCGTCCAAGAGAATAGCGAGCGGCGCGGGGGGCACGTTTTCCACTAGCAAGCAAGCTAGTGCCAAACAAGCAGGGTGGTCAACGAGATATTTCATCAACCAGCACATGCCGCCGCTGCCGGTGGGCGGCCGCCGAGGCCATACGCGCGCGCGTCGCCGACGAGTGACGTGCCAACGACCTCTCATCTATCACCGTTATTATTTTCTTCCTCTCTTTTCTTTGAGTGAATTATTTCGTGGGCACTCGCAGCGTTGAAGTTACATAAGGAGTACAGATTAACATTAATTTCTGAGATCCTCGATCTGCATAGGTACTGATTGTATTGGTGCTCCTTTAAAATCGAGATCCTGCAAAGCAATTTGGTTAATTCAAGTTTTGATGATGAATGAAATGGTTCGTGCTTTCTAGGGGCAAATGATGACATTACTTAAGTCAAGGGATTAATTACTGGCCACCATTCAACTGGATACTTTTGTTCCTGCACGGACGGATTTATTTTTTGATCATACATACAAAGTGTGGATAGTGCGTTGAGATTCATGATCTAACCTACCCCCCGAAAAAAAAAACACAGAGAGAGATTCATGATCTAACCTAGTTCCTCTTTGTTTGGCTTTTTAAAGCCATAAGTCAATGCTATACTGTTAAAAAGGGAAATATATGGTGAAAAATCATTAGATACATGAAAACAGGACCTAAGTTCTGTAAATACATGAAAACATTACAGGGATTACTAGACATAGGAATAGTCTTGAACAGCTTAATAAAAAAATCTAAAGTTCAAACTCAACTTAATTTGGGAGAATAAATAAATAAAATTTAGGTGAACGGTGTCCTGGCACTATCTTCTTAACTTTTGTCATTATTTGTTACTTCCAAATAAACAGAGTTTGAAATTAAAATTTGGTGATAAAGTTATTCATGAATATACATATCTCTAGTAATTTTTTACTTCAATTTATAAAAAAAATCTAGGTCTGGCTTCCACTATTTTACTTGTTCAGTTGTTTTCACCGATATGTACTCATGTTAAAAAGCCAAATATAGATTTTTTTCTAGCAGCTTTTTTATTTCCTTTGTGAAGTAAAGTTACGGATCTGGATTATAATCAAATTGTACAAGAAAAAATTAGCTTAATAAGCCTAAGCTGAAACAGAGGAGCAATAGCCATCTACGAGACCCTGTTGTGCTACAAGAGCTTCCCAAGTTACGGCGCCTTGAAGCAAGGGGGCAGAGGGATGTTTGGAGGATTTAGGGCAAGATGTCACGATCCGAATTTTGGTTCGAAAATTTCCCATACATAAATGTTCCAACACAGTGGGAATCCCTTAGCTGAAATTCTCAAACGTACTACGCATTCAACAACTCAGACCAGACACATCAAGCAGGTACATCTGTACAAGTACTCCTTCCGCGATCGACCTGGTTCTTGCAAATGCAGAGCACCTTAGACCCTGTTTAGTTTACAAAAGAATTTTTGGATGTCACATTAGACGTTTATATTGAAAGGTGTATTCGAATATAAATGAAAAAACTAATTTTATAACTCACCTGAAAACCGCGAGACAAATCTATTAAGCCTAATTAGGCCGTTATTAGTAGAGGTGGATTACTGTAGCACTTACGGCTAATCATGAACTAATTAGGCTCAAAAGATTTGTATCGCGATTTCCATCCAAACTGTGTAATCAGATTTTATTTTCATCTATATTTAATGTTGAGCTTCACTCCGGTGCTTCCTATTAGCAGTATAAAACAATATGGATGTAGTAGATGTATAAACTTTTTTCAGAAGAAATTTGGAGGGTTCGATCATCTAAGGAAAAAAAGCCGTGTAGGAGTAAAACTGTAATTTTGCATCTCCATCCGAGTGATGCCCCACCGGAATTGCGGCTAAGGCGCCTTCACCGTCGCCACCAACACTGAATCCCGGGCAAACGATGCACCGTTTATTTCGATGGAACGAAGTCGACCGGATCCGGTGTTTTCTATTTCTATTGTTTCATGAAAGAGATTGAAAACCCCTATTCACTTATTAGTAAATCTAATAAATGACTAATATGTAAATTCAAACGATCGATTTATATGTTTCATGCATGTGTATAATACTGCCAGTAGGGAGTAACGGAGCGTTCTCTTTTAATGTTTCATACATGTGTCCAAAATTTCGATGTGATGTTTCTGGGAAAAATTTTGGAACTAAACAAGGCCTTAGCTTCTTTGTTTCAATAACCAAAAAAAAACGAAGCTAGATATATAAGTATGCACGAGCATGTCTGCAACTGTGGCAGATAAGATCAATCAGTTTATTAGAGCAAGTTTAATAATATAGCCAACAACAAGCTATAAGCCCATCTAAAAATAGTATTAAAGCTATCATGTATAATGGATGAGCTATAAGGTTGGATGTAAGTTTCTTCTCCTCTCTCTATCTCTTGAGTATTTAATTCATCTGTCTAGGAGCACATGCAAAGCGGGCTCTTCCTCCAACCTTCCTCCTTTTGTTTTATCTCTCTCCTCCACATACTATTAAACTTGCTCTTACCATTTGGCTGGCTTGTCCACCGACATTTGTGCATTGCCAAAGTTACTACTCCAGCCAGTAGGCACAGTACCCACCCACGAACCGAACGATGTCGAGCTTGGCGGCAGAAGCAATTATGCAAACGAAAAGCGCAAGCATGCATCGGCGGCATGCATGTTACCGGAACATGGAGCCATTCATCCATCATCCACCAACCGCACCAGCGAAAAGCGGCTTCCAACATCGGCAACGCGATGGAAGTTCCCTCCACGCTAGAGCTACTACCAGTTCCGTCCGTTGGCCGATTAATTTGCTCCAATCGAGCAGATAGCTAGCCATATAGCTGCCGGGAACATGGCGCGCACGAGCGATCGCAACAGCATCGCTCGCCAGTCGCCACCGCCACGGCGAGCGCGGTCGGTGGCATGCATGTGCACGCCCACGCGCATTCAACTGATGGACGCAGGACACGTACACGCCGAGCGCTCGCGCGCCAACAAACAAACATCGAAGCTCAGCTCGAGTACGTCCCGCGCGTGCAGTGCAGGGGGGAATGTCTGTCGCGTCGCGCCGCGCCGCAAGGTCGTCGGTGCTCAATGATGGGACCTCTTGTTGGGTTGATCCCGCGCTGAGCGCTGGCCACGCACGCACGAACGCGGCGCGTACGTCATTCCCATGTAATCAAATTAATTACCTACGCCAACGGAGTGCTCGCTAGTAGAAAAAAAAACACATTTGTACCTTTTTTAAGGGCTATTTATGTCAGATGAACAAATGGGTTGTTCTGGTTTCATACACCCGGCCGGGCCGATAAAAATTAGGAACAATTCCTTATATGTCCATGAGTTTTTCCTCAATCCCTTCTATGCCTCTAAAATTTGCTCAATCTCTTCTATGTCCCTGAGTTTTCATCTCTGTCCCCTTTATACTTATTCTGTTAGTTGACCATTACAATTTTTGTTAAAATGACTATATTGCCCTTATCTAAGTATGTATGTTAATTCATTTATAAACATAAATCTCAATGTGAATAAAACATTGAATTCATAATAAAATCAAACAAGACATAATTATTTGACTTAAATCTTAAAAAATAAATTTATTTTTCAAAATAAATTTAAAAATATTATGAACTGCACATAATATTTCCGAAAAATTTAAACAACAGAAAATTTTATTTAGATTTAAATTTCAAAACAAATATTTGTACATATTTTATAAAATACAATTTAAAATTTATTGTAAAAATTAAATTAATATTTTTAAATATGTGGATCAAATAAATATGTGTTGTTTTGTTTTGCTAAATTAAATTAATATTTTTTTCATTTTTTAGAATTGTTTTTTTTCTAAATAAGCCATCGCACAAGTATAATAGATGTAAAGGATAATATTGTTATTTTAAAAAATATTTAACAGTCAACTCATAGTCAACTAACGGAATGGGTATAGATGGGATGAAGATGAAAACTCAGGGGTAAAGAAGAGATTGGACAAATTTAAGAGGTGTAGAAGTGATTAAGAGAGAATTGATAGACATGTAGGGGATTTTCCCTAAAAATTAATCTGCCTCCATTCACGCGCGCACTGGCGACGAACGACACGCGCGTCTCGTCGAAAGCCGGCCGCACGCAGGCAGCCATGCCGGGACCGGGCGCCGGAAGAATGACAGAAATGTACATATGCACGAATGTGCCACTAGTTAACTAAGTACTTACTCTGTTTTACAATATACTCTCTCCAACCCAATATATTTAATTAATATTGGCTAGTTCAATTTTAAATTAACCAACATCACATCAAAAGAAAAAGAGGTATTAGACTTTCACAATTATTAGTAATAAACTCAAAATGAACCATATATAAAAACGTTGATATTAGATTTATCATTGCAAAAAAACCTATTTATATTTTGGGACGAACGCAGTAATAATAATATAAACACGTTTTGACTTTTTTAAAGTCAAGCTTTTCCAATTTTGATCTAGTTTACATATAAAAAAGTTAAATATTACGAACACAAAACACCATAGATATGTTTTCAACGTTAAATCTAGTTACACTAATTTTGTGTTGTAAATGTTGCTAGATTTCATAATAACTAATCAAAGCAAAAGAAATTCAATTAAAAAAAGCTATTCAGAACGTCTTACAACTTGAATTAATTATATAATGGAGAGAGCAGTAGTGTAAACAGGCTCGTACAGTGTCATGTGCAAAGTGTGCATCTGTTCAGGCCCTCCTAAAAATTAGTACTAATCATCCATACTTAATTAGCAACAAAGTATGAAGATTTAATAGAAGATTTTATTTCGAAAAAAACCAAAAGAACGATGCTTTCTAGGTTAGTTTATTGCTTGAGTACAACATTTATTGTTTTAGCATTGTTGTTTGATATGATCCTAAGAATTCTATGAAATAGCATACATTAGAGTTTTATAACTGAAAGTATCTTTGTTTATGCTGCATTTCCATATATTAGAACCCCATTATACGTTTTGCACATGGGCCTCCAATTCCTAGGGATGGCCCTGGTAGTGTAGTATATTCTTACTGAGATTAAGGTCCCGTTTGGTACAGCCCTAACTCCCAGATTCTCGTATAGTGAAGCTGGAGTTGTACCAAACACTTTAAAGATCATGTACAATATAGAGTGGAGCTGCAGCTCTATTCCTTCCTAGGGCTGGATTTTTCTAGCTCCTTAGCTCCACTCCATCTTTGAAGTAAGAGCTCTATCAAACAGGGCCTAAGTAGTTACCGATTCATATAATCAAGACGAGCATCTGTAACTCTCTAATGAAATTATAAATTTTACTAGTAGGATAAACCGCAGCTGTCAAATTCTCTCGAAACAGAGTGTTGTTATCGATCTCTGTCTGCCGCCAGTACGGCTAGCTTGCGTGGAACGATACTCTGTACATTCATGCTACATGAAAGACGGGTTTTAGCTTCGACGACCGATCGGTGCCCTTGCAAGCCTAACAGTGTATTGGTGGTGCCTTAGCTCTGTCCCTGGCTACCGAATCATTCGTTCTCAATGCCGTGATCTGATTGGGTGTTTTGCAAAAGGGCCGGGAAAGAAAGCCGGCGTCGGCTAGCTGCTGCTGATGATACTCATATAGTCATATATGCCTCAATTTGTTAGTGGTAGTGATGATGATGGTGGTGAGCTAGGTGCCTAGAAGGGCATCCATGATGCATGTTAGGGAGCGTAAACCTACCGGACAGCGGAACATGCACGACTATTGTGTAGATTCGAGCCGGCCAGGGCGGATATTATCTCTTTATGTCATTTGGATAAGTGAAAGATCATCCATCATGGCTTGCTAACAGGGTCAACGGCCTCCATCTTGCTCTTAACACATGCTCAAATATACAGAGATCGACAGCAACAAAACATCACTAAATTGTTATTGAAAGGATATACAGGCGGATAAAACTTGTGGGAACAAGGATTTTATTATTATGGCTCGATGATCACGACTCCACCACGACTCTCCCCCCATATGGATGTTTGTCACTAGCTACTAGCCCTACTGTCCTAGCGATCGACGTTGGTGGGATAAAATCGGCCCATCTTTGTTTGGGGGGAATAAATGAGTGTGGGATACCTATCACAACCAAAATTTCCAATTTATTAATATGAGAAGAGGTTTCAAAATTTTGGTCTAAAAATTTTTTATGAATATTGTGGGACGGTATACCGTCTCATGCACACAGTATGCGTCAGAGTATGGACACCGGAAGAAGCGGGGATCTGGTGGGGCCTATTTGTGAGTTCACCTGGGGGAACCGGAGAAGACCGCCCTAAGCTTGGTTGTTGGGAAGGAAATAGAACAAGAAAAATTTCAACATATCGTATGGTGTTATGAGTTTCTTTCCTGTGTCCTTTTTAATTTGCATGGGGCCTACCACTGATATACTTAGGGAGCTCCACCATAACTATTATCGGAGAGTGAACTTCTCTATTGGGAGATCAAGGGACCCCTTGCATGTGGTTCAGCATGGGGTACACGGGCGGGAGAGAGGTCATGTCAAGAGGCCTCAGGCCGCTAAAGTGGTAAGAGGGGACAAGCTTTTGTATAGGTTTGGGTTGCTGAGAAGGGAATACACTACCCTTGTACTGTTGGCTATATGATGTTAGGTGTACAAAATCAGCTATCTCTTTCGAGATTTTAGTTGTTCAAATATTTTTTTTGCTAGGCCTAGTTGTCCTTTTATATTATCAAGGGGTCACCACAGGGGCCCAAAATTAGCTAAGAGGTACAAAAAGTCATGTACTAGCCTTCGCTTGCCGTGCATCACCCTCTAAATCATGTACATGCTAAAAAGTGCCCGACCCCACCATCAGGGCCCATGACGAGATAGGCAATATGAAAAAAAAACATGTCACTTGACTTTGATGCACTTCCCCTAAACGGGGTCTTTGACAGTGTGCGCGGGGGGTGGGGGCGATGGTGCTTCCTAGCTCCCCATCTAGCGGACCCACCTGTTATTGGGTGAGAAAATAGGGCAGGTGGCTATTTGGAAATGGCCCCCTCCCACCGATCGATCATGGCGGTAGAAGACCGCACGAGTGAGACATGGGCATAGTCGCACGCCTCTATCAGGGAGGCATGCGATCATGTCCCACAGTACAATCTAATACCATCGTCATGATGAGTCTAGTGTGGCACATAGCCCCACCTATTGCCGTGCACACGTAGGCAATAAATGTGGGTAGTTGGTGGTTGGGAGTTGAAATTTAGGCTTCTTCCGTGTTGACCATGCGGGGGGCTCCAGCTGTCCTGAGGTCTACCATCATACATCTCGAGGGGCGAGAGAGTAGCCTGGCCCCTTCGGGCGCAGGCATGTGGTCCTAGAGCTTTGATCGAGCCTCCTACAGGGACCTTGGGCTTATATCACCAACAATAGCCCTTAGCCTCTATCCCGAGTCATGGGGCCACGAGCTGGCCAATATAAAGACCCATATCCTACGATCAGAACATGCCTGCGATCCACCAAATCAGTTTAAATGCATATGTGAACATATGTGAATAGGGAGTGGACCGCGTCACCCTCGAGAACCACACGGCATGAGAAATGCAGAGACAAACATCCCAAGCATCTCCGGCGCGTGCATCGATGGGTCACATCTTTACTATCAATCCACCCACATTATGAGGTTGGAGACTGAACAACACACATTTAACATGCCAATTAGGGATTGTGGGGATGAAAGACCCAGCCATCTCCCAAATAGGGGTGAAGATATAAAGAGAGAAGATGAATGACTTCTTCCCTTTTCTCACATTCCTCTTTGCCACACACTCCAAGTATTGAGCAACATTTTATTTCACTACGCCCATTCCTTCATTCTTTCTTCCATCATCCTCTTTCCCGCCACCACAATTGTATCAAGGAGCGTTTTGCTGCCCTCTCACCTGAACAACGAGAGGTCACTGACCTAAACAACGAGAGGTCACTGGTTACTGAGTCTGGTGAAGAAACTCCTTTTGACACTCTCCCACCAGCCATGTGATGTGACACGGGATCGTGGTGCCTAGGGAGGCACGCTCCAATCCCGCAGAGCCCGAGCGCTCAACCTTATTCTTCTCCTTTGCATGACTAGGGTTGGTGCCTCCTTTCTCTTCCTTCTTCTTGGAGACAATGGAGTTCTACAACATGCAACTGGCGCACCACACACCAAATTTTGTGGCGATGACAGACATCTTCAAGCACTAGGGCAATATGTTCATTAGGGCTAGGCCTTCCATGAAGATCTTTTGGTGGCTCTTTGCCTTGCATGGAATCGCCAACTCTATGGTGGGGGCTGCTATTTCGTGCCTCGCAACACCGATGGTAACTCTTGGATTTCACTGGTGCTACACAAAAAGTATTGATTCTACAAGAACCTCCTTGCCCATCCACGCGCTCGCCTGCCGATGAAGGCGCCGACAAATCGTCTTGCCTGGACAAGTGTAGCGTCAAGGGTTTGATAGCTAATGGGAATGTGTATCGTTGGGGTATCAGTTGGTGCTTATGAGTACCGTATGAGGCAGCTTCTGGTGCAACCCCTTTATTATATGCAAACGGTTCACGGTGGGGGTTACATGTTTGCACTCAGTAAGGAAGGTTGCACCTTATACTTCTTTGTAACAAATCCGATACCAACGGTATTAATCTAGTATGCATGGCTAAGAAGCTACTTTTTGAGACGTTCAAACATAAAATACATTAAAACATCACATTTTCATAAAGTAATTGCAATAATAAATAAGAAACATATATGATAATAAACAAGTAAAATTACAATGGTAAGTAAAACAGCTAGAGCATACAGTTTACTCAAACAAAGATTCCCGCTACTCCGAGAATTTTTGGCCCGTTATTTTTAACTGACGTTAAGAAGACGGCACAGAAGAGATGCACAACAGTACGGTTTCTGTGCCGCCTTCTTAGTGCCAGTTAAACCCACATATACTAAATATACTAAGAACATCAAGATTCGGTGCCGCTCGCGAAGTAGACCGCTGTTGTTCTTGACCATGCTGGCAGTTGCTGCTGCTGCGGTGACACTGGACCATCGCATCGAAGTCCATCATACGCCGAGGATGGACTAATGTGTTGCATATTAGTATCAATTGTTTTTATTAGACGGGTATTGTTAATATTGTTGGTTTATTTTAATAAATTGATACAAATGTGGTGTTGGCATCTATGCATGTTATTTAAATAATCAGCATTAATAGTTATTAGTACTGGTTTTTTAATCAACTGGCACTAATGTGATATTATTAGTGCTGATTTTTATTTTGAATGATGTAGGTCGTATTTTTTAGGCGGGATCTTCATTATTTTTGCCGGGTTTAAAAAACCAGCACTCATATGTCAGCCTGAATTCGGTGTTTTGTGGTAGTCTCCATCCGACCGGTGTGGCTGGAGCTTGTCGCCGAAATGAATTAAATCAAACTAAAATCTCCTGATGAGTCATGACCTTTTTCTATGCAGTTGACCAACAAACAGTAGTTGTGGTTTTCGACCGTTTGAGGATTTGGGGGTGCCGCTTTTTCTACAGAATTGGACCATCGCATCGAAGTCCCCATTATATTTCACGCACGCATGCATGTTTCCTGCGATTTTTTCTGTGTTTACATGCCCTGAAAAAGGGATCTATCGATCGATCACTCAAGCAGCAGAACCCTGCAGTCAGATTTAAGCAAACAACAATTTGAAATCACCGATCGATCAATCATTGCCAACAAACTCTGGCCCGTACGTACATATGTACGGTCGGACATTTACGAGTATATGTACATCCATACCATACGGCCGGGCCGAGGCCCACCGAAGATGCAAAAATATACCAGTCAATGTGATACAATAATAGCCCCGCGAAATGCGATACAATAATATAAATAGTCGACGTCGACGCATGCACGTTGCAGAGGTCGGATAGGAGTATATAACATGGCTTGTCAATTGTTCTTGATCGACTGATCGTTAGCTGAATCTTTATTGGTATCCCAAAACCATCATTAGGTTCAGAACAAATTAACAAAAAGAAAGCGACGGTCACGCGCGCGCTCTGTTAATAATTCTACCAAACAAACATGCCATACACCCTCACATGCCCTGCATACACACTATATAGCTAGCTAAGCTCAAATTAGGGCGCAATTGCCTCGGCATGCAAGCAACTACTCCTGCTCCTCCGACTATGACAAAACAAGACAATGACGACCATTTTCTACGAGCTTTGAAAGAAAAGTACTCTTTAAAAAAAAAAAAGAACAACACTAGCTACTTGTTAGTTTAATGAGCTTTCAGGTCATTTAAGCCTAACTCTTTCCATGGCATGTGCTGACAACGAGCCGAGACCTTAATTTCGATGAAGACTGATCGATCCATGCATCAACTTTTTTTATATAATCCTAAAATTAATTAGCTGAAATGTTGGACTTGGCATGAACTAGTCCATACACACACAGTGCTGAAATATTTGACATGTCACTAGATCCTAGCCTAACACTGTTCCAAATTAATGTTTGTTTGGGTTTAATTAACTAAAAGTGGAGCCCTTTTGGATGCATCTATTGGGGTAGTCGTCTTTAGCTATTTGGATCCTCTTCTGCTTGGAATAGCACCACCACCTTGTTAATTTGGCTCTTCTCTCCTTGAGGCCACTAGAGGCATGTGGGATGTCTTGCGTGTCCTGGAGTGCACTAACATTACATATATTGGGTATTCATTGCATATTTGCATTATATTGAGGGAGCCCTATCAATTTATGTATGCATGTGTGTATGGGTATGGGCGTTGCTCCTGCCGTACAGTCACAAACTTTGGCTGTCTTTGTATCTTTGATACGTCGACCACAAGCAAATTATATTGTAAACTATTATATATGTATTGTATATATACACGAAAAAATTGTGACCAGTACCTACAAGTACTGAAGCTCCTACCAGTTGAATGGTTGGTCCATTAATTTCGACGATGGATATTGTTTCAACATGAAAAAAGTAGAATCAAGTTGTTCTCAATTTGGAGTAATTAATATTAGCGCTTTTGCAGAGCAATTTCGTCCAATTGAAAACGAATAATAGTCCAATTAAAGCCCCCATCCAATCAGTATTGAGAACAGAACCCTGCTGCATAATGCTATCCGCACCTCTGACTTTTGGAGTATATGAAGTTAGGAACAAGAAGAGGAGGAATTAGCGGCTAAATTAATCATGGTACTAACATGGCCGGCACATGTGCTTTTTTGTGGCCACACTAGAAAAGTTATTCCCACTTTCAGATGACACCGACACTAGTATCCTTATTCCTTCCCTTGCAGGCCCAAATGATGAGCACAAAATTACTGCCAGGGTCAAAACTCTGTTTTCAATTATTGAAGTACATATGTATGCAGCTGCCTTTGCTCGCTGGACAATCATACAGAAACAGTAAATTGCAACAAATGTAGTAAATGTTACTACTATATAGTACTGCAAAAATTCCATTGGATGCTAGTAGTACAAAAGAGGACGAGTGTAACTGCAAAAATGTATATACTCACTAAAACAGATACTAGTCCCAAGTGGAGTACACACTAATCAATTAATCCAAAGTACAACAGTCTGGTAAGTAACTACTCCTACAGCTACCACTTTTGGCAAAGATCTGATCACAAGGCTCACAAGCAACCTCTTCAGTTACACCTCCAAGCTACCCTATGGTTGGTTGGTTGGCAAAGTTGCCACTCACTCGCACACGCACAAACAAACTACAGTACAAGCCTATCCCAAAAGCAAGATTGGCTCTAGGCCCCTATGGCTTGTCTAGTAGCCACAATATATGCACTTGCCAAGGAAGAGTTGCAGGTAGGAGTAACAAAGGTGAAATACTGAAATTAACTAAAGAGCGGTATACACACATGAGGTGCATGCATGGTGGTGGGTAGGAGCTGCCGCTGCAATATGTTCTTCCCTCACTCTTATTAACTCCTACTGTATCAACTGATCCACCCCCACTTTGCTGACTGATCACTTGCTTGCACATTTACTCCTACTAGCATGCAATGCACTACCCAACTCTTCCTCACCTCACCTCACTCTTTCTCTGACTGTGACCGGGCCCCACATTGCCACTCTCTCTAAGCTCTACCACCACCCTTCTCGTTTCTCTCTCTCACACACACACTCCTCCTTCCTATATATACATGCTCAATTGGACACACACATTTCCATCTCCCAAAGCAGCAGAAGCAAGCAACAGAGCTTGGTATTTCTCAACCGCTGGCGAGCTCTAGCTTGGGAGAAAGCTAGGCTGAGCCTTTGTTTTCTCTTCTTCAGCTAGCTGAGCTCCTAATTAAGCTTGCAAGGCCAGCAATGGCTGCTGCTCCGGCCATGGCGCTGCTGGTGGTGGCGGTGGCTGTGACGGCGGCGGCAATGGCGGTGTCGCCCGCCGGAGCTCAGCCTTCACCTGGCTACTACCCGAGCTCGGTGCACAGGGCAATGACGTTCTCCCGCTACTACACTAACAAGTGGGGCCCGCAGCACCAGACTCTCTCGCCCGACCAGTCCTCGCTCACCGTCTGGCTCGACAAGACCTGCGGTAATTATTTTTTTTGTTTTCTTCAATTGCTAGCTAGATTAGTGCTAATTAATTGTGTTTAGGTTTAATTAATTAAGGGCATGTTTCTTTAGGAAATGTTAATGGGCGAGTTTTGTTTTAAGAAATAATAATTAGCGTGTGTGGTTCTTTTTTCTTAGTAGTAATATGTTTTGTCACAAACAACAATAGTCGCCGGCCAATCCATGTGGGTCATTTGACGTGCTCAGGCTTGTGTGTGTTTTGGTGACAGTGACAGCACTGCTTATTGTGGATTTTGTTTGTGACCTCTGAAAAGGAGGGAGCACACATGGGTTTTTTCTGTCCTTTTTACTGTTTCCAGTCTCTTGTGTGATCCACGTCACAAAACTGTTTATGCTCTAATTGTGTTGGTGCATTGAATTATTATTAATATACTGTATGTCGTACTATGGGCTAATCTTTGTCTAAATGTGGTCGCTAATAAATTAATTAACTAAGTTCAGAAGAAGAGGCTTGTTTTGTTAATCTTGACGCTGATTGCGATGGTTAATGCAGGGAGTGGGTTCAAGTCGAGGAAGTCGTACAGGAATGGCTACTTCGCCGCTCGCGTGAAGCTCCCAGCCGGCTACACCGCCGGCACCAACACCGCCTTCTACGTAAGCATTAATGACCTTACATTTTGTCTTGATTTCAACCGAACAATGGTTGAATTTCACACCTAGATTTTTGGTTTCTGTCTTAATTTCAAAAGAGAAATACAATGGCTGAATTTCACACTTAATTTGTTGCCTGATCAGCTGTCGAACAACGAGGCGCACCCGGGGTTCCACGACGAGATCGACATGGAGTTCCTGGGCACCATCCCCGGCGAGCCCTACACGCTGCAGACCAACGTGTACGTCCGCGGCAGCGGCGACGGCCGCATCGTCGGCCGCGAGATGCGCTTCCACCTCTGGTTCGACCCCACCGCCGACTTCCACCACTACGCCATCCTCTGGAACCCTGACGCCATCACGTAATTCACTTTTATTACTCTCTTCGTTCATAAATACGTGTCGGTTTACTATTAGTTACTCCCTCCGGTCGTCGGTTTACGACGGACTATTGTCTCTGACGATATAATTAAATGCATTGTAGGTTTTTCGTGGACGACGTGCCGATCAGGAGGTACGAGAGGAAAAGCGAGCTGACGTTCCCTGACCGTCCGATGTGGGTGTACGGCTCCATCTGGGACGCGTCCGACTGGGCCACGGACGACGGCCGTCACCGTGCCGACTACCGTTACCAGCCGTTCATCGCGCACTTCGACCGCTTCACAGTCGCCGGTTGCGCGCCCACTGCTCCCTCCACTTGCCGCCCCGTCCCCGCCTCCGCCGCCGGCGCGGGCCTCACGCCACGTCAGTACGCCGCCATGCGATGGGCGCAGCAGAGTCACATGGTGTATTACTATTGTCAGGACTACCGCCGTGACCATTCCCTCACGCCGGAGTGCTGAGCCGTTTCTGCTCCGTCTCTCTCCGGCCGGCTAGGCGCTGCTGCGTTGCCGTGCTGATTCGTCTGTGTGTTTTTGTTTGGATTTTGGGTAAAGTCATTTATGGGGGGGTGTGCCGCTGCCCTACCGCTGCTGCCGCCTGTGAGGCCGGTGGTTGAGGCGTTGGTTGGTCGTTTCGTTTCGTTGGCATATTGCCAAAAAGGCACTCGTCGTTTGCTATTTTTTTTCTCTCTTTTTTTCGTTTTGGCTTGTGTTTGCTTGTTATGGTCCTCTCCCTTTTCATTTCACATGCTTGCGTGTCCCAAAGGGGCAGATTAAAGTGGATGGTGCATGGCCCGTGATATTGTCATGCCTGCTGTAACACAGGATATATATTGTAATATTGATATGTCTCATGTCGGTAATTATATATTTGAACCACTGAAAATAATGTGGTTGCTTTGTGTCACATTTTTTATTCCAAACATCAATATATACAATTTTCCTATCTGTAAATTCAGTTCAAATATAAGAGTTGGCTATTTATTTGCGTGCCTGTAAACCGTTTCCTGGCATAACAAGCAGTACATATTTAGTATCTATCAATAAACGTGTACTTCTTTTGTGCATAAATATTTGAGCTTACCAACATCAATATATATAAACCAGTGGAAGTATTTTGTAAACCACCATTTGAGTGAACCTGGCATTTTGGACAACAGTCCAATTGCTGAACCAGTGTCACGCACCTATACGACGGAAAAGCACCGGACATCTGAGTAGGAAGGAAGAAAGTGTAGATTTAGATGTACAAAAACAACTGGAGCACTGATCATCGGATGCACATCTAACGGCTGCTGTGACACATGGACAACCTCATTGCACCAACATTTTAGATTAGTGTTTTCTGGACTTTTGGAATTTCCTGTCCCAAAACACCATTTGCAAACTGCATTGATGTCTAGGGGACCAGGACCGATGGGAAGCTGCACACGCGAAAACATTTTTTGACCATTTTCAGTGGTGGTGCCACTTGCTATTTGCTAACATGAGACTGGGGGCCCCGGGCACGATCCTTCCGTGATACACTGAAGATGCTGGACGTATGGCCGTGACAACGTACAGTAGCAGCAGTATCTGTATTATTGTTTCTTCTCCTCCTTCGTGAAGCAACACAGCGCGCGGCAGCAGTAATGGATGGTTGGCAGAGTATACATAAACAACCCAAATGTCACGCATGTGCTTGTGGGAATGCAGGGGCTACGGTGTAGTAGTGTTTAGAAGCGATGTTTTGCCAGGTAGGTAACACATGTACACATGTAGTAACCGTGATATTTACTGTAGAAAGTAGCAATACACTGTTTCACGGGTACTGTTTTCTTCTGCGGACTGCGTATCTCACGCGCGGTAGGTGCTATGGGTGTTACGCCACGTAGAAAGACATTAATTAACGGGTTCTCTTTTCTCATACCGGTAATTTTAGTGACATGGAAAGAGAGAAAATGAGTTAAAGACAGATACGGTTGTTTTGCATGACAACAGCATAACATCGACTCTAAACATTAACAGAAGGAATGTCTCTTGCACGAGGGAGAAAAAAAAGAAATAATGGTAATAAAAATTAATTTGGTGTATTAAATGGTCAGAGTCCATGTTATCTTTACAATTATATATATAGTATCTAAGAGTTATTTTGTTGTTTAAAAGATTATATTTTACTCTATTATTGTACATGCCCTAAGTAATTGCTCCCTAACTTGGAAGGATAACCAGGACAGGTAGGCCATGGAAGAAGAGCGAAAACAGTAGACTGTTGTTGACGATTGGGAGGACTTGTCGTTTAAGAGATTAGGATGTCATGAAAGCCAGAGAAGACGGAGGTGAACATCTTGAAAATTGGAGGAGGACGGAGGTGTGATATGATGAGGTTTTTCTGCTAGTGGTGATGCAAGCGAGATGGGGTAGGGAATACCCATGCATGGTATACTTTTCTTCATATTTGTAGGACGAGTTTGAAACTACGTAAGATATTAGACTTTTATTGCACATAAAACGAGACAATCCAATAATACATGAATTGAGTATTAATTATTAAAAATTTAAGAAATGGATTCATCTGATTTTTGAGATGAACTTTTATATAAATTTCTTTTGCTAAAAACACATGGATAAGCAGTTCAGAAAGCATGCTAAAAAAACGAGAAAAAAATTCAGCCAAAAAGCATGTGCCTGCAGTTATCATATTTGGAGGCCCAGGGAGTACTTCCTTCTACCGGAGCAAGCAAATTATCCGTTCGTGGTGGGTGCCATTCGACCGAGGAATAAGTTCACCGGAGGTGAACTAACTTAACAGCGTGATTTTTTTTTAAGGTCTTTTAACCACAAAACCAGAAATCTCCTCATTAAAGTAAAAAAAAGTTCCTAATTTTTTTCAGGTTTAGCGGACGTGGCATATGATGGGATCCACATGCCAGCGTCCTCTCCTCTCTTCTCCTCTTTTCTTTTTCTTTTTTTTTTCTTCTTTTCTTCTCTCTTCTCCTCTTATCTTCTTCTGAGCGAGGACGGCAGAAAGGTCACATCAACGGCGATGGTGGCCGCACTGTCTCGCCGGAGATGGAACGGCCAAGAACTGAACTGATCTGCAACCAACGCCGCAGATCCAAAGAAGAACAGAGAAAATTTCGCATCTTTACAGACACAGATAGCAATAGCAGCAGTACACTGCAACTAGAAATCCACGAGAACATATATTTATTTCAGCACCATCCATGGAGACAAACACATAGTAGGGATATGGGGATCGGATGGAGCTCATAGGCTCACAATTCAAACCACTACGATTTTTTTTTCACCACTGCTGCCAGATCTGACAGCTCCGGTGACCGGATTAACTACTCACCGTCGCTAAACGCACACGCATCAGCGATTCGATTCCTCAGATCAGTTGGCGGCGGCGGCGGTGGCGGCCTCCTTCTCTGGCGGCGGCGGTGGGTTGAACTAGAAGGCGGTGACGGGGAAGGCGCGGCCGAGGCCCACCGGCGTGTGGAAACACGATCTTGGTGCCGGAGGGGCTGACGACGATCTCGGAGAGGGAAACCCAGATGAGGATCTCCTTGCTCTTCACCCTGGTGAGACTACACCTGCTTCCGCACGCCCCACATTTTATTAAGTATTTTTTAGGCCACTGACAAGTGGGTCCTATAAATTTTTTAATATTTTTTGGTAGCTGGGATGCCAATAAAACTAGACAAAAATACTATCGAGTAACCTTCGATGAACTGTTTGAGTGACATTTCTAATTTTATAGTTAAGGGACTTAAAAAATCTCGCCCTTAACTTAAGGGACGTGGGTGGACTTATTCCTTCGAACAAAGTTCTCTGACATGTATATAGTTGGTTGGTTGGCCTTGACGCCTTGTATTTTTTCTGAGTATTGGGCCTTGTACAGTAGGGACTGTAGTGCCGTACGCCTGTACTGGCCTACTGGGCCTTTAGTGAAGCAGGAAGCGACCCATAGCTAGTTGATAGGAATTTGGATAAGCAATATCGAGCAGCAGCAGCAGCTGATCCCGATCAAGCAAAGCAACGCCGTTCTACTCTCCCACTGTGCGGCGCCGTCGCGCGTCGACAGATCAGTCTTTTCCTCCGGTCCACATTCGCGGCCGCCGAGCGCCGAAACCTTGGGGAAAAAAAATGATGACACGTCCCGCGACGCCGCTCCACCGCTCTCCATCGGTTGCCACTGCCACGCCAGGCGTCATCAGGTGGCCCCAAAATGGAGCAGGTCACAGACACAGCCTCAGAGGCGAGATGGCTAGACCACGTGTCGCTCCACGCCACGCCGCGCCGCGCCGCGCCGCGCATGCCTGCCACTTCGCCTCCTCCACCTTCCAACCCCGCGCCATAAACGGACGCCTCACCCCGCGCCAAGATAGATTCGATCCCTCCCACAACATGGCACGGCTTTTCCTCCTCCTCCTCCTCGTCGTTGGCGCCGCCTGCGTCGCGTCTGGCGACGACGGCGGCGTAATCCGGCAGGTGACGGACGGCGCCTGGCCGGCGGGCCTGCTCCCGGAGGCGCAGTTCGCGGCGTTCGTGCGGCGCCACAGGCGTGAGTACCCCGGCGGCGCGGAGGAGTACGCGCGGCGCCTCCGCGTGTTCGCCGCCAACCTCGCACGCGCCGCGGCGCACCAGGCGCTGGACCCCACGGCGCGCCACGGCGTCACCCCCTTCTCCGACCTCACCCAGGACGAGTTCGAGGCGCGCTTCACCGGCCTCTCCGCCACCGCCGGCGCCGAAGGCGACGAAGCCCGGAGGAATCGGATGCCGGCCGCGCAGGCGGCGACGGAGGAGGAGGTGTCACGCCTCCCGGGCAGCTTCGACTGGCGCGACAAGGGCGCCGTCACCCGCGTCAAGATGCAGGGCGCGTGCGGCTCCTGCTGGGCCTTCAGCACCACCGGCGCCGTCGAGGGCGCCAACTTCCTCTCCACCGGCGAACTCCTCGACCTCAGCGAGCAGCAGCTCGTCGACTGCGACCACACGGTATTACACACACAACTACACATCACATACACCAATTATTTCCCCCCCAATTTCTAATTGAACTAATCTATATGCATATATCAGTGCGACGCAGTGAAGAAGACGGAGTGCGACGCGGGCTGCAACGGCGGCCTAATGACGAACGCCTACACCTACCTAATCAACTCAGGCGGCCTCATGACACAAACCGCCTACCCATACACAGCCAAACAGGGCACCTGCCGCTTCGACGCGAACAAGATCGCCGTGCGCATAACCAACTTCACCAACATCATCATCCCACCACCATCATCGTCCGTCAACAGCGACGACCAGATCCGTGCGGCGCTGGTGCGGCACGGCCCACTGGCGGTGGGTCTAAACGCGGCGTTCATGCAGACGTACGTGGGAGGGGTGTCGTGCCCGCTGGTGTGCCCGCGGGCGTGGGTCAACCACGGGGTTCTGCTGGTGGGATACGGCGAGCGAGGGTTCGCGGCGCTGCGGCTCGGGTACAGGCCGTATTGGGTGATCAAGAACTCGTGGGGGGAGGCGTGGGGGGAGAAGGGGTACTACCGACTCTGCCGTGGGAGAAATGTCTGCGGCGTCGACTCCATGGTCTCCGCCGTCGCCGTCGCCGCGCCGCCGCCGCCGATGCCAACATCGTGATCGTATTATCTGGATTTGCTTGTGTGTGTGTGCTGCAGTGCTGCTGCCCGCTGGCTTCATTGGGTTTGTTTGGTTAGCGGCGGAAGGCGGCCGTGGCAGACTGGGAGGAGGTGCTTACTGCTAGTATCGTAGTACGTTGTGTTACAAAATGGTTAGTTTGGGTTACAGCTTTCACAGCTAGCGAGGTCGAGTCGATCTACCGGTGAATAACTGAATAACGAAAAGGCGTCGATGTAAGATGTGTACAAATTTAAGCTAGTGTATATTCATGTCATCTTCAAAGGCTCTCTTCCAGTCCCCAAACCCAGCGTCCAGTTTGTCTTGTATCAAACCACTTCTCACTACATATGTCTATTCCTAGATCCGAGTGTGGTATCAGCTTCGATACATATCCTGTTGTATCAACTTTTCAAGTTATAGGCATAGCCGATACTAGCGTAGCGTAGAGCATATTTGTTTATCTGATTACTTATCTATATCTAATATACGGTCGATTGATTTTTAATATCTTACCTACATCAGCTAGAAGCGCACCATCATCGACTATTCGGTCTAGATCATCAATATCAACATCAGCTGAAGACGCTACATCATATTGGCTCACTAGTCAATAGACTCCTTGGTGATCAACATACAAACATCGTTGCTGCAGAGTCAATTGTTGCTGCAGAATCAAATTGACTGGCACGTCTATATTCTAAGATTTAGAAGACTTTTACTGAAGTAAAGTAGATCTCTTAGGTCTTCGTGCGTCCATGGTCTTCGTGCGTCCACGCGCAGCGTATTTCATCGCCAATACATATTTTTCAGCACACTCAACGATCGGTAATGATTTTGTGCGTCAACACCTCCGCACCTTATTTGCCAACGCTGACCCCAGCTCTAGTGGCCCCATGCCACCAACACTCTAGTTGCACTGCCGGTTCCTGTCGATCCCCTCGTCCTTCCTCTCTTCCTATCCTTGGAATCGAGCTTCGGTCGGTGGTTCATATAGAGGATAGGAACATAAATATACTTAGATAGAGATGACAGAAAAAGAGAAATATGCTTGGACAAAGATAATGGAGGAAGGAAGAGAAATATTAGATGGTATGTATTAGCTGTCTCTTAGTCGGTATTTGATAGATTTGTAATGCAATAAACCTGGGTTTTTTATTTTTCAGCATACCTGAGTGATACTGATGTGGAGAGGGAATCTTTTTTATGGCCATTCAAATGCAGATACAGAGGATTAAATTTGGACGAGCTGATGGGAATGTTCTTAGGTCCATCAGGCTATCAAGCAAGTAATAATAGTAAATGATAAATTACTAAATATGTAGTATCAAAATTTTTAAAAACGAAAAATATTTTCAATGAAATTTCATAAATTTGTAAAACTTTGCACCAAATGTGAAACATAATTCTTTAGTGTATATGCAATTCGGAAAATCTGAACTTTTTTCACAACCATGCATTCACATTCGATCACTATTGTCACTACTTGTAAAATTATCAAAATTTGTTTCATATGTTTCTTTTTCTTATTTAGGAAAAATTACGATTTTTTAGTATTTACAGACACTCTAATATTTTTTATAAATGAAATTGTCTATTTAGGGAGAAGGCACTCTATTTTCAATATATAAACTAGGAGCAATGTAGTCATTTGAGGAAAGACCTGCAGTCAGTTAAAACAGACATAAGAGGCGTGTAAAAATCATTATGAAAACTCATCCAACGCCTTAATCTTACTAGAATAGTCCCAGTGTGTATGTATACCATTTTTGAACCTTTTAGATAAATTTGGTAAGATTAAGGATACAGATTTGAGCTTTAAAAGTTCAAGGGGCCACACAATATCACCATATGCAGTATCCCTCCGTTTATTTTTCATCATCCTATAAGGTTTGCACACCAAAACCAAAAATAAATTAATACAATATCGATTAAGATATCATGCTAACATGAACATATTTTTTATAGTGCATGTATCGATTATATCTGACAACCGACACAATAATAACTCTCTTAGCACCCACACATTTTTCTGTGATGCCTTATTACATTGCAATGAAATCCATGTTTATACAGTCATATATATAATGATTAATTTTGAATGTCTTTGATTTTTGTAAAAAAACGTGAACTTCTTGATCCTCATTGATGATCAATTGAGTAAAATTTTAGGACCGCTAGCGTATCTTACTCTTTTCCCCGATAATGTGATCACATCGTGATGGCTCATCTCCTTCGTGTCGATTCGCCTCCGAACAAGAAAGTAGTTTGACCTATTTTTTTAGACCTAGTTTAACCTAATTAAGTACTACCTCCATCACATAATATAGCAACCTAGTAGGGGATTTGACCATGTTCAAGTTAGAAGTATTGTTTTAGAAGTGGTCAAATTTCTTGTTCGGTTGCTATATTTTGGAACGAAGTATTAATCCGTACATCCTAAAAGAAAAACCAAGCCACCAAATCTCCATCAGGCCGTGCGCCAAATCTCGCACCACCATCGATCGAAATACACTGATCACGAAGGAGGGAATATCGAATAACCAAACCTAGGGTTTTAGGGGGTTGCTGTGCGCCGTGGCCGGAGCTTTTAATTACTTTTTTGATCCGATATGGAAGCGCTCAAGGGGTTGCTGAAGCCGCCGACGCCGCGGCAGCAGGTGCGTGAGTGGCAACACCGCCTCCGCAACGAGCGCATCTCCCTCGACCGTCGCATCCGAGGTTCCTTGCCATCGTTCGTCGTCTTCATCTCCCCTTCTATTTATCTAATTTTCTATTACTCCATCCCCTGCTCGATCGATAGGTCAGGACATATGTTATATACAGATCGATGATCCTAATTATTAATTTCTTCCACTGGTGTATATATATCTGCATGCCATCAGAATTGCAGCGGGAGGAGAAGAAGGTGGAGAGGGCGATTAGGGAGGCTGCCAAACGCGATGACACTGTATCTGCCAAGGTTTATATACGCTGTTTAATACTTTTACAAATAATGTTTCAATAGACATACTACAACTCAATGTGAATTTGTTGCTTGTAGCCACTAACCTTTCTGCAAAACGTCGTAATAGACATATACCGTTTTTTTTGCATTTGTTAATTTTTATTTCCTCAATATGTGCCAGATTCTTGCTAAGGAATTGGTTAGATCAAGACGTGCTGTAAACCGTCTTTATGAGAACAAGGCTCAGTTAAATTCCGTATCCATGCGCCTTGGACAAGTTATCGGTATGTATGATCGTTTCCTTGTCAGCTCCACGATGGTTAATTACTAATCAACGAAAATTTCGATGCATTATATATTCCTTTTTCATAAACTTAGGTTCTGATAGTAGTATTATCTTAATGTTTGGCTGTGTATATCCTTTGTGAATATAGAGGCTGGATTGATGAATCCATTATCATAAAAAATATGTTTTCCTACAAATTATGTGTTGATGTTATTTGATAATGACTGACACTACATGTTTCAACTTCTTACCAAGGATTGATGATCGGAATTTCGAGATAGCTAAAAACTGTGTCTGCTTAGTTATCAATTGCTAAAAATGATAATTGATGTCCTATATATTTCCCATTGTTCAAAACTCCTAATTCTTTCCAGTAAACTACAATTTTCAGGAACTGATAGGATGGTAACTCAGATGTCAAAGAGCACAGAAGTTATGAAAATGATTAACAATCTGATGAAAGCTCCAGAATTGGCCGTCACAATGCAGCAGTTCAGAAAAGAAATGATGAAGGTAATCTTTGCCACTGCTCAAAGCATGCTCATGTATATGCAACAAGCATTCTCATTTATTATCTTCTCTTTTGTATAATGGAAACATTTGACATCCCTAGCCTATGCTAAGAGGCACACAGCCAAAAACTTTTTAAATTGGGGAAAGAAATTATTATCTACTGTTTGAAGGCAATCAATCTCTTTTGCAGCTTGATCTTTATACCGCAGTGACTGCATTGAAATAGCGCTTATTTAATTGTATCATTTAGGCAGAGGTGACGGAAGAGATGGCCAACGACATGATTGAATCAGCATTGGATTCTGATAACATTGAGGATGAAATAGAGGAGGAAGTTGACAAGGTTCTTGCTGCCGTAGCAGCTGAAACAGCCACACAGCTACCGGTAGCTGCCAGAAAGCAGAGGATAAATTCAGCCTCGATTAACACTGTGTCAGATCCAGGAGAGGTAGGTATTTTTCCTTCAACGCGTTTGCATGTTGTAATTTCGTTAGTGTCATGAGCTCTGCAAACTTGAATGAAACCCATGGCATCCAAGAATCTGTTTTCTGAGAAAGTTTCTTTTTTGAATGAAATGTTTAACTATATTTCACTCAAAAATGTTTTACTATATATATTTACCTTACAAAACTACTCCTACTTTAATTTCCTTAATTAATACAAAATCATTGAGTATCAATTGACTGGTCAGTCCATGATTAGTGTGATTCTTATTTCTTTTATGGCTGTAATTAAAGAGTTTTGCTTTTGTACGCTTTTTGCAGCGGCAAGCTATTGCTGAGGATAGTGACAACGTTGACGATGATCTAGATGAGAACCGAGCACGGCTGGCTAAAGTGAGGTCATGAAGTCTATGTATGACCGTTAACTGAGTTTCTAGCTTAAATCTAGGGATTGATGTTCACCACAGGCTTTGTATGATTACAAGCCTTTAATGTGAACTTGTGATGAGATTTTGTTCACTCGTGCTTAATTGAGGTATTCACTCCATATGAGACTTGTAGTATAATTATTTGATCAGCAGTTCTAATAGTCATTGATTTCTGGTCAAAAAAAAAATTCAGTGACTTTTGGTGCAAAAATTCAGGAAGAACTGATATTCACATGGTTCTATCAACTCTTGCAAAGTTTATTTTGAGATGATTTTAAGAGACACGATCTGGACAGATAGCTTATAGAACGTTGGAAACAATCACTATTTTCCCTGAGGTCCACGACGAGGGCGGATTTTTAGAACTTAGTGGGATGTACATGCATGCATCTAGCCGTCCATCATTTCGTCCAGATCTGCGTCCCCGTTAGCCCATGAAGTGTTGCTGTCAAGTAGTCTGGTGTCTTTCCTCCCTATTCACTGCTACTGCATGCATGCAACTTTTCTACTCTCTCATGATTCTCTGTGCCACCTATTCCTCTCTCTCCTCTCTTTAAGTCTAACTATTTAAGTATTTAAGTACTGCACTTACCAATAGTTTTGTTAAGTTATATATCTCCTAAATTATATATCCAATTTATAATCAGATTATACCATTGCATTTATTATAATTTTATCTTTACAATAACATCTCATATGATTATATTTCGATTAAAATATTTTTATATCACGATGAAACATTGAATTATAAACGTTGAAACATCACAAAATACTTGTTGAAACATTTAAGAAATACCGCGTGAAACATTTACAAATGAACTAGTGAAACATTAAAAATACTTGTTGAGACATCACATTTAAGAAATACCGCGTGAAACATTTACAAATGAACATGTGAAACATTGAATTATAATTATTGAAACATCACAAAATATTAGCCGAAACATTCAAGAAATACCCATGAAACATTTACAAACAAACTAATAAAACATTGAAAAATACTTATTGAAACAATTACCGCTCACGTCTGAAACATTGAATATTAGTGGTTGAAACTTTATTATTTTTTTTATCAAAATATAATCATGTGAGATCTTGCTATAAAGATTTAATTACAATGAATTTGATGGTGCAATCGGATCGAAGATTGGTTAAGTAATTTGAAAGAAAATAGAGTTTGAAATGCAAACTTTAATTTTGTATTCTCTCCTCTCACATCTTTGCTACCCATCTAACACACATGCAGTGGGAGTAGGCACTAGACAGTGCTTGTAGGTAGTAGGCTGTACATGGTGCGGGGAGTTGGGCATGCAGGTAACCTAATGGAAGTGGTGGGTGATGGAACGATGACACAAATCTCAACTACTGTAAAATCATCCAATGGTTGTAAAATCATCCAACGGTTAGAAATATAGGTGCACATGCCAGTAAGTTCTAATTTGATTTTTCCGGTTCATGACTGGGGTGGCTGGAGGAGCAAATATTAGGAGGGGACGAGTCCGGACGTTCCACGAGAGAAAAAAACATCATCATATGTTTCACCACATGAGAAATGTTATAGATGTTTCATCACTCAATAAATAATGTTTTAAAGATTGTTTAAGATGTCTAGATGAAAAATGTTTAATCGCTTGCTAAAAAATGTTTCAACCAATACAATCCATCGCCAAGAATGCCTGGATCATGAAAATTTTATACGCATGTTGTTGTACCGGACGCATTATTGCTAAGCTTCCATCCTCATGGGCCTCACGAGCTTCGATGGGCCGAAAACACACCGGGCCCGAGGCCCGTCTCTGACTAGTGACTAAGCGCCCTTTGCTTCCCCACCCCACTCCCGTCGTCGGCGGCGGCGGCGGCAGGCGATGGAGTGCGCGGCGAAAGGGCTGGTGGCGGAGCCGTGCGCCGGCGAGGCAAACCGCCGCTGCAACGGCTGCGGGGCCGTCGCCTACTGCTCACGCGCCCACCAGGTAGCGGCCTCCCGGAACCCACTACCTTTTTCTACCCCCGTTGTTGAATCTGTTCGGTTCTACCATTTCTAGGAAGGGTTTCGAATTGTCAGATGGATTTCTACGATACGATTTGGGATGTGATGGCACGATTAGGTTTCATGAATTTTGATTACCTCGTTTTAAAATTAGCCATCAATCCATCATCAGGCTGTGGGATTGGCCAGGATCGCAATAGCCTGACGTTGAGGGTGATGGTTTGAGTTTACTTTGAACTATACGAGGCGTATTGGCATACATATATTCCATTTGCACTATGTAGTCATATATAACTTTGAAACCTACCATTGACTACAGCTTGTGCATCGGAGATTTCATAAACAAGAATGTGCAAGGCTTGCAGAACAAATGAGCCGCGTCGATACGTTGAAAAACTTTCCATTCACATTCTCTGTGGAACCTCCTGCTCCGGTACTTTACTCACTACGATCTCCAATTTTTTTGCCTGAAGTTATGTGTACCATTGTATTTCCTTGCATTTAATTTTTTTTTCTTTGGTCCTAAATTTTCTTCTACCTCAGATTACTGTATTTGTTAATTTTCTTAATTCCCATTACAAACTTTACCCCTTGTTATCCTTGTTTTCTCCCCTTGGTGTTTAGTAAGTATGTAGCTCTCTCATGCTTTCTATCATTACAGAATCAGACATTCCCTAGTCCAAGATGCTTCTTTTTGGAATCTTTCAAACTTCACCAAAAAGGACTGTGGAAATCAGAATGCATATGTGGCCCAGAGGTTACTTCAGTCAAGGACTTAAGGTTTCCTTTTCCCTGAGATCTCACAATACCAGCTACTTGCCAACTCATGAATTCTATAACACGAACATAGTAGCATATTTGCTAGTGGGTTGCAACAGATCTCAAATAACCATGCCATAATTCTAGGCTTACACAAATGCATGATAATTACCCCAACTTTTAAAGCATTCACATTAGATTGACCTATGGCTATGACCACATATATGTATGCTCTAAGAACTTGAAAATATGCAAAAAAAAAAGTACTGTAAACGATGTCAATATCTGTATGAGACTAACAACTTGGCTTTATTTCCTTTAAGCTTTATCTAATTTTAGTCTCAGGTAATATTTACTCAGAATTGTTATGCTCTTTCTGCACATTATACAGCATATCAACTGACTGGAGTATGGGAAGCACCCTCTGCCCATGTACAGGTGTATATCTCATTGTAATTAGGTGGTTGGCATGATTTCATTTCACGGCTCTTATAAACATTTCATTTTGTGTACAGATCCAGAAAATTATGTGTCGACACCCCTGACAAGCTGGAAAGACTACTATCGGTGGAGATCACTTCCTTTGCATTCACCTGTTGCTGTTTTACTTCACTGGGTATACACACCACACTAAGTTATGACAAATATTTGGTTTTACGAGGCATTTGATTCTATGGTCAATCCGGACCAAAACATTCTCTGTTTACATTTAGACAACTGCACCAAGAAGCAATCCTTGCTCATTAGACAAAATGGAATCAAGACACGAGCTTGGATTGTCAGTGTTGATAAAAAAGAAGAGAATATCAATTACACTATCGACTTTAGGTGATGCCGTCGCTGGCTTTGATATTTTGAGATATTTCAAAATATATTAAAAATTTCATCATATTTTTCAATACATCGAAGCATGTTGTGTGTTTGCCTGCTATATCATCAATATATGCAGTCTTCTGCTGGAAAGAGTAACCACTTTGCTACTATCCTTCCTTGTGTGGCACATGTTCTTCAAAAAATTTGGTAGGTTCTTCTTGTTTGTGTGTTTCTTAATGCACTATATACTTCTTTTAGAGCTCACACCATACTTGTTGAGGCTATGAGTATGTACTGTGCATTATTGATTATTTTGAAAGTAGTGCTATTTTTTTTACTAATATCTGTTTACACCTATGACTAGTGTATTTATCACAGTTTCTATTTTGCAGCCACTTACTTTATATCATTGTGTTCAACTATCACACCTCCAAACCTCAAGACTTGATGGCCAAGACACTCTATGCATTCACTATTTAGGTAAAGTATATTGTGCAACTCTCTTCTCTCTTGAAGTACTTATATACATATTTAGAAATTCTTTTATAGCCAGTTGTTCATTGCTGCCATTGTTTTCTTGCGCTTAACGTTTTTTTAGTTTTAGCATTATTATTATGTGCTACAACCATTGTGGGCAATTAACTTTCTGGCAAAATTCTTTCAAGTGCTATGGTACGTGGACACATAATTTCGCACAAGTAAAGCCAGTTCTTGGCTTTCTTGTTGAGATTGTGTCTAGTTTCTTATACATAGTTTTGGCTGGCACAAGGTTCAGGCCTTCAGTGTCATTGTCAGTAAATATATGAGCACAGATATCAACCATTGACTAGTAAACAGTCTGGTGTGTTGGTCAGGACATTAGCCTTTCCTATCTTCATTCATGTATTTAATGTTTGAATGATTCCTGTTGAGCTTCCTAAGTTGTTATATCATATATGGAGACCACAAGAAGCATTAACAGCCCTGGTTACTGTCTTAGTCTGTTATGATGGAGATCAATAGAAGCATTGCCAGCTTTGGGTATTGTCATGAGAGAAGTTTTGTCTTTCGTTGTTGTAAAACAAGAGGAACCTAATTCTGGTGCTCTCTTGGATGCCGGTGCACATTTTGTAGTTCGCAGGGGCGAAGCCAGCATCTTTGCATGTTCCTCGTTTTGTCCTGTGCTAGTAGAATAGTAGTTGCGGTGGGTTTGTATTGAGCTACTATTTGTTCGACGGGCTACCCAATAGGTTGACAAATTTGCCAAAGTCGTCTATGGAGTATATGTATACTGCTCTGACATGCAGATACGTGCAGTACTGGCACAACTAACAAATTCCATTTTTTGCCTCATCGCCTCCTTGTATCACTCTAGTTGTCAAATTAATGATAGATTAGGGATATTATTCAATTCTCAGATATATACAGAGGTATTGCTAAATGTACTGTGCAATCTGGTTCATGTCTTTTTTTGGGATGACATTTGGAATGGAAAGCTTAGGAGCACTGAATTTTTGCATCTTTATGCCTGCACTTTATACCCAAATGCCTCTGTTCAGTCTTTCTGTTCTTTGCCACTGGAGGATTACTTTCATCTGCCTCTGTCCCTGGATGCATATATTGAATTCCAATCTTTGCAGCTTGAGTTGAATGGTTTATCTTTATCTGAAAGTAAAGGAGACACCTGGACATATTTATGGAACAATGGTTCTTATTCAACCCAAAAATTCTATGCCCTCAATTTTATTGGTATACCTTCACCACCAAGGCCTTTTGTTTGGTTATGGAAAACAAAGTGTGTTATGAAGATCAAGGTCTTCATTTTGGTTATTGCTCTCTGATCGGCTCAATACAAGAGATATGCTTGATAGAAGAAAGTGTGCTCGGCCAAATGTTGACTTGGCATGTGCTCTTTGCAATTCTGGTTTCAGAGAGACTCAAGAACATCTGTTCTTTACATGCCCTTTAAGTCAGTAATGCTGGAATCGAATAGGTTTCAACTGGAATTTTTCTTTGGATATCCATCAAATGTTGATAGTGGCTCGGTACCAATTCAGGAAAAAAAGATTTCTAGAAATTGTGTTTATTGCTTGCTGGCATATATGAAAAATGCGAAATGCACTCATCTAATGAAGTTCTTCTGCATATGTGCAGAATGAATGAGCAGCTTAGGTCTATTATTTTTGAGTGGTTACAACTTTTGTAATTTTGGGTTTTTCTTTTCCTGTCTTGTATATAACTCTTTCTATTTCTTTTATAATATATAACTACTAGGCAAGGCCTGGTAGTATTTTTGATCAAAAAAAATGATAGATTAATTATGGTTTGCTAGCTAGTAATTAGTTACTCATTGTATAGATTAAGTATTGAATGGCAGGGGAGAGCGCTTGCATGGGGGGTTCCAGGCCCACCCCGGCACCCACTATAGCTTCGCCACTCTTAGTGGTAGTTCGTATGTTTTGCTGCTTAAGGTAGCAGGAAATTAACTAATGACGTCCTTTTTTCTTGCCTATTGTTCTAATTAAATGTCTGAAGGACCTGAGAAAGAGCTACATCAGCTTGTGGTGTTTGGGGAACTACGTGCATTATTTCCAGGTGTCCGTCTTTACATTGAACTTGTGGGACCAGCAGTTCCAAAATCTAGGTTTGCCACAGAAGAGTTTTTCTTTTTCCTCCATTTCATAAGAAACATTCAATGTTTGGTATTTCCTCGTGTTTGCTAACAATTTCACTGGTTACCTTTTTAATTTCATCTGTTTTTCCTTTCTATCCGTTCAATTTAAAAAAGAGCTAGTTTGTTTCTTAATGCTGCACTAGTAGGCATATTTTGTTGACTTTGTTACTCTATCTATTCTCAAATAGGTGATGTCCTAGAATACATGCAAGTTTAGTCAAATCTTTTTGAAATCTTACGTCATTAATAGATGCAAAAATCTCAGGACTTGCTATGTGAAAATGATGTTAGTAGATTTGTCATGAAAAACATTCATATATTTATATTTTTAATAATTGTTATGAATATATAGTTGGAAGGAATAACAGTAATAAAAAGTAATTGGCGTATTATTTAATATTGTGATCCTGGTTGAGCATGGCTGTACATGCTCAGTTATCTGTTAAAAATGTGTATTCTTGCTTTCCTTATTTTGATATGACACCTCCTTACAGGGATGGAGAGGTTATAACTATTTCAAACTACGGACATTGTTCTGCTGGGAGTTGCTCCTGTAAATCTCGTATTGACTCCAAAGATTTGAGTTGCAGTGCAGTGATATTCAAACTTCGAAAAGGGCTCTATCATGAGAGATATAGTGATATTGTGAAGGTTCTATTCACTTCAATTCCTTACTTATTTATAATGTGAAAGCTACCCATCTTATGAATACCATCAAGCCTTTTTATTTGAAGATAAGCTATAAACTTTGCTAAATGCTGCATACAATCTGTCGTTGTAATATACAATTCCATGTGACAGGCGGCATTTTCCTGTATTTCTTCTAAGAAATCCATTTAACTAGGTTTTGAGCTACTAGGCTTCTTAAAATTATTGTTTATCAGATTATGTCACTTGTATCTTGAATTTTCCAATCGTCTGTTCAGCTGTTTTAGGAAATACTTACTGGAATTTAGTTTTTATGTATGAGCTGTTGCATTTATGCCATATATGATGAACTAAATCACACTGAGAAGTCGACATTTAAGAACTCTATTGGAATATGTGTGGCGGTCAGGGAATATAGTAGCAGCTTTGACTTCTGTACTGAATATATGTAATTGCCCACCAAGCCAATTCATTTGGGAATTAATGTTCAAATTTCTTATTTTCATTTAGGATTGACTTTATGTACTAATACTTTGTTGCTTGGTAGGATTCAAACCCTCATCTCATTGTTGCCCCAAATGCTGGTGTAGCTGCATATCCTAGTTGGATGCCAACTATTGTAAGTATAACCTCCTCTCATTTTTGATATAAACATGATTGGCTATGAATTTCCTTGTCATACTATCCCTCCTTATTTCAGATCACTGAAATATTCCAGCTAGTTTCATACTTAAGTATAAATCTGGAGCTTAAAAGTGTGCTGTTCTGAAATCCTCCCTTTATATCAGTTCATTATATTCAAGTAAACAACAATGTGGTTAATTGGTCATCTTTTCTTCTGTAATCCAGACAACTTTCAACAGTCACGTTATCCATGAAAGCGCGTGCTAGCATTATATTATCCTCATGTGAAGATAAATTGGAATTTTACTACATTATGGCAGATTTGACTAATAATTGCCAGTATAACACAAGACGCTGTTATGTCTTAGCTTGTAGGAGACTTCCATTTTCTGCGCTCATTATACTTAATTTCATTTGAAGGAAATAATTAGGAAAGTTGGGATTCCTGCAATTTTTACGGACTTCTGTGAAGAAGCTGCACATCTAGCTTCCTCCTGCATTAGCTCCATAACTGGCCAACCCCTCAGAGTCCCAGTATGTGTTCTATTCTTCAATAGCAATTTTTTAAGATTGTAATTATGTAATATCAAACTAATACTTTCACTATCTATCGTTCCCTTTCTCCAGATTCAGGTAAATCCTTTCAGGCAACCGATTGCAGTGGATAATAGTGCACTAAGCTTACCATGCTACTCCAACTGTTTTGTTTTTGGGATGTAGAGTTGCCAGTTTGTATCACCATGAAATGAAATATTTGGAAACTCAACTGTTGAGAAATAACACTGTAATCTTTTTTCAAATAAGACAAAGATACCATGAAATATTGTCATGGATGAAATAGCCCCATTGTTTTCAGTATTTAATGTTTCAGAATAGATGCATTGTTTACTTGTAAGATACACTCATCAACTCATGCTTGTAAATACATTTGTGGCGTACTTTTATTATTAACAAGTAACTTGTAAGATACTGCATATAATAACCTGAAGTTGCAGAAAGACATCAATGGCCTTTGTGCCAAGGTGCTACCAAGTTAGCACCAATTACTGTCCAACAAAATGCATCATAAACAAGCTTTTTGCAGACAAACTATGCTGCAATAATACCATTCATATGGTGAGTTTCTGCTTTTCATCTAATTCAGTAGTTCTATTTATCTAAATGTCCCTATCACTGCATTCTATTTGAAATTGATGCCCCCAAATTTCTTGTGGATAAGAAGTCGAGGTGACTTTAGTTCACAAATACAGTGAACAGTGTTAGTGCTTTCTGTCATTTATGAGAGATTGAGAATCGTTTCTTGCTGTTCGTTGTTTCAATTATCAGAAACATTCCCAAAGTTAAGGTTCTTATTGTTTGCATGATAAAGCAGGTAAGTTTTTGGTTGCATCTTGTAACCTTTTCTTCTCATCAACTTAAATATGCACATATGATGAAGCAGACATAAATCCAATTACACACACTGCCCCATATCAAAAAAGGAAAAGTGCACACACCACTGTAGTGAAGTAAGGACTAAGGAGGCCAATCACAAAGAATCCTATATAACAAAAGGATCAATCCAATTCTATGTTAGTTCATCATTTTCAATACTGCTGAGGAGAAAGCTTGCTAAACTCCTGCTTCTGCATTCTTATGTTATGCCCTTTCCTGGCATTTCCATCTGCAATGAGGACATCATCTATCCATGAGACAATATTGTAGGCTAAACTTTCCAGCACCCTTGAGTAGCTTTCAAGTATCGCCTGCCCAATGTCCTGCATCAATGTAAGTAAAATGGATATATTCCAATGTTAATGATGAACACTCTTTGATGTAAAGGAAATGCTTCTCTGTTTCTTATTGTTGTGTATGTTTCTCTGTTTGTACCAATATGATTAGTTCGAAATGTTTTGTGTTAGAATTCAATATGTCTCTGCCTCTTATAATTGTTCCAGGGGCACAAAGGACACTTCTCTGTTTTTACTTCCAATATTGATCATATCTGATGAAAAGGAAAATATAGATGCACTCTGAGATAATCTGAAATTTGGCTGTATTGTTATAAGCATTACCTTGTTGTACTGAATCTTGCTTGTGTCCAGGGTAGTCTGTGACAAACCTGGAAACCTCTGCTTCAAGCACAACAACAGGCTCCTTGCTCTACTTGCGAGGATCAGATTCTTGTCCCCGTCGGCATTCAGCTCAGTAACATTCTCCCATTTTGACACCACATGGGTCATGCTTGCTTTTCTCCGCCACACATACATCGCAGCCTCAACACGGTCTGCAATCTCAAGAGCCTCATGTTCTGAGCTCAAGTTGAGGAAGTTGAGGAGGTGCTCTGGTGAGAACTGGTCCCCTGAAGACATGTACCGGTATATGGCATCACCTACGCCAACCTTCCCACTCTGTTGAGTAGCAAAAATGCATCCATCAAAGGGGAAATGATAATTTTTGAGGGACCATGCAGAGACTCAAATCTCAGTGAATCAGATCAAGCGGCTGTTGTACCTTTGGTAACGTTTCTATGTATGACAGCGGAACCTGCATTTCAGAGAGGATACCGCTGTTGATTTCCATGGCCATCTTGTGGATTTGGCTTGCTTGGTCCCTCTTTTGTTGCAGCTCACGGTGCATGCGATCAGACAGGCCTGAGTCTGGGACGCATGGCTCAGGAAGCCACCACTTGTCCTCGCTGCGCTGAAACGACTTTGTGCTGTCATTAAAGGACTGTTTCCTCTGGTCTACATACCAGAAGTCTGTTTTGTCAAAGCTTTCCAATATATCCTGCAAAGTGTGAAGATAACGGTTATATATTGCACTACAAAAACTGTTTGATAGGATCTTCCAGAATTCTGCTACAAGGCTTACGAGGAGCATAGTTTCCAGTTTTTCAAGTGCTGGAAGGTTCATCAGAATGTCTGATCTTGGTGAGGTTGCCATCACCTGTAGAAACCACAAATTTCAAATTTATACCTGAGCAGACATGCCATGAGGATAAAACTTCTGAAATTGTAAGATGTATGACATGGTATGGAATTACATCATGAGTGCTTCCATCAGGCATGGCCTGGAGTTTTGGTGCGAACTCAACAATGTATTCGCAGATGGAGAGGAGGCAATCCATCTCCCTGTTCCACATTGCCTTCTTCTCAGGAGGCAGTGGCTGCAATCTGTGAGAGGTCCCAAACACAGTTGCTGCAGCGAAGAACAAGCAGAGAAGTCAACACACTGTGGCCTGCATCAAGACCAGTTTAACAGAAGATTCATCCCTAATTTCCAGAATTACCATAAAGATTGGTGATGGCATTGGAGATGGCCACAGCAGTGCAGACACCTTTTCCACTCCCAGACATGTCCTCTCCAAGAAGCAGCTTGGTGTACTTCTCCTTCATCAGCTCCATCTCTGAAGAATAACACCATCAACCACCAGAAACACTAAGTAAAGAAACAAAAGTTGGCATCCATACCTTCGTCCTCCAGGGATTTCTCATTTACAACCTGCTGCAGCTTCTTCATGCTCAGCTTGCTCACCGACGGCGAGAGACGTGGTGGCGTGGCTGCCAGCGTGGACGTCGTGCGGCTCATGCTTCTCCCTCGTGGCGACGGTGCGTGGCGCTCCTGCTCCTCGCCGACGCCATTGTCGGAGAACGACGCTACACGGAACAGCGGTCGCGCGTAGTCGCGATCGTAACCGTGATGGTGGAAGCCCGGGAAACCTGAACCTCCACTCATCTCCTGTTGTTATTGGTGTCTTCGCTTCTAGACCTGTAAGAAAAGATTCTGAATGGCACAACAATGGCGGTATGCCAAGAACAGGGACGAATAGGTACCTTGGTGCTATTGACTTGTTGTCCCTCTTTTGGTGATCATGGCTCTCACTTCCAAGTGTATGGAACAGTAATAAAGGCATAGGCTGTCTTTCCTTGACATGGGGTGTTGCAATCAATATGGCTTGCTAATTATGAGGCATGTGAGCAATTTTGCCCTCACAATATAGGACATTTAAAATTGGATTGGTGGATGCAGAAAGTGGTCGTTGCAGGTTTGATGACCGTGTTAACTGTCAGGAAGGTACAAATATTTGTCACTTATGCTGTCACATTCTACTACCCATGTTTTGATTCGGTTTTTTCGGTGATCTGCTGTTTCTTCATTGCAGGAATTACCTCAGGTTGTCTCGTGTAGATTTGAAGGACTGTGTTTATTGCCTTCATTTATTTGGAAATGCATGGTTGTGAGTTGTGACCACTGTTTTCACCTACAGAAAATATGCAGTGTGTATGCATGTAATTACTTAACAAAAAAAAAAAGAAGCAAAACCTTTGCTGGTTGGGAGTTGAAATGAATGGTAGAGGATAACATCATGTTTAATTACCAAGCCATACCTAAGCTAAATGATTGACTTCATTACCCTCTATAAATGGCACTCTGTCATCTGTTCCAGCTCATAGAGGCTGTATCAGCATGCGATTCATTTTTCTTACCATGATACATATATGGTAATGTTATTCCACATTTCGTCTTCCAATATATCGTAGAACTGTTATTGTCCTCGATTCCTGGTTATAAGCAGGGTTCACAGTAGACAAAACCAGCACAGGCTGTTTACCGGTTTCCGGAAAAAAGTGAGTAAAAGTTTAGTAGAGCCCTCTATGCAAATATTGGATGTGGAATACCCATAATAATATACCACCTTTGCTTTTATTTGTATGACGTTAGTTATGTCAAATACAAAAGATCGGAGGCAGTACATCAGAAATGTTTGTAGCATCTTGTGCTCAAGAAGATTAATTTTGTCTGGAAAATCGGCTGAAAATTATGTGGACCAGTTCTTGGGGTCTGAATCCGCATGATTCTTTCTCCTTTATTTTTTGTAAGCAACGCCTATGGATCATATAGAATATCATCTTGTGGGCAAAGAACTTCTGAAATACGTTCAGGGACCAAAAGGGATGCTTCTCAAACACGCAGTTCATAGCAGTATTACTACAGTGATTCATACTTCTAAGCAAAGCAACATCTACAAAACGTGCCTGCCATTATCTGCCAACATCTAGCAACATGCCCTTTTTTAAATGCTCTCTAGGCAACATAATGGTTGTCAAGTAAGATATATAAGAACAGCTCAATATCTGGGACCCGAACAAAAAATAGGGACGGAGTGGAAGGCCAGTCCGAAGCAACTAAATCTTTCCCCGATTTACCTCTAGAATGCGCATGCAAGTGTTGCAACTTAATCTGCTTTGATTAATAAAACATAATGTCCTTCTCATACCAATCCTTCCTCGACAATCTGCATCGAGAATTTTGAAGAATTGATCCTCTATCGTAGGAGTGCTTCATAGAAATTATCTGTGGAGTTTTTCACATATATGGAATCAATTTCACATATGCTGCTTTAAATTTTTGGATTTACATTGAGTTGATCTTTTCATGGGGAGGGAGAGAGAGGAAAAAAAAAAGACGTGCTCATGTTTAAGCACTGCCTCCCGGACACACGACCGTGTTGCCTTCTTAGGCAATCTTTTTCTTTCTTTCTTTTTATTCTTTTTTGGATACAGCCAGGGGTGGGTTTACACAATGTGCTCCCCAACCTAGGGCCGCATGATCCATTTTTCTCTTTTTTTTTACTATCTTTTTTGGCACTTTTTTGGATACAGCTTACCGGTCAGGGGGTGGGTTTACACAATGTGCTCCCCAACCCTGGGCCGCGTGTTCCATTTTTTCCTTTTTTTTACTTTCTTTTTTGGCAGCTGACAGGATCAGGGGTACAATACTCTCCTGAACCATGCGCCCATGGGCGATCTTTTCACTGCTAGCAATAGTGCTTCCAGGGAGGCAATGGTGCTGCGGCAAGACACAGTGATATACTGCTCTCGCGCTCTCAGAAATGGCGAGGCGGTACGATACAAAGGGCTTGTTCATTTTATTGCCAAAAAAACTTTCTCAAACTTTGGTATTGCCAAAATTTGGTAAGGTGATGATGGCGGTGTTTAGTTTGGTGTCATACTAAACTTTGGTAGAAATTTTGTAAGTAGAAAGTTCTAGAAGTTGCTAAAATTTTAACAATGCCAAAATTTAGAAAGGTTAAAAATGGCAATAAACTGGACAACCCTAAAATTCGGTCTATGCCGTCGCCGCACGGAAGCTTACTGGGCTAAATGAACATAGCCTAGTCGGGCCCAGTCTCTACAGAGGAGGACCGGACCGGACCGGACCGGACTTGGGCTAGTGGCGGACTGCTAGTGGTGGTGTGGACCCAGAATTTGGGAAGGGGACGCACCATCTTCACCGTCTAACTTTTGCTCCGGGATTCGTGCGTAGCACGACTTTCAAACTACAGTATTGTGGTGCACACACCAAGGATACATGCCCAAAAGTTGCTGCGTGTCTTCTTAGGCTAGGGCTGGGTAAATTTGGTTAGACAATATGTGTAAATTAAAAGTTTGACTAATAGTAAGTCAAAAGATTGGTTAAATATGGAAATTGAGTGTTAAAAATAATAAACTTTAATTGATAAAATAAAGAATGACTCGTAAATTCCTGTCCAGCAAGCCAAACAAGCTAGCAGCAGCACACACACAAATCAAAATTACTTTCTGCCCATATGTGCATGTCCTAGGCGCACAATCCAGCCAACGAGGCCTACATCGCACCCCAATGTGCATCGCCACTTTGTCATGGTACTGACAAGCCACCGTTGAGTTTGCACAAAACAACAAAAGCGCTTAGGAGCTGGAGCAAATCAATGTTCGGCCAACTAAAGCTTCAAACCGGCATAGTTCAGGAGCTCATTTTTCGTCTAGACTTAGCACAAGAAACAAGGTGTCTTTCACCTGAAGAACTTTCCTTCAAAAAAGACCTAAAAGCAAGGGTTCTAGGCCTAGCAGCGGTAGCCAAAGCAAGAAAGAAGCAAGCATCCAGGGTTTTGTGGTTAAAAGAGGGAGACGCAAACACAAAATTCTTCCACCTCAAAATGAATGGAAGGAGGAGAAAAAACCACATCCACACCCTACAGACAGACAATGGCCTAATGAGCTCACATGAGGGAAAAGCTCAAATAATCCTAGATCACTTCTCTAGCTTCCTGGGAACAAGAAAGCCCAAATCTAGCACAATCAACTGGGGCAATCTCAACCTTCCTAGTCTTCAAGAGAATTCTTTAGATGAACCTTTCTCGGAGAAAGAGGTGGAAAAGGCCATTAGACTCTCGCCTGCCGGAAAGGCGCCAGGCCCGGATGGTTTCACAATGGATTTCTTCAAGAGCTGCTGGAGCATCGTGAAGACCGAAATCATGGGAGTTTTCTAATGGTTTTATAGCTTATCAAATGGAAATTTTGGGTGCCTTAATAGGGCAAACATTGCTCTACTGCCAAAGAAGGAATCCTCCACTTCTATCAAAGATTATCGGCCAATCAGTCTCATCCACTCCATTGCCAAACTAATCTCAAAAGTTCTAGCTTTAAGGTTAGGCCCTCATCTCAACAACTTGATCTCCCATGCACAAAGCGCTTTCATGAGAAAGAGATGCATTCAAGACAATTACCTCTATGTGCGCAATCTGATCAAAAGCTTGAGAATGCGGCGCAAGCCAACCTTGTTCTTCAAACTGGACATTGCAAAAGCTTTTGATACGGTTTCTTGGGAATACCTCCTGGAAATGCTTCAAATTAGAGGATTTAGCGGCAGGTGGAGGGATTGGATCACAATACTACTTTCGACAGCTTCTTCCCGAGTTCTCCTAAATGGCTCCCCGGGGGACTGTATCCAACATCGCAGAGGACTTCGACAAGGTGACCCTCTCTCCCCTTTCCTTTTCATCCTAGCAATAGACCCCCTTGCCAAGATCCTGTCCTTAGCCACAGACCAAGATCTCCTCTCTCCAATCAGAGACAGGGCTGCAAAGTACATGATATCACTCTATGCTGATGATGCGGTCATCTTCCTCAACCCAGTCAAGCAGGATGTAGACAACCTCATTGACATCCTCAACAACTTTGGCAACTCAACAGGGCTACAAGTTAACTTTGAAAAGAGTTCGGTTACACCAATTAGCTGCACCAATGTGAGTTTGGATGGGATCTTACCTAGCTTCGTAGGACCGGTGACAATTTTTCATATGACCTACCTTGGCCTCCCTTTCATAGCCGGAAAAATAAGGAGAGTTCACCTTCAATATGTCTATGATAAACTGAGACGACGTATGACCGACTGGGCTAGGAGGTTTCTAGCGCAAAGTGGAAGGAGAACTCTGGTTTCCTCCGTCCTTAGCTCAATCCCGGTGTATTTGATAACTGTGCTCAAACCACCAAAGCAATTCTTTGTCGACATAGACAAAATAAGAAGAAGGTTCCTTTGGGCCGGCGACAAAGAACTAAGCGGAGGGAATTGCAAAGTGAATTGGGGAAAAGTTTGCTCGTCGAAGAACCTCGGCGGCCTAGGCATCCTCAGCATGGAAAAATTTGCAACATCACTACGGCTTCGCTGGCTGTGGTATGAGTGGGTGGGAGAGGACAAACCGTGGGTAGGCACACCCACGCCATGCGACGAGGAGGACAAAAGAGTTTTTGCTGCAGCCACAAAAGTAATAATTGGAAACGGAAAAAAGGCGTCATTCTGGGAATCAAATTGGATTGGAGACCGCCCTCTCAAAGACCTTGCTCCTAATCTCTACAAGCACTCAAAGAGAAAAAAATAGATCAGTTAACCAAGCCATTACCAATCGATAATGGATTGATGATGTGAGGCATGACTTGAACGAAACCTTAGTTGCTGAATTCATTCAGGTTTGGACATGCTTAGAACTAGAGGGAGTAAATCTTGAGGAGGAAAGGGAAGTACAATAACTTGGCGCTGGACATCTTGTGGTGAATATAGTGCAAAATCTGCATACAGGGCCCTCTTTGCCGGCCAAATACAATCAGCAGCAGCCAATATCATTTGGAAGACTTGGGCACCTTTTAAATGCAAAGACTTCGCATGGCTGTTACTTCAAGATAGGCTTTGGACCTCCGATCACTTGCAGCGAAGACAGTGGGAGAATCCATATTTCTGCCAACTGTGCTTCAGAAACCTCGAAACGTCGCAACATTTGTTTAAAGACTGTCCTTTTACCCAAACAATTTGGCAGATGGTTGCGCCACGTTTCTCCTACATCGAGGTACATGATGATTACAACCCGAGCTCTTCAATCCTGGATTGGTGGCTGACCGATATCAAGCAAAACGACGAGCAAAGAACAAAGGGGATGAAATCAATGTTTCTCCTCATAAGCTGGGAAATATGGTGTGAGCGAAATAGAAGAATTTTCAGAAATGAAGAGCTCTCTTGCCCACAACTTTGCAGCAAGATAATCGATGAATGAACCTTTGGGTTCTTTGTGGAGCAACAAACAACGCGAGAATATTGCCATAAGTTTTGTTGTTGGCGCACTTGTAGGCGTTGTGCCTCCTTTCTTTGTTCATATGTAATATGAATTGTAACTTTCTCCCCTTCTTAATATAAAACCAGCATAAGCTGGCCAGGTTTCAAAAGACAAGCCACCGTTGAGTTACGTTTTTAGGGCTTGAGTGTGTGGGGGTGGGGTGGCATTGGGGAGAGGAAAGAGGGTATGGATCAGGCTTAGAGGGATGGCTAGGGGTGCCGCAGACCAATCGTGGGTTGTCAAACGAGGGTGGGCAGTGAGGGGGTGGTGGCGGCATTAGAGTTGTGTAGCAGGACGAGAGCAGGGGATGGCTTCGAAGGCGGAGGCGTCACATTCACACTGATTAGGAGGCACGAGTAATGACAGCGTCCCGGCAGGGAAGATGGGCGAGAGGCTAGAGCGTCATCGCCGCTTGGGTGAAGAGAATATAGGTTTGGGTTGGAGGACAGTGCCATCTACGGCTATATAAAGCCTAAAATCCCCATTTGTTGACCATCGAAGCATCAATCCACAACATCGTCTCAACGTCTTATTATCGTATCTCACTAAGTCGTCGACTCGCCGCCGCCATTCCATCTTGCTCGTCAGCATCTCGCACCACCACCAATGTGATCACCATAAAACCCCCTATTGACCAGAGGTGTTGCCGTGAAGCCCGCCGGTCCAATGAGATCCGGACACCGGCGCTAATAGTTCCCTTCCCTGTGCTTTCTTTGCCTATTGTTCACTTGCCATACAAGGCCTGGCTTGCAAGCTAAAACAAGTGTATCAAGCTAACAACAAGCCAAGCAGAGCCGGGTTTTTAGCTATTTATCCTAACAATCAGACCGAGCTGACCGAAGACATGTCAATATCCACAATCCACCTATCGCAACTTCAATAGCGGTAGCCAATGTATTACCGTTATCACAATGATTTTGAATAGGGGGAGCTCGGAAGTTTGAAAATTAAAATTAAAATTTCAAACTTGTGTTCCGCAGTTAACTCTAGTTGATTGTGTTCTTAAATACTCTATACCAGAATTAAGATCTAAACATTAGTTCACGTTTCATTTAACTACCAATGTTTTATGCATGCAGAGATGGAAAAAAAGCGTGTACACTGGTTAGTCGTAACGAGCAAAACCACGCACCACTGAATCCGGCGATGGCATCAGCAGCTGCTCCCTCCATAGTGGCTTGTCTACAGTGGCGGTGACGTTCCCCTACGACCATGTGTTGTGGTGGTGGCGACAGCAAACTTCCACAAAAGCCAACGATTTAGGGTCTCGAAATTTGGGGGGGGAATACATGTTCCTCTAGCATAAAATTAGAGGGACTCTCTCACTTACATGTGGGTCCAGAGGTGATAGGACCCACATGTAAGTGGTAGAATCCCTCTAACTTTATGTTAGAGGAACATCTCCTGGGGAATAGGAGGGCTTGGGGGTTGGAAGGAGATTTTGCCACGGTTAGAGGAAGACGATGGGGGGGGGGGAAGACGACATCGGGGACGCGGGGATGGAGACCAGTGCTGAATACAGAGACTTAGGTTGCCGCCGGCGGCGACTCCAACTGCACGAGATACACCCTCCCTCAATACCTCTGCCCTTCTCTCTGGCACCACACTCCGAGCCGCTAAATTCACCTCGTCATAAAAACTCATGGTCAAAAACATTATCATACGACAGCGGGAAAAATACAAATACCCCCAATAAGTCACTTGTCTTTCCATTCTCTCCCCTACAACTTAATATCATACATAGACCCCCCTATAAGTCAACTTATCTTCCACTTTCCCACCTATACTAAATCTTTTTGCTATTATTTTTTGTTATGCATGCAATTCGTCGTGTCTCGTCGGCCTCCAACATGTCACTACCGCAGTGAAGTTGTCCCCAACTATCTCGGATGTAAAATCATACTTTTTTCTTCGTGCCTACTCAAGTCTTTATTAGATTGATTTGATATGTTTATCCTTGAAACTTTAACGGGATACACATGTAGTAAAGTAACACACATTTTTTTTCATGGAATGGTAGGGGTAACTTTGCTAGTTCAGTCAAAGTCCCTTGAGGCTTGAGTAAATTAAGGAAACCATAAAAAATTATGAAAAAACTTAATAGATGTGTGAATTTGGAAGAGTAATTGACTTGTAGGAGGGTTTATGGACGGAATTAAGTTGCAAGGGTAAGAGTGAAAGGACAAGCAGCTTGTAGGGAGGTATTTGGATTTTCACAATTTATTTGAGTAGCCTCATACCAAGCGTTGTTTGATCTTCTTGTGAAACATGGGTCAAACACCGTTGAGTTTGTTTTGGTTTCTTATCTATCTATACTGATATATAATGTACCAACTAAAAAATTTGCTAAATACATAACTCCTTGTGCATTCACGTGTCTAACTCTTGTCAAAACATCACGACAGTTTCAAAATCAGTTCAAATGCAGTGAGATATTTCACTCTTTCAATTTAGAAATTACATGAGCAGATATTTTAAATTTTAAAATTGCACTGAAGATATTTTGATGTACTAACATTACAAAGCCTATATTGGTTCCTCAGTCCTGAATCCTGATTACTAGCTTCATACTCTACTTCCTCCAATTGTGAACACATCAGTTGATTGTGCAAACCATGCACAGCTTGAAGCCTCAACTCAGCCTCCCTCATTGAGGGTCTATCTTTCCCATTTAACCTCAGGCATGCACCTGCATGTGTTGCAAGTTCATCTGCTTCTTCAGTATACATCACTCTTGTCAGTGACGTGACAAGTTGGGCACATGTTCTTATGCTTGGTTGATCGGCTGGGACAAACCGTGAAGCTCCAAGACCGGAAACCTTGTTTTTAAAATGATAAACCAGTCAAGTTAAGGTCGAGCAGTACTTTGGATGTATTGATATCTCTACAAAATATAAAAACGAAGCTGCACAGTGTAGATGGTACTTTGTAGGGCAATCCAGTTTGCCTTTCCATGACAAAGAGTACTGACCTTGGGGGTGAATGAAGATGATTATAACAGAATGTCAATTTCCAGTCAACATCTAGAAAAGCCTTGTAATGCTCCGGTTGATGTGAGAAACAATTGCAACCTCATTATGTACTGGCCTGTCTCTGTTTGGAGCACATACTTTTAGGCCTTTTTGATGCAACATACCACATATCTGATAATATTCCTCTTTAGAGCATGCCATGGTCTACTCATCCAAAGTGGCCGTGCTTGAACCGAATTTTATTGAGATGAGAGGGGGCCTACAGTACACTTTTTTTAAACAACAAAATGGGTCGTTGATTGACAGCAAACGATACTTGCTATCGTACTAAGCAACAAAGCACTTAAAAAAAAACACTTACTTTACAACATAGGGACACTTGAGCTCTGTTCTCGGTTGCCTGCAGGCCTGAAAGCTTCCAAGACAATAGCTCCTCCATGAATGTTTCCAGCAGCAATCAGCTATATCTCTGTGCAACAATCAGCTGCTGGAGCAGTACCCCATGATTCTGCAATAATAGAAGTAAAAACACTGATTCTTATTACTGCAACATTCAAACGGCTAAACCTGTATGCACACAATTTATGTGCCATGGAATTAAGCAGTTAAAAACTTCATCAGTCAGCACAATGAGCACTTGTCAAATCCTTTTTAAGTAAATGATCACACAGTTTCTTTTATTTACAGGAATTTCATTGCTGATGCAATGGCACGCAGTGTATTCTTGGAAAATTGGCATTGAGTTCACTGGAAATTAAAAAAGCAAAGTGCTAACGTCTAGCACTGCCCCAACCGGAGACCCGACCGTTTTCACTGTTACATTCAAAGTTTTACAGCTGACGGTGGTTCGGGTTTCCGCCCAACAACAGCACCGTGCGCCCATATGGCGATCTTTTCGCTGTTTTCTTTTTTTTTTTTCAGCTGGATGGTTCAGGGGTACACGCCTGAACCACGCGCGCCCATGGCGTCTTTTCGCTGTTTCTTTTTTTTTTTTCTCTTGCAGCTGACGGTTCAGGGGAAGACTGCTGACCGTGCGCCTGAGGCGATCTTTTCACTGCTTACTGAATGCAACAGCTACTGGGTCGGTGTGGGTGCCTCCGGGGAGGCATTCCTATTACCACAAGCCGCGTTGATATAGTGGTCAAGCTCTCTCAGAAATGGCGAGGCGGTACAAAACCTCCCTCGGTTCGGTCCGCGGCGCCGACGCGATGGATACTGCCCTACGCGGCATGAGATAGGACTGGGCCGGGCCCAATCGCTGCAGAGGGAGCGGACGGGCCTAGGGTGGTTAGAGGCGCGCGGTGTACCTGGGCTGGGATGGGCTCCCGGAGGCCGGCCGTCGGGGGCGCCGCAGATTTGGTCGCGTACGGATCTTTCCGCCGCCGCCGATGCGCCCGCCGGAAGCAGCTCTGCGCGGGCGCGACGCCGCCGCCCGAGTCCTAACGACGGGGATGGCTTGGGTGCGGCGGGTGGGACAAACAGGGGAAGGGAGAAGAAGGGACAAGGAGGGGGCAAGTTTGCTTCGAGATTCGTGTGAAACCACGTCTCCATATGCTGCTGGCCCCATTGCTGCATGCGTGCCTGCCTCTAGCAATTATCCCGAATTTTTCTCATTTAAGCATGCATGTACCTGGAATTGTGGACCCATGCATGCTCAAATGTAAAAAAAAAAAACAGGCAATTAAGCGTAGATTATCAAGTGGAGTAGAGATGTAAATTTAATTCTTCTCAGCGTATATGTTGAACGATTTGTTAAAATATTAAAATAGGGTGTTAAAATATGGAAAGAAAATTAAACTTTAATTTACGCAGAGACAGTGTGTAATGTGCTATATTTAATGCAATAAATTTGTAAAGGTATATTTTTGTATTTTTGTTGATCACGTGTCCATTTACCCCAATACATACAACTCCGTAATCTTGAACGTTTGCTTCAAGATTGATTTAGGTCTTATAGGTTCAACTCGTTAATACTAGTAACTTGTCCATGCTAACGTTACGGTAATATTTATCTCTTAGGATAAATCTAAGTTTAGACCACAAACATGAGTTTTTATACCTTAAATTTACTCTACATCCTTAAGACAAACACTTGACTGATAAAATTTGCAACAAGAATTAACAATCTTAGTGCTAAAAAAGCAGTTCACAGAAGTGCACAGCCAACGAAAGAGTGCAGATTTTCCATTCAATTGTAACTCATATAAATTCATAATGGTGTGAATGATAAGGATTAAGAAGCGAGCCTTACACATATTTTTTTTTGCTCTAACACTTCAATTATGCCAGTAATAAATCTCAATTTATGACACTGCTATTTTACATCACAGAAAATAAATAAAAATATACACATGTTAAATTTACATTAGAGCATCTCTGGTACTTGTTCGGTTCGACTACAGTCTAGAGGTTGATTTCCATTCTGACTCGTACACATCGATTCCCACAATGTGTTGTGTTTGATTTTTTTCTCTATGATTCGAACTTTACATCACACTGCAGATGCTCTTATAAATTCACCTATTGTTGTAGTAATGAACACAGAATTGCAGCAGTTCCATCCTGTTTTTCCTCCTCTAGTTTAACTGAGGTGGGATGGAATTCAATGTCATGCGGCCTTCCCGTCCACCTTCTCCCGCCGCGGCCCGACACGCGACACCAGCGTGAAACCCCTGCCGGCGGATCGGCGGGGCGGGGCAGGGCGGTGTGCGGGATTGGCGGTGTGGGGAGGGAATCCGGCAGCGGGGCGCGCAGGGGCAGCGACCTGCGGCTTGCCGGCGGATTGGCGGAGCGACGCACG
>CM002485.1:12665675-12682276 GCA_000325765.3 Leersia perrieri
CCGGGTGCCGGCGCCGACGGTCTCGGCCTCCCTTCCGCCAGATCCGGTGGGAGGGCAGGGTGGCGGTGGAGGCAGTTGTCTCGGCCTCCCCTCCGCCAGATCCGGCGAGAGGGGAGGCGGTGGCGGTCGGGCGGCGGTGGCGGCGGTCTGATTGGGGTCGGCGGCCTCGCCCAGAGGTGAAGGATTTGTGTTTTTTTTTAGAATTTATGAGGATTTGTGATGAATTTGTTTGATCTGTAATATGGATGTGTGTGATGTATCTGTAATGTTTTTTTAGAATTTGTGATGTATTTTTTGAGAATTTGTGATGTGATTTGGGGATTTAACTATTTGGGATGCACTGGTGATTAAAAACAATAAAAAAAATATCATCTACCAGCTAGCAGCTAGGTGCCTGGGTCTAGGCTCTAAATTTTTTTTTGTCACGGGACTGAAAATGGATTTTTGATCCTGGTTATCTTAATCGGAACTAAAAATAAGTATTTTTGGTCCCGAATCGTTAGCTCTGGTTTGCAAATCAGGACTGAAAAGGATTGCAAACCGGGGCTAAAGAGGGATTCTCCGCTGGTGCCACAGATGGGTTTATCTACTGTGGCACTCATCCATACTTCGGATGTTTGGACTTCTGGAGAACTCTGGATAGTGATGTAAACAAGAGACACCAATCTTCTATAAGGTCCTTATGAAGAGAGGATGGGTCGTTGGTGAATGTTATTTAAAACTATGATGATTTTGATCTATGGGTTGGTAAGGATGTAGATTGATGTTGTGAGCAATTTTGTCTGATCGGTCGATCAGCCCTGATCGCCTAGGCACCGATCAGGACGATCAGGGCAATTAATCGTCGATCAGGACGATTAATCGAGTCTGATCGATCCTGTATACAGCAGTAGCCCAGGATCCATATATATTATACTATATACTATAATCTCTATATTATGTAGTATAAATCAAGCATCAAGCAAATATTGGTGGTTAGATGGTCACTTAGTTGTGAGTTTTGATTTGTAAAGCATCAAAGATAATTTTTTCTAAAGCATCAAGCAAATATCTGATCGTTTTCTATCCTAATCGGACGATTAATCGGACAATCAGATGTCTGATCGACTGATCAACTTAGGTGCACCTGATCAGAGTTCAGGGACTGATCAGGACGATTAATCGCGATTAATCGGACGATCAGATAACATTGGTTGTGAGTAGTCACCATTACTAGCAGTTGTCGGAGCATAAACTCCTCAAGCGGGGGACCGTGGGATCCCCTTTGTTGCTCGGCACAGAGGTGCGGGTTGGAACCCAAGACGAATAAAGTGGGAAAGGGGGAGGATAAGATCTAGAGTCAGCCCCCTCAGAAGACGATGGTTCATACAGGTTCGGGCCGCAATGGATACGCAATATCCTACTCCTGTTCTTGGTGGTTGAATTGAGAATCAAGTTACAAACATTTGTTGTGGTGATTTTTCTGTGCTTCTAACTCTTCTGCCAATCCATTTTCATCCACTAGGTTGGCCTCCCCTCTCTTCTATTGACCTAGCCTCCTTTTATACCCCAAGGGGACACCACGAATGTGTAATAATTCTCTCTGCAAGGTATAGGCAACATTCTCTTTTTCTGGAATGACCGTCATGGTCATGTCTCGTCAGTCCTCCTACCACGTCGCCACACCTAGGAGTGGATACAGGGGCCAGGTCGCCGCACCCACGTCTTCTCCACTACCCTGTTTTGTGCGGGCCTCAGATACGATCTTCTCCACTACAGTGTTTTGTCCATTGAGAGAAGTATAGATGCATATTAACACATCTTTTTTTTTGCGGGATCATATTAACACATCTGATGCCAGTAGAACCAACACAGTTTTCACTGTGCTAAGAGAGGCAGCTCAAACTTTCTAATACCAACGACTATTACCGTCCAAGAGCATCCACAACGTAGCCACCCACAAGCATATGGCATGTCCTTATACATTAAAAATAAATATAAACACTGCTGCCCTCTCTCACAAATCACTGTTTAAGGTGTACTATATTCTGACATCAAAGAAGAATCGATGGAAAAAAGCTATAAGAGAGAAGCTATCTATAGAGGTGGTTCCACATGGGGGGCAGCTTAACATCATCTCCACACGTATATATTATTGATGCCCTAAGCCCCCAATCTAAGTATATCTATAACTTATAAAATAAAAAACCAGCTCCGAACCGACCAACCTATTACACGATCGACCATGGGATCACAATCCAGCGATCAAAAGAGTACTAATTAGTACCTAAAACTTAATTAGTTTAATTGAAAATATTTTTGCTGCTTCCAATTGAATATTTTTATTACTTCCAATTGGACCCAACACCCCTTCGCTCACCATCCGTAGTACGTATCGCGCTTCACTTGGTCAGTCTAATGGCCATATGGGCGTGCACACAGCCCACGCGAATGGTCATTTACGGCCAACGCATGTAGAAGTATCGATCTTACTTATACTGAGAAAGGTCCACGAAAGAAAAGTCCAATTGAAAAAAATAACATATTTGGCCAGTGCGTGAAATTTTAGTGATTTAAGGCCCATATTTCCATTCAAAATAAAGTTTATATATAAAAAGACCTGACTAGACAGAGACTGGGAGTCCGTTAGTCTTAACGCGCGACCCCCAAAAAAGAAAAATTCAATCCATCTAAAAAAGACATCATTCACTTATACTTCAAATACAATTTTCTCTTAAACTACTCATCCAATTACGGTCCGATTACACCATTGTGTTCGTAAAAATTAAATCTTTACAACAAGATCTCACATGATTATATTTTGATGAAAAATCATAAATTACTTTTATGATATGTCTAAATTACTTTTAGATTTCACTAAATTACTTCTTAGACATACAAAAGTTACCTCCTATAGATAAGTTACATTCCTCAGAACTAAAAAGTTACATCCACGTCCTATAGAAGTTACATTCTTTACAAATAAAAGTTACATCCTCTAGAATTAAAAATACATCCTGTAGAAAGTTTAATCCCTAGAACTAAAAGTTACATCCCTCAGAATTAAAAGTTACATTTACATCCTATAGAAGTTACATCCTTCAAAATTAATAGTTACATCATCTAGAATAAAAGTTACATTCTATAGAAGTTACATCCCTGAGAACTAAAGTTACATCCCCAGAATTAAAAGTTACATACCCAGATTTAAAAGTTACATCCACATACTATAGAAGTTACATCATTCACAAATAAAAGTTACATCATCTAGAATCAAAGATACATCCTATAGAAAGTTATATTCCCAGAACTAAAAAGTTACAGAAAATTTACATCCCTCATTCCTCAGAACTAAAAGTTACATCCATATCCTATAGAAGTTACATCCTTCAAAATTAATAGTTACATCCTCTAGAACAAAAGTTACATTCTAAGAAGTTACATCCCTCGGAACTAAAGTTACATCTTCAGAATTTAAAGTTGCATCTCTAGAATTAAAAGTTACATCCTCAGAACAAATTTGTGATTTTTCATCAAAATATAATCATGTGAGATCTTGTTACAAAGATTTAATTATTACAAACACAATGTGTAATCAGATTATAGATCGGATAAGTAATTTAAGAGAAAATTTCATAAAAAGAAAAAAATGCAGAACCTAACTAGCTACTACTAGTAATTCTCACGCAGGCGTGGGGAAGGGTGGGGCATGAGGAGACACGTGGCAGACACGCAGCATGGTCGTTGTCTCCGCCAAACCAGCGCCCGCGCTCGCATTAGATTTCATAATATAAAAAGCATTGTGCATAGAAATATTATATGTAAAAAATGTAATAGAAATGTATACATATAAATACAAATTATGTGTAAACTTTATACAAAGTAACAAAAAAAGGAAAATTATACATAGAAATATTTGGTATAGAAACATTACATACTAACACAAAAAAATATGAAAATTATATATATATATATATAGAAATAGAAAAGTATTAAAACTTTATACATAAAAATTTAAGAGTATTAAAACTTTATACATAGACATATTGAAGATACAAATTTTATACATAGAGATATTTAGAAGAAATAAAAACGAAAAACGACATAAAGTTGTACTACAAATAGGCATATTTATGCATAAAAAATCAAATTTCAAAAAATATAATACAAATAATTTGAATTCAGAAAAAGAAAACAAAAATATGAAGAGATGAGCCAATGAAATCTCCGTGCGTTGGCCTAGAGATCCCACCTTCAAACTATGTTGTAACTGGGCTGAGCCCACAGCCGCCCACAGCCACCGCTCACACAAGTCCACATACATAAGGCCAGAAAGAAAAAAAGATGGAATGTAGGCCCAACATGGTAAGGGATACCTGGGCCATCCAATTCGCGTGCACGATCCGCGTGTGCCCGTGCATGTATTAGCCTTTCTACGCTTCACTTTCGAATTTCCATGGTCAATCCTGCTATACATACGACCAAGTCATCCGACTTGCGCTCGACTCTATCGTTTTCACCAATCCTAAGCCTGATTCCTTTACCACATGGGCCCATGCAAGCGGCAGTTGCGTGCATATGCACTAGTCGGATGAGAGTTGTACATATGGGTCGGATGCATAGCAATTTCCTTACATGGTAGTCATCAGTAGGCTGAATTAGTCGACCACTCCCGACCTCCACAAGACCACAACGCCGGATGGAAAGTGCTCCAATCCTGCCCTTGAGACTTCCAGAGACCTCCGCTCTTCTTTCTAGGACCACACTCCGAGCTGCTTCCATCTTGAGTACACCTCATCATCGAAAACTCCTAGTCAAAAACATAATCCTTCAGACTGAAGGAAATTCAAAGTATGTTTGAAGGATTAGAATCCTTGGGAAAAAAAATCTCTGTGGCGTCATCCTTTAGAACGAAAGGAATGTGAAATTCCTAAGGACTGATGGGCTCCTACATCTTGTTTTATTGATTTTTGTTTGGTAAGAACAATGCACACTCTTATTCCCTTTCTACTCTCTCTTCCTCTTCTGCATGTGATTTCCTACAAAATTCATGTAAATTTTTATGAACCATCCAAACACATTATCTTTATATTCTTTTATTTTAAATCCGATAAATATTACATTGCGTGACGATCCTTTCACGTGGTCCAACAAAGCCCATAATATTGTAAGTTACAAGTCAACATATTCCAGCTACAATTTCTTGTTCTGTAATATGTAATAACCAATATTACTCTGACAACAAACAATTAAATCTTAATATTCCACACTTGCAAAATCTATTGTAAATCTTATATTTAGTTGTGGTAATATGGAAGACATGACAGTTTTATTTTTTATATTGTTCTTTCATCTTCTGTTCTGATCTGGCATTTGGTCTTTTCAGATTTTATTTAACTCTCCATTGATATGGGGTGCTTGGAGGCTTCTAACAATTTGGTATTCACAATTCCTATAGGTTGCCTCAATTCAAGCACTATTTGATCTTCTGGTGAAACATCAGTCGGACACCGTTGATCTTCTGATATACTATAATGTAACAACTAAAATTTTCCTAATATTCAGAATTCCTTGTGCATTCACTTGTTTAGGACTTGTCAAAACATCACCACAGTTCTGAAATCGGTTCATATGCAGTGAGATATTTCACTCTTCAAACTACAAATTACATGAGCACATATTTCCAATTTCCAAATTGCATTGCAGATATTTTGATGTACTAACTTTGCAGATATTTTGAGCACATATGTCCTGAGTCCTGAACCTGATTACTAGCTTCATACTCTACTACCTCCCATGGCCAACACATCAGTTGATTGTGCAAACAATGCACAACTTTGAGATCCAACTCAGCTTGCCTCATTGAGGGTCTCTCTTTCCCATTAACCTCAAAGCATGCACCTGCAGGTGTTACAAGTTCATCTGCCAGATTGCTTCTCCATTATACATCACTCTTGTCAGTGACGTAACGCGACACGTTGAGCACACGTTCTTATGCTTGTTGATCGGCTGGGACAAACCGTGAAGCTCCAAGATCAGACACCCTTTTTTTTTTTGAATGAGAAGCCATCGAACCAGTCAAGTTGGAGGTCTTGATATCTCTGCATAATATAGAAACGAAGCTGCACAGTGTAGATAATAGAAGGCAAATAGCATTTGCTGTTTGTAGGGCCATCCTTCAGTTTGCCTTTCCATGACAAATAGTGCTTACCTTGGGGATGAAGACAATTATAAGAATTGAAACGTCAATCTCCAAGCAACATCTATAGAAGCTTTTTAACCTGAGAAAGAATTGCAACCTCATTATGTACTATCCTGTTCTGTTTGGAGCACACTTTTAGGCTTTTTTGTTGCAAGATACCACATATCTAATACTATGGCTCTTTAGAGCATGCCATGGTCTATTCATCCAAAGTATCCGAGCTTGAACAGGGTCATCTGTGGACATTTTTAGCTCTTCAAATTCAAATCTAGATCCTTTTGTCCTCTCAGCTGTATCTTTTTTCGCCGGGGGAAGATAATAGGCCGAATTTTATTAAGAGATGAGAGGGGTCTACAGTACATTTTTGGGATTATTCATTGACAGCAAACAATAATTGCTATCCTACTAAGCAACCAAGCACTTAAACAAACTTACTTTACAACATAGGGGCACTTGAGCTCTGTTGATCTGTTCCTGGTTAAGCCTTCAGGCCTGAAAGTTTCATGAATGTCTCCACATTCAAGAAGCAGTCAGCTGCAACAATCAGCTGCTGGAGCAGTACCCCCATGATTCTGCAATAATAAAAGTAAAAAGACCAATGCTTAGTGCAACTTTAGCTAAACCTGTATACACACAATTTATGTAAAGATCAATGCAAAACCATAATCGATTGATTTTCTTTGTTTATAAGTAAATTCATTCCCACTTAACTTGCCAGTATGCTATTACTAACTAATTAATGTATATATGAAGTCCATTTGTTCTAAAAAAAAGTCCATTTCGCACATATTTTTTTAATTACATGAATTTCAGTCCATGTTAGCCTCAACTGCAATAGATTAGCATGATGTAATGGCAATTGAGTTAGCTGGAAATTAAAAAGCAAAGTGCTAATGTCTAGCACTGCCTCAACCGGAGACCCGACGGCGCCGCCCCTAAGACTTTCCAGGCAGGCCTTTTTCACTGTTATTACAATGAATGTTTTTTTTACAGCTGACGGTGGTTCAGGTTAACGACACCACCGTGCGCCTAAGCCTATATGGCGATCTTTTCGCTGTAATTTTTTTTTTTCAGCTAGATGGTTCAGGGGGTACACGCGACGCCTGAACCACGCGCGCCCATGGGCGTCTTTTCGCTTTTTCTCTTGCAGCTGACGGTTCAGGGGTACACACAACACCTGTACCAACTGACCGTGCGCCTGAGGCGATCTTTTCACTGCAAGTTTGCAACAGCTACTGGTCGGTGTGGGTGCCCCCGGGGAGGCAATCCTATTAGGACAAGCCGCGTTGATATACTGGTCTCGCGCTCCCAGAACCGGCGAGGTGGTACAAAATCTTGCTCCCTCGGTTCCGTTCGCACCGCGGACGTGATAGCGGCGCGTCAAGAAAGCGAGCTGGGCCGGGCCGGTGCAGAGAAGGCAGCAGACGGGCCTAGGGTTAGAGGCGGGCGGCGTACCTGGGCTGGGCTGGACTGGGATCCCGAGGCCCGCAGTGGGAGGACGCCGCCGCCGCCGAGATGCGCCCGCCCGGATCAGCTGCGCGGTGTTGGAGAAAGTGCCCTGCGCTCCGTCCGCCGGATACATCTGCGCGGGCGAGACGGCGACGCCTCGATGCGCCGCCACGGGCCGCCTGAGTCGTAACGACGGGGATGGCCGTGGGGTGAGCTCGTGCGGGACGGGGCGAACAGTGGGGAAGAAGGGGAGAGGGAGGGGGGAGGTTTGCTCCGAGATTCGTGTGCGATGCAGGTTCGTGTGCAACAATTGTACTACTGCTCGACGTCTCCGTGCAGTTGGCTGGCCCGTTGCTGCACGCGTGCCTGGTTCTGGCTCTGATACAGCATTATCCAAGAGGTGTAGAGTATAAATTAAAGTTTCTTTGACTTATGTCGAACGATATGGTAAATATATTGAAATAGGGTGTAAAAAATAAAAAAAAGATAATTAAACATTCAATTTAATTTATTATATCATCTGTTATTTAGGGCATGTAATCGGTTATCCACTTTAACAAATTTTATCTACTATAATACCGCATATGTTATTGCTCATTTTATTATGTCAAGAGGGATATATTTCATGTCGCTGATGTTGAAAGATACATTTACGCATTTTATCAATAACATTATACATTTGTCCTACGTACCAGTGACTGCAATCCGCTATCCATTATAACATAGGTTTTCTAAAATACTATTGTGGGTTATTGCTTATTTAAATATGTCATGACAAACGATTTTCACATGACACTAATGGTTTGAGCACATTAAACGGTACACTTACGTTTTCATCAATGACGTTGTCCATTTGCCTGATATACAAATTACTCATTCGAGTACTATTTATCAACTTAAAAACACATAAATTTACACTATTCATGTATGCATGGGAGTTTGTCTTCATCCATTGTAAATTTGTAATGTTATATGTATTTTGCATGATACATTTTTGTTTGCCTGCATGGGAGTTTGGATCCGCTATGATTTTGTTTGCATTGCATATTTTCAATCCAGTTGTCATGGCGAGGCTAGACAACAGTATTTTTATAGCATTTCTAATTCATATGAATGACGGATGTAATACATCATATCATGTCTTCATGGCAAGAACATCATTGCTCACTTATAATTTCCTTTTGCTATTTGCCATAAAATCATTCAATTTTGTGGGCATCGCTTGTTATATCCAAAATTGAACTAATCATGCTTACTCTGTTGAACTTGATGTAACACCCCTTCTTCTCAAAGATTTATTCACTAAAGATCACCCTAACAACACATAGTCAGCACCTTTCTTTGTCCCCCAAGCCCCAAATTGGCCTCGCATTTTGCTGCTACTCACCCTTTGTCATAAGTCATGGTTCTCCATAATTGTATTTCTTGAACCTTGAGCCCACTGGATAGCCAACGTAAAGGACGCTACCGTAGAGCTTCGTGCATTTAGAGCCATCATTTTTTGCCACCTTGAGCAGATACATCATCATATGTCTACTTTCGTAGTGCTCGATAAGCCTTCCGTTTGTCTTAGATTTTTATTGGAGTTCTACCGCCACCAAACCAACAATCGACTTATTAGCCACCACAACACCCTATAAAATAAAATCGTTGCTCTTTTATAGACTCTTGAATGAGCAACCCTCACCCTTTCTTGGCCTATATTATTGTTGGTGTCAATAAACCAATATTGATAAATGTGTTAGCTTGATCTAACACAATGGATCCAATTAGTTGAGCTGGTTTCTATTTTGATAAAACAAATTATCCAATTATTCCATGTCTATTTGCGCTGGGTTCATGATTTGATACAAATTCCAAACTCATGATCCATTTTAGCTCGGTTCGTAAGTCTGAAACAAATTCCCGTCTCATTAGTGTTCTGTCTAAATCGAGTTTTCGTTGACATATGACCTAAATTCCAAAACCTAGGTTCAATACCTGTTGCTAGTCCGTATATTTTTTTTTAAAGATTACTCAAAAATAGAAAAAAAGGAAAATGTGAATATAAAACATCAAAAATAGACACCAACCACACGTGGGGCTCTCCGTTGTGGCCCTCATCCTGATTTTGGACTATTGGAGAACTCTCTCGTCTTCTCTTCCTGCCTGCCAAAACTGTTTTTTTTTTCCCTTCCCCTCTTTCCCCACCTTTGAGCCTTTGACCTGTAGTTGCCGCCGCCATCGCTGCTGCCGCCTGCCGGTCTCATGATTCAGGGACTCGTCTTCTCGATCTTGCCTGAGCACGAAGAAAAGTAGCTAGCTGGCTACCGACCGTGGCCTCGCTTCCCCTGAGGCTGGACTGCACTCCACTCCACCTACTGGTCGTCTCCGATGCCTTCCTCCCCACAGCGCCGAGGTAGTAACAAAGATCGTATCTTTGCCTTCCATCTTCAGGTCTTCTCCCCTTTCTTCTGGTAGGTATCCTCAAGGAGGATTTGGTTTCTTGGTTGCGTCTCCCTTGCCCTGGAAGTGAAGTTTACCTACACTTCATTGCTTGGTGATTGGGAGAGACGTAGTGTGGTTCCGGTAAAATCAGTGGTGTTTGGTAGAGAGGTAATTGATCTTGGATTCTGTGATTGCGTAGATTGGAGGGTCCCTAGCTTAATCGTTGGGTTTGTTGCAGGAACTCGATCCTTTATCCCTGAAATTTCAGTACAATGTTCTTTGTTTTAAAACATATTCAGACTTTAGTCTTCTATTAGTTTTTGAGGTAGGTAGTCCACCGTCAGTTGTTACCTTGGAATTCCTCATGGAAGCACCTAAAGATTCATTCTTTCTGTTTGCTTTCTGATCGAATTTCACCTCAATCCCAATTAATTCTTAGAATACTGACCTCAACAAAGTTAACTCTTATTGAAATCTCTCTGAATAGCCCCGACCTTCTGTTTTTGCAGGCCTTCCATTACTCGGTGTCTCATCTCTGAACTCTGAAGTTCCGCTAATGTGATGTCAATCGCATGCTGCTTGCCGGTCGTCGAGTGCGTGTACTGCCTGGCGTGTGCACGGTGGGCGTGCCAGCACTGCTTCCACACTGGAGGCTATGATAGTGAGACCTGGGGCCTTGCTTCGCCGAATGAGTTTGAGCCAGTGCCACGGCTATGCCGGTTAATTCTTGCAGTCTATGAGGATGACCTTGAAAACCCACAATGGGCGCCTCCAGGGGGCTATGGCATTGAGCCACGGTGGGTGGTGCACCGTAGGACATACGAGCACACCTCTGGGCATGCCCCGACATACTTGGTGTATGTTGATCACCAGCATTCCGATGTGGTTCTCGCTGTTCGCGGGATGAACATGGCGAAGGAGAGTGACTACGCCGTGCTGTTGGACAATTCGCTCGGCCAGAGGAGGTTCGACGGTGGTTATGTGCATAATGGCTTGCTCAAGGCTGCTGAGTGGTTGTTCGATGCTGAGTGTGATGTGCTAAGGGATCTTCTGGAGAGGAATCCAGGTTACACGCTCACTTTCGCAGGCCATTCTCTTGGTTCTGGTGTTGTGGCAATGCTTGCACTGGTAGCTGTGCACAACAGAGACCGGCTGGGTGATGTTGAGAGGAAGAGGATACGGTGTTTTGCAATGGCACCTGCCAGGTGCATGTCACTCAATTTGGCAGTGCGTTATGCAGATGTCATTAACTCAGTTATTCTTCAGGTGAGATTAATTCTGCAACCAGATATATAATACCAACCAGTGTAGATTTTATACCTTATTTGCAAGTGCTTATGCATAAAGTTCCATACCCACTTATAGGTCAATATTTCAGTAATGTTCCTATTACTTCATTGTCTAAATTTTGCGGTTTCATTCTGTTCCATATCATTTCATAATCGATGGTGCAATGCTTTGACATCCAATGCATATGTTAGATTGTTTTTTATGCATGGAAAATATAATGATTCGTCATTCACAACTCCTATCGTAACTTGGTAGATCAACAAGTCCAACTGAATTCTGTTTGTTTTCTGATTCATATTTTATTAGAACAGGATGATTTTCTACCTCGCACAGACACTCCTTTGGAGGATGTTTTCAAGTCTCTTGTCTGGTAATGGAACTTCTTATGTATGATGAATACCTGAACTCATATTTGTAGAGATTTATGATCTCTTTAGTCCATCTTTTCAGGGTACCTGATGTAGTCCTTTGTATACAGCTTGCCATGCCTTTTATGTGGGAGGTGCCTTATAGACACATGTATTCCTGAAAGTGCGATGTTGAGAGATCCAAGGCGTCTCTATGCACCAGGCCGCCTTTACCATATTGTTGAAAGGAAACCATTCAGGTACAATTTACTGTCAATCGTAAACATAAAAGTAAGTTTATTATCTGTTAGCGCAAGAACTACAGAAACGACAGTCAACATCTATGCTTATTGTTACAAATAGAGCTTGTACTGAATAATAACCCCAAGGAGGCTATATATAGGAGTACAAGAGATCTAAATATATAAGTAAATATATAAGGAAAAAAACTTTGCATATGAAGAGATTATATTTCTTAACACTTATATCTGTCTTCGTTAATAAGAATATAATATGCTAGCTGCAATATGCAATTAAATTCTCAGGAAAAAAATCTGTCAGTTTTACCTTTTCCACCTTTGATACATAAGATTTAGAATAAACATTTCACTTAAACACTTTCTTATTACTGCAGATGTGGAAGATATCCCCCTGTTGTAAGAACAGCTGTGCCGGTGGATGGCAGATTTGAGCACATTGTTCTCTCTTGCAACATGATTTCTGATCATGCTATTATATGGATAGAAAGAGAAGCCCAAAGGGGACTAGATGTAAGTCTGATTTTGGTGTTCTTATTGAGTATTCTGCCATGAAAACTAATTTTGTTAATTGCTTCTAGAATGTAAAAAAATGGTAACTTGTTTTAGTTCTGTTGCATGCACCGTACAACCCATAAGCCGTCATTATTTATTTCAGAGATGTTAGAGCTTAAAAGGTTTTGAAACAAATAACTTGTATTCATCTGTGACAATAAGAATGTTTGGTTTTATTTGAACTATAGGTTTTCAAACAAATAGTTAGTTTTAATCTGTGTCAATAAGAATCTTTGTTCAGTATCTCATCTCTTAATCATTGAGACAAAAAGAAAAAAAAATGGTTTTATTTCAACTATAGGTTTTGTCATGGGCATTTTTTTGCAGCACACAAATGACATGTGGACTAACAGTAATGCCATTTCAGTTGATGCTGGAGAATGATAGGACCATGAAACCACCTGAGACTCAAAGGATGGACAATGAAATCCCCATAGAGAGGGATCACGATGAGGAGCAGAAGGCGGCATTGAGGCGTGCGGTTGCTCTAGGGGTCGCGGATGTTAATGTACCATCAACATATGGTACCTTCAGCGAAAATCCAACCCCTGAGGCTGATGAGGCCTCTCCGTTATTGGCTGACAGTGGACGGCGCAGGACGTTGTGGGATGAGTGGATTGCAAGGATATTTGAGAAGGATGAATCTGGCAAAATGATTCCGCGGACATGATTGCAGTAGAACAGGACGTTGTTGTAGAAAATTAGGAAAGAATAAGTATTCAGGCAATATAATCTGAGCCGACTATTATTGGCATCAGTTCATCTTCCAGCCTGTTCAAGTCTGTTTTCAAAACCTTGAAATGGTGATGGAAGGAAATAAGAATTGTTGGTAGAGCAATGATGTAAAATTTGATGCTTTCAACCAGGGGAACAGGGCAAATCATCCAGTGGACTGTGGGCGAGGTTTGAAACCCTGCAGGCTAAAGGCTCTTTGGAACATAGGATTTAAAAACACAGAAATATATAGAAAGAACGTAGAAATTGAGATGTCATGACAGTGAAATCTTACAGGAAATGATGATAGAGAAATCATACAGGAAATGAAAACATAGGAATTTATCAAATTAGTTGTTTAGATACTAAGCAGGAAATGCATAGGAATTTTAGAGAGAAAAATACCATTAAAGTATGATTAAGAGAAGAAAGATAGAGAGATGGTGCCTTGGACTTCTGAAAGGATTTCCAAACATGAGCTTGAGCTCACGCTCAAAATCCTCTAAAAAGTTAAAAAGTTATGTCTTTTTTTTGTTGACGTGTACTGGCAGGAGGCCACATCATCAATCCATGCTATCGTCCGCAGTAGTTCGTCGTAACCGATCGCCATCAAAATGTGCTATCTCATTTGCAAATTATCGACCGGCTTCAAACTATATAAAGGTCAGGCTCAAAAGTGATACACCTCAAACGAAACGTGGGTTATTAATATGGCCTAATATAATTACATGTCAGCAGAAATAGACCAAATCGGTTATTTATGTGCATCGGGTGATTTGGATGGGTGGGTATTTGCAACAAATTGCATTATGGGGGGCAATTTCAAAACCATAGTAACAACTGGAGTGGTTTTTATAATTTTTTATTTTTTTTATGAAATCAGGAAAATATATGGCAGCCCTGGATGGTATAGTCACACGTGTATTCGAAAACAAAGGGAGGACATATTTGTTTCAAAGAAAATCTATTATGTACCTACTAAAATAGGTTACTAAGGAGCATAATTAATACTATGTTGGTAAGATTCTATAAACATGCCTAAGATTAGCCTATTTTAAGATTTTATAAACTACTAGAATAGGCTACTAAGAAGATTTTATAAAGGAGCATAAATAAATAATAATTTCATATTTTTTAAATAAAAAGAATAGGTATCTTAATATATAAATAATTTCTTGTCAAGGTCAAATATTCCAAAAAAAAAAAACTCAACCGAAGCAGAGGGGATCATCCAGTAGTGTGTCACCAGATCAAAACAAATTTCAGTGGTTGCAGATGTGGAGATTGCCGTATGTCCCCAGGGTGAAACATTTTATTTGGCAGAGGGATTGAGACTGATCCAAGGTGTCCAGTATGCTGGCGTTTCGATGAGGATGGAGGTCACTGCTTTTTAAAATGTAAAATGGTGCGTAGGTGTTGGAATCACCTATGCTTGGAGGCAACTTGTGTGGAATTGCTGAGTTGCTTTTCTTCGCTGGGGTTTGTGAAGAACATTTTGAGCAGAAAGGAGGGTGACCGGCGCACCATTATCCACCTGCTATGGGCATGGTGGAATGCCAGAAACAAGGCGAATGCAGAAGGAAAGGAAGTGGTGAGCGAGGAAGTAATTCAACAGGTGCGATCATGATATCAAATCTGAAGAATTTAGGAGGTGATCAGGTTGCTGAACATCGGAGCACTGCGAGGAATGTTAAGAAATGGCAAGCTCCTCCACCTAGAATTTTGAAGATCAACACTGATAGTGCTTTTCGTGCATCAGAACTGGATGGTGCATGGGGTTTTGTTATTCGCGACTGTGAAGGTGATGGAGTGCTAGCTGGATCGGGACGTCTGAATGTTGTGCATGATGTTCTAACAGCAGAGGGTACAGCATGTCTGGCGGCAATTAGAGCGGCGGTGGATGCAGGCATCTCTCGAGTGATCGTGGAGTCTGATTCTACAGCTCTAGTACGTGCGCTCAACTCATCCATCTTCGATCAGGCTGTGGGAGGAATCATCTTCAGAGAAGCTCTTACACTCCTCCGGTTGCATTTTGTTTCGCCGATCGTCTGTTATATTCCTCGAGCTTGTAATGGTTGTGCGCATGCGCTAGCTCAAGAAGGTTTAGCTGGGGACCCAGATCATCCGTCTGTCTGGAATGATCCCCTCCCAAATTTGTAACAACTTCAGTGGATCGTGATCGCACTGATCCAATGGTCTATGAATAAAAGTTTGTTTGCCCTTAAAAAAAACTCAAAACGAACGAAAGTATTTTTCAGACGAAGTAGGTCCAATCCTCCAGGTAGAAATACCAAGAGCATGTTTGGATCCTAGGATCTTAGTAGTCCCTGGACTTTTTTTTAAGTCCCTCCTGTTTAGAAAGAGATACTAAAAAGGAATTATTATAGGGTACAAGTACTATTTTACCCGTGAGATCCTACCCGACGACGACTTGCCTGAGCCGATGACGGTGACACGTTTGCCTCTGATCAGCTTGGCGGCGGCGGCGTGGCCCATGTTAGTGTAGTCCATGGAGTGAAGCATTTTGTCATGGAAAACTTCAGAGCCTCGGTTTGGTGGAAATTTAGGGATCTGGGCAACTCCAGCGAATCTCCCAGTGCAGATTATCAGGAAATCGAATTTGTGTATATAAACACCAAGAATTCCTCTCGTACAAACTCTGACGAAATTTCGATTCCCTTTCGAAATGTCAATGTCAAATCGCATACGATTTGAGCACAAATTTACCTGGGTGGCTTCAGATCCACGGTGCCACACGCCGCCACACGCCGATGCCGTCATCGGCATCGAAGACCACCGGACGGAAGCCCTTCGCCAGGCGTGCTTGCACGCCGTCAGGCTGCTGGCGCCGGCACTGACAATGACCACGCGCTTCTTGGTCGCATCCAATGGCGTCCGGCGGCCGGGATCCCGCTCGGCGGCGGTGGGCGGGGGCGGCGGTGGCGGCAAATCGCCCGGCGGAGTCGGGAGAAGAGGGGCAACGCGTGGGGATTTTTTTGGCGGTGGCTGCACGCAAGAGGGGAGAGAAGAGAGGGACAACGCTTGAAAGAGGAGAAAAAAGTCCCAATAAACTTCTTCTTACGATCTTCTAGTTTCTAAGAGACTTAAAAAAATTACGGGATTTTTTTTTATTCAAACAGGGTCTAAAAGAACGTCGATCTTGCTTACGTAAAGGTGACGACAGCCACGACCCCATCTTGTTGTCTTCTTCTACTACCCTCTCGGGTCAGTCAGTTGACTTTGAACCCAACGTGGACGCCAACGCCATTTTCCCTCTCTCCCTCGTTCCCTCCGACCACCGGCGTCGGAAGCCACGCCATGATCGCGACGGCGGCGCTGCCGGCCGCCGCCCGCTCGGTGGAGGCGCTCGTCGCGGGAGCC
>CM002485.1:12682376-12701835 GCA_000325765.3 Leersia perrieri
CACCACGGCGGCGGCAGCAGCAGGAGGGGAGGAGATCGGTATGTATATATGGTGGTCTCGGATGATCGATCGGATCCCCACTGAATGACTCTCGTGCTCCTTTTGAGATGCTATGTTTGATGAATTGGACTCTCATGCTCGTTCTACGTCTGTCGAATTGACGATTGAGCCAGTTGAGATTACTACGTTTAGATCCTGAATTGCCGCAGAATTCATGACATTGCTGTCAAATTTCTGGAAACATGTCCTGTAATATCAGTACCTGCTTAAATTAAATGCATCCTTTGATTCTTCACACAAGCAATTTTTTGGTGGTAACTCGTTACTGCTCGTATGACACATGTACAGATCAAAAGTTTAGCCATATTTTTAGATGCATAAAGACTTCTCAAATAATTTGTCACAGTTGTTTTTTTAGTACAATGCAAGTGTGGTGCCATCAAAATTCATCTAACTGTTGTGCTCGTACCAACTTTTGTTCACTGTGCTCAAAGCCTTCATCTGTAACATTTCTAATAATCTCCAAGTTTTCTTTTGATTTCCTGAGAAAAAAAAGTTCTCTTTCAATTGTACTAACAATAAATCCAATATCACTGTGAACAGTTTCTTCACTGGTTTATGATACCACCAAATCTCTATGGAATGCGATACAAGACTTTAAAAGCCAGTATCAACACTCTGAATGTGAAAATGGATGACATTTTACAGAAGGGCTCTGAACTAGGTTTTCTACCAATCAACCAGGAGGTCATGAATGAAAGGCCTCAGATCTCTTTGGAAGTGGCGCTTGATGATTATACTGTTGGTGGCATTCAAAATGAAGCAAACAAATTGATTGACATATTGACAGACAGGAAAAGTGCGAAGACTCTTGTCGCCATTGTTGGGGGTAGTGGAACAGGAAAAACTACATTGGCATGGAAGATACATGATGATCGCCGCACAAGAAGTGCTTTTGGTATGATTGTATGGGTTAGTGTTGTCAATTACTTTGATGATATTGGATTGTTGTCTGCAGTTGTAACTTCTGCAGGCGGAAATCCCAAAGAAGCAAAAAACAGGATGCAGCTTGAGTTAATGCTCGCTTCCATGCTTAAAGGAAAGAGATTCTTACTGGTGCTCGATGATGTACGGAGTCATCAAATTGAAGAAAATTCCCTAGAATCCCTTTGGCATGTTTATGGTCATGGGAGTAGAATTTTGATCACTACTCGAGATGAGAATGTTGCAACAAAAGTAAATGCTTCTTATATCCACCAAGTAAAGAAGTCGACTTTTCAGAACTGCTGGTCCTTGCTTTGCCATAATGCGTGCCTTAATGAGAACCTTCATGGGAACACTTTAAGGAGCATAGGGATAATGATTATCCAAAGATGCGACAAGATTCCAATGGCTGTTAAGATTGTCGGTGCTGTTCTAAGAAGAAAGGAGCAAACCCAAGAAGCCTGGCAGAGAGTATATGAGTTTGAAGGATGGTCTTTCAATGACCTTCCAGGTGATATTCATGGCCTAACTGGGGCCATATATTTGGCGTACCATGATTTGCCATCACATCTGAAACAATGTCTTCTTTATTTATCTCTCTTTCCTGAAGGCTCTATCATTAGGCAACAGTTTGTTAGTCAACTGTGGATTTCAGAGGGTTTGATTGATCAACGAGATAACTGCAGTGCTGAAACGATTGCAGAGGAGTATTATGAGGAGTTGATATCAAGAAATCTGCTGCAGCTTGAGATTGGAAATTGTGACATAACTAGATGTATAATGCATGATCAAATCAGATCCTTTCTTCAGTTTTTTGCTAAAGATAAAATTTTCTCTGGTGAGCTGAATCCTAGCACTAATGGAACTTCTAATGATGGATTGAGACATGTGTGGATTAGCGGCAACAGTCCAGCAACTAACCTGGAAGAAATAGCAACAGTGACCAGCTTGAAGACAGTTATTCTCTACAAGAACCCATTGGGAAATCAAGGGTTAGACAAGCTATTTAAGGGGCTCAAATATTTGCATGTGCTGGATCTTGGTGGTACTGAAATTAGGTACATCCCAAGGACCCTGGAATTTCTAGTTCACCTTAGGCTCCTAAATCTTTCATTAACCCGAATCACAGAACTTCCAGAGTCCATTAAGTATCTTACAAATCTACAATTCTTGGGTCTCCGGTACTGCAGTTGGCTACACACCCTTCCAAAGGGAATCAGCAACCTGCATAAATTACAAACTCTCGATCTTCGAGGAACTAGCTTGCATCAAGTGCTGCCAAGTTTGGTAAATCTGAAGCAGCTATCTACGCTACATGGTTTCACAGTAAATCGAACACCCATACATGAGAATGATCCGAGTGGGTGGCCTCTTGAACACTTAAAAGATTTAAATGCATTGAGAAGCCTGCAGATACTGAAGATGGAAAAACTATCAGATTTTTCAAGGGTGAAAGAAGCCATGCTAGAGATGAAATCTCAACTAAAGGAGCTTGAAATATGTTGTAGCAATGATGATAGACTGGCTGAAGCAGGGGAGGATTATTCTAGGATGCTGAAACAGATATTTGATTCACTCTCTCTTCCACAATGCCTGAAATCTCTCAAAATAGTGAGCTACTATGCAAAACACTTCCCCAATTGGCTTCCTCGCCTCATAAATCTCCAGCGGCTTGTTCTTAGTGACTGCAAATTCTGTGAGCATATGCCTGACCTGTCCCAGCTAAATCAACTGAAGTTCCTTACCATTACTGGGTGCTCTAAGTTGCTTATCATGGTGCAAGAGTGCACAGGTGCCACGCAGGCATTTCCCAAGTTAGAGCAGTTGCACCTCAAAGATATGCCAAAGCTAGAATCATGGACAGGATTTGCATCTGGTGATATACCTTCCCTTGTGAAATTTCGTCTCGAGAATTGTCCAATGTTGAAGCACCTCCCAGATGGCCTCAAATACTCCAGAGTCCTAAGAAGCATGCAAATACGCCATGCTGATAGCCTTGAGGTCATTCAGGACCTACCTGTGCTCACAGAATTGGATGTCCAAGCCTGCAATGAACTTAAGGAAGTCTCAAATCTTCCATTACTTGAAGTTTTAATGATCCGTAGATGTCCTAGATTGGAGGATGTCAGTGGTGTTCATTATCTAAGTCATGTCCGCATCATAGATAAAGAGCTTAGGAAAATACCAGATTGGTTATCAAAACATGCCCCAGTGCTTCAGACATTCAACATAGTTGGCGTATCAGAACTACTTGATAGATTACTACCCAATGGTGAAGACTGGGAAATCATTCGTCACATCAACAAAGTTTATGCAAACTTACTTGATGAATCACCATTCTTCACTTACACAAAGAGCTCTGCTGATTTCCATATTGATCAAAGAATCGGAGAAATAAACAAAGCATCTATTGTATTAGTACCCGGAATTGCACACGAAGGCCCGGGTATTCTATCTGACCTTTCTGTTGAAATGACCTCTCAAATTGGTCTTCCTAGAGTACCTGTGACCCGGACATCCACACTAAGGCGGGTAATAAGGCGTTATCTTGTTCCGTACCTTATAATGGTTATGGTTGTTATGCAAGTTCTTTCACACTATCTACAAAATAGATCAACTAGAGATATTTGGCTTGTTCAGACCCTTTTCATCTTCTTTGCAACAGTGTTCTTGCTTCTGCTTGTATTTCTTGACTGATGATTTTCTTTTATCAATAATTATCACAATAAGACTGCCTGGTCAGAGAGACAGATAGAGACAAGGGGAATAGAAATTATAGTGAGGTTCAGAATAGTTTGGTTCTTTTATGGTGTTAATTGTATACAAAAGACGACAGAACGCTTAACAGAAGCTTGACTGCAAACCAAGATGATTTGACATAGGAGAGGACATGGTTCTAATGGGCACAATCAAGTACCTTCTGCAGTTGGGTGAAGTAAATAGGAAAACATTGTTAGAGAACAGATCAAGTGAAATTGCCGCCTCAAATGTTGAAGTGATGTAGATGTGTTAACAAAAGGTTACAATCATTTTGGCATTCTTAAATGAGCCATGAAAAACATATTGTACAAGGAACAGTCCCATCTTCTTAACAATATGTTTTCATGGGTCCATCTCAGAGAGTCAGAGCTCGTATTGTCCTGTAGTGTTGTTCATAAATAGTTTGAAAAGTGTTTGACCTGCCCTTGTTTAAAGAGATTATAGGTGGTTGTGATGCCTATAAAAATTGATTTGTTGTATACTTGTCTTGTTGCAAGAATAAGGTTGAATATACAATTTGGTCTTCCAAGTTTTGCTCTGGGATCAATTTGGTCCCAAATATTTAGAGGACATTTTCAGACAAAATAATGCATTCAGAGTCAAATTGACTGGAGTAAAAACTTGGAAATAAATTGGCTGTTCTTCCTAAAATATTAAAAAGATCTGCGGAGAGCCTTGCAATTAAGTGGCATCTTTTGACCATTGTACCTTCCGGCCCCCTATGATTTAAAGGCTTGTCAAAAGATTTTCAAAGGATTAAAATTCCTGTGGTTGTTTCCTATGTGTATTTGATTTATAGAAAAAGGAAATGAAAGTTTCCATATAACTGCATTCCTATGCTTAACTTTCATAGGAAATTTATAGCCTCTTTGTAAACTTTACCTTTTTTTTACTATGGCTCTATCAAATGGCTGCTGCTATTGTTTCCTATCTTTTGGATTCCCATAGGAATAAACAAGTACATCACTTTAATTCCTACGTGTTTTCTATCCTACGAATTAAAAGGGCTATGTTGAATTGGCCTCCATATGATTGTGGGAGCAAATATTATGCTAAACTATAGCCAATTGTCAACACAATGGTTTCGAGAATTTTTATATAACGTCCTTGCCTATTTTAATAGATTTTCCGTATTTTGCTTGCTTGCTGTCACCAGATATTGTCTCTGTTACCTATATGGCTTTATCATCGTAAGTAAAAACAAATCAGTAAAAATATAGCTACTCACAGATAACTCTTTTTCTAGGTGTCCACGCATCTGAAGTATAACTTTGTGAATTTTACCCCACAGCTAACTCTACAACAATTAATGTGCCAAATAAGATCACGATGTATTGATACACATAAACAAGCATTTTACAATCATACTATTTTAGACCATTTCCATAAGGTTTATGTTTTTCGCAAATACTATAGCTTAGATTTTAAAAATAGTGCCAATTTAAGCAACACCTTAATTTTTAAAAGATGTGAGCAACTTGTTCCAATTACTCAAATAAGTGCAGTTTCATAAGTCACCATACAGTAGAGCCTGGACCCATGAGAACAAAAACAACAAAGGTAAAAATACCTAAGATAAAAATTTCTCATACAAGATATGGACTCAAACAAGAAGTACATGAAACAATCCCAGATGCCTTTTCAGTTCCGTATAGCAACAAATATATTGTTTTACAATACAAAGATGCACTGCTTCAAAAAAAAGTTATATGGTCTTACATTATTTGCTCTAAAAAAAATATGAGATACTGATGTATGCTAGCATTTTTCTAGCGGTATGACCATTGACATGAGAACATATAATACGGTCCAACCTAATGGTTGCAGAACCAACTGGAGCGAAAAAGAGCAGAATATAGACTAGTTGAAAAGAAAAACAGACTACAACAACAAACACAGAGGTGGTAGGTGAATTTTGTACTAACAGAATGTATACAGCAGAAGGTCATTGGAATAATCATCAACATTTAATCTGCCTGAACTGGCTGAATTCAATTTGAAGCATATGTGGATGACAAGAAAAACAAGTGGGCTGCAACAAACAGAAGAACTGTAAAAAGTTCAGTCCTCACCCATGACTGACTGCTGGATCGACCTATTTGCCTGCTTACGCTTTTACTTTCTTCTGTTGAAATAACATTGCTGGTCTGTGTAACAGAAGGCATAATGAAACTTGGCGAATGGTACAAAGAAGATCGTGCAAGGGACCTTGCACTTCTGTGGAAGCTGCTGTTGCTTTTGGTGTAGGAGAAATAGAAAGTATCATCTGGCAGATGTGCAAAAACATGATCGGCGTGTTGAATGGCAGACCAGTATGGGCTACTGGCAGAGGAGCATTTATCCAGTAGCTCTTCAGTCCCAATTATCTCCAATCTCTTGAGAATGAATGGTTGTTGCGGCTGCAACCATTGTGGGAGTTCAGTTGAATTTCTGTCATCTGAATGCACAGTGCGTAACGAAGGGACACCTTGTACCACTTTCAAAACCAAGCAATGCACAACTTTCAAATCTTCAAGACTTCTGAGGTTCAAGATCCTCTTCAGTTTTTTGTTCCTGTGAACTTCAAGTCCTCTAAGGGCAGGCAAATTTTCAATTGTTTTGAGGCTGTCAGCATGATTTATGCGCAAGCTTCTCAATGCAATACAATGCTCAAGCCAGCGGGGGAATGATTCCAGCTTGGGGCATCTTTCAAGCCTGAAATTCACTAGTGAAGGCATATCTCCTTCTTTCATACCCGACCATGATTTCAAGTTACTCATCTCGCTGATGAGCAACTGTTCCAGCTTGGGAAATGCCACCCCATTATCTGGCCTTCCGCGAAGCTCAGGGCCAATGGTAGCTGACAAATTGGAACGGATTATTGCAAGGTATTTTAGATTATTCATCTCACCCAGAGATGGTAGATGTGAGCAATGTGAACAGCCATCCAGGGTTAGCCTCTGCAACTGTGATAGACCAGCTGAGGATAGCCAAGATGGAAATTCATGTCCATAATAATTTGCCATCTTTATAGACACAACAGAAGGTGCTGGTGCCAGTTCTTCAAAAACATCTTTGACATCGTCGGCTTTGCCCATCTGTGTTGTTTGCTCATCAATGCTGCAGCATAACTCAAGCTCTTTGAGATGACGCTTTTCCCGCAATGCCGATTTCTTCGCACCTTCCACGTTTAATTCCCTCTCTATCCTTAACATCTGGAGGCTTGTCAGCTTAGATAAGGATCTCAGCTCTTGAAAAGGCCAACCACTTTTATGTTGTGCATCACCTGGGCTTACAAGGAATCCTTGTAGGCAGTTGAGTTCTGTAAATAGGGAGAATTTAAATGAAACAATATTTAGTCCAGCGCCTGACATATCAAGGCTTCTCAAATTTTTTAGCCGCCCAACAGATTCTGGGAGAGCATTAAGTCGAATGCAGTTCCTGAGGATTAAGAAGTGCAGCATTCTCAGATTCTCAATAGTGCCAGGAATTTCTCTAACTTGAGTATTAGCAAAACTAAGATATCTAAGGTGTGCCATCCGGCCCAAACTTGCAGTAACACACTCGATGTGTGTATTTCCAAGGTCTAGAACTCTTAGGTGTGTGAACTTAAGGAAAATATCACTCAAGGCCCTGTCATTTAGTGTACTCTCAGATAGGAGAAGTGTCCTCAAGTTCTTGAGCTTTTTAATACCATTTCTAATGGCTTCTACACCTCCACATGTGACAGACAAACGGCATGGTTTGAAAACATCATCTATATCTTGAGGATTGCCAGTATAGTTTTCATCTTGCGACTGAAGAAGCGCAAATGATCTGAAAAGATGAGGCATCTTTGATCCCACCACATCGCAAGCTTCATTCTCTGGGAGAAGAAGGCCCCTTAGTAACAATTCATCGTAACATCTTTCAGCTTCTTCTTCAACTGTTGTAGAGTGCCTCTGTGTTGAGTTTGTCTGGGTCACAATGAATCCCTCCGCGATCCACTGCCGGGTGATACGCTGCCGCTCAATAACAAATCCATCTGGGTACAATGCACAATACAGAAAACACCTCTTAAGGTAATATGGTAATTCAAGGTAGCTCATGTTAATGGTGCTCCGTATCCTCGCAGAAATGCCACAGAAATCGCTCGAGTAGACTCTTCCCCAGTCATCTTCCTTAGGGTCCACATCCCGTAGATGGCATCCAATCCTTCTTATTGCCATTGGAAGGCCATTGCACTTTTGTACGATTCGTCTTCCTATATCCTGCATGTTCCCAGTACTCTCATCAAGAAAAGCCCTCGTACGAAGCAACCACCAACCGTCATCCTCATTCAGCATCTTCACACGGTGAAGATGGATGGCCCCCATCCTCCTAGCAACACGCTCATCCCTGGTTGTCACAAGGACTCTACTGCCTGGTGCGCCATATTGGGCTTGTATCTCTAGCCGCCCATCCCAAACATTTTCTCCCCATACATCATCAATGACCAGAAGGAACTTCCTACCTTGTAAATGTTGTAGTAACAGTGTTTGTTGTTCTGCAGTCTCTGCTTTTCTGAACATCCCATCAGACCACATTGTTAAGTGCCGCAAATCTTTGGAGATGTGTACCCATAGCCTGGTCTCAAACATGGCTGCTGCCTTATGGTATACCTTTCGAGCAAGGGTAGTTTTGCCTACTCCAATAGTTCCGATAATAGCAAACAAAGGACAGGTGGTAATATAGTCTCTCGTTAGCAACTGTATGAGATTATCAGAGTCATTCTCAACCTCTCTGCCTACAATATCAGGTTCAAGATGTGGAGCAACATCAAGATCTAATCTGATTTGGTCTTCTTCCACTGGATTTAGACGGAGCAGTGTACTCTCTGATCTAATGCTCTCAAGTTTCTGATTTAGTTCATGTATATCATTTGCTATGATATAGTCAACAGCAACATCTCTGCAGCATTTAAAAACTGATGAAGGATTGCATTCCTGTAAAGAAACGGGTAAATCAATTCCTGCCTAAATAGATAATTATACTATAAAGTATGACGATGAATATGAAAAATGTATTACAGAATTGTCTCCTTGCAAGTCGCGACAGGAATCAGCAAAATAAGTACATTAAGCTATTTCCTGGTGCATGCTATGCAAATTAAGATCAGGTACTAACGTTGCTCACAGTTCATGCCATTATTAGTGATTTTGGCCACTTGACAGGAAATAGAAAAAGGCATTACCAGTTTTACTGACTATGGCAGCTGCCGTACCGGTTAAGAAGTGATTCCAAACTTTCTTTTTAGTGATCTTAATGCTAATAAGTGTTACCATTTAAAGTACTAAACAAAACACATTAGTTTTACAAAATAATATGAAAAAAGAATAAAACAAAAATAGAAAAAGTGAACTCCCAGCTAAAGTCCGGTAAATATTCCATTTTTTTTCTGTTACAATATGAGCCCATGGAAGTGGATGTTGCTAGCAGACATATATGATAAAGGTATATTTAGGATATGTGTAGTCCAGGACTAATCCTAGATTGCCTTAGACTACTTCTTGCATACCATGTGTGCTCTATTTGTGTGGCCTACAATAATTATAAGTATTAGTTGGACAGAAGTAGGTCAGGATACTCAGTATATTCCACGCATAATTAATTTTGTAGATAATCGAATGTAATCCAGCATCTACATCCAACATTTACGTGGCAATTTAGCACACAATTAATGGCCCTGCATTTCATATATTATTTACTATCATCTGTATTATGATTTGGAGAAGCTCAAGAAAATTGATGTAAAGATGGTACTAATATATATTTAAATTTCAGCACAAATAACACACTAGTTTCCTATCTGCAGTCAAAAACTGGACTGAGATGTATCCGAAAATCCACCATATTGTTTAATCTTTCACATATTGTGAAGAACGATCAGGGCATTACTTGAAGGATTGAGATGAGTTGAATAAATCCTGTTGCCTCCAACTTCATCTAAACATTGCATCTATACACATCTGTCAGCAACTCCGCATATTTGTGTCCCCTTTGACGACAGTGTACTCTCGAATCTCAGAATATTCAAATACATGTATGCAAGATTTTTTTTGGGACAAGCATCGGCCATTTGGCCATAAGTGAAAGAACACAATTAAATACTTATAACGATAATCAAAAGGGAAATACTAATTCATAATTTATTCTGGAGTTCAAAAAAAAATTGATGAGATATAACACATATAACCTGTGGTTGGAACATCTGGAGCCTCTCCTGTTCAATCCTACAGCGGTCAATTATATCCTCTGCCTCATAAGCTATTCCCCTCAACTTCTTCAACCAATCCCTCGTGGTTTCATACTGCACGACTGTCTGCTCTGCATCCCTGATGATAGCCATCATAGTCTCAAGCTTCCTTTTAAGTTTGTTGATTTCATTTCTGACACACAGCACTCTGGCGATCTCGTTAGCAGCTAAGTCACCAAGTGACTTGACAACATCCTTCGTGTAACCAGCTAGAATTGTTTCCATCAAAACTCACTTGAGAATTTATCTGCAGAGAATTAATCCTTATTTATTACTACTACATTGCATTAGAAAATAGACGGATGGTAGCTTCTACCCTTTCTGCTCATCAATTATTGAGGAACATGTGAAATGTGACAGCTAGCAAAATTGTTTGCATTGATTAACCAAGCTACATGAATATCAACACATCAAAGCAGCGAGAGAGCCACAGGCACGTTGCAGATGCTAGTGTGCAGCAAACGCAGCATCGGTAACGATCTTCAATTTCTCGAGCAAAATTGACTAATCTATATCATAACAAAAACTAGGTATTGCAACAGGGAGAGAGTCTGGGGGACACCTTTCTGAATCTTGATGCCAGCTCCGCCTGCAAACCGCACCAATGCGCGCCAAGAAACAACCTTTCGGTCGATCCAAACGAAGCTGCAGCGGCAGATATACGGATGTGGAACAAGAAAGAGGGAGAAGCAGCAAGATCGAAGATTTCAGAGAAAAAAAAAATTCAGCGCACCAGAAACCGGAACTGGAGGAATGGCGCGGCCGGCGCGCAAGCGCAACGCGGCGAGCAGGAGAGATGCCGGCTTCTCCCCTGCAATTTCCGTTCGATCGCGTTGCCTCATTATCTGCCAAATTCTTTAATGCTCGGAAAAATTCTTCGTGGAGGGGAGTGGCCGGCGGAGCAAGCTGTCTGTTTGAGCATACTTTAATTTCTTCAGGTTCAGGTTGCTTTCTTCAATTCTCTCAGTTGACTTGCTCACGGAATCACGGTCCACCCCCTCTATTATAGGTTAATAGGAAATAAGTACCTTCCCATACAGTAGGTCAGCATGATGGACATGTATTTATTTCTCCGGACCGACTAGTTGACAGCAATATTTTTTTTAAGGTTCACACACATATCAAAACTTTCAAGATGGAAATGAAAGAATTAAAAAATTGTATAAATAAACAAAATGAAAGATAAAAAAAACTTTGGAGTGGTAGTATTTCTCTTTACCAATTAAAAAATAGGTATTAAAAAAACTCATGTATTTTATTGATTAAAAATAAGTAGATGCATAAGTGCATGACTTACATCCCCGAGCTAGGCTCCCGACTTCCCGAGCATCCCAATAGAGAGCCTAAATTTTATCTTCAAAATTCTAGATTATTGGGTTAAGAAAATATTGGTCCTCAACATATGACGTAATTTGGTCTCTAAAATAAAAGGGGACGGGGCATCCATTAGAACTACCGGTAGAAATCAAGGGACATCGGGAGATCAAGAGAGGCACAGGAGAGCAAGGAGACACGGAAGCACCGGAGGACATAGGGGATGTTCGGCAGCCTGTTACAACGGTTGGGCGGTACAACCGGTTGTTGTTTATTCCTATTGGTGCTAGCCGGCTGTCTGCGGTGCAGCCGCAGCATCAGCTTGCCAAAAATCCTAATAGCAAGAATGAGGATCGGAAACGACCATCCCCTCTTGACTTGTAAGGAAGGATAATTCCAGACATGGAGTTATCTATTTTTGAGATTGACTTTAGAAAGATTGTTTGAGATTGTTTTTCTCCAAAATCCAGAAAAAAGGATTGTGATCTTCCAGGGTATGCTCACCACTTCAGAAAAAGAAAAAATGAGGCCGACATGACTAGTGGCAGAGCTGGACAGAAAACCAAAGAGGGGCCAGCTGGCTAGACAAGTATTTGATAGTTCAAAAAATTGACGATCTGTCCTCTTCTTTTCGTGCATTGGCAATACATAAAAGCGAATAGTTTGCAAAAAATGGTCAATATAATTACATGTTCATTTAAACTTCACGGCACGAGGCTTCACTGTATTGAAATCGTCCATAATCGAATTTGTCGTTAGTATCCTGATACGTATCCTAGTATCCTACGATACTATGATCCTACGGGAGCCAAAACGATACCGATCCCACCTAGTATCCTATTTCGTAGTATCCCGATTCAAATATTTAGTTCCACACGATCCTACCAAATTTAGGTAGTATCCCGATACTACTATCACTACGATATTACAACAATATTGTTTAAAATATAGTGGATTGACAGTATTATGAATAAGTCCATTCAAAAGTTACATAAATTTAATTAAATTTAGAAAAATCTAATATTATAGGCTTTAATTTGTATTACAAATCACAAATTCCATATAAAAACATGTATTTTTAAAATTTGGTAGGATCCCGATACTCGATACTACCAGACGAAAAACGATACTGTCTGGTATCCCGATACTGACTACCCTCATCATCTTCATTGCAATCTCCCTCTCAATATAAAGTACCAAATAATCTCTTAAACATCCATCTTCCATTTTATTTCGTAACCAACTCTTAACAAGTTTTATTGCAGAAAATACTCGCTCTGTAGTTGCAGTCGAAATTGGTAAAGTAAGAACAAGGCAAATCAACCTACAAATGAAAAAGGAAATATTATTACTTGATGTTATAATTTTCTAGTTAAGAAACTACGTACCAATAATATAAAATAAGAACATACCTGTCAATCAAATGATAATCATCTGATTTTTTTAGTTTCTACAAGTTGACGACAAAGATCACCTACATATGTCATATTTGAAATTTAGGATTGGTAGGTACATCAAGTTCATAGTGACATAATTGACATCTCAAATTGGCTCTCTCTTGTTATAAAAAATCAGCAGGATAGAACTTTGAAGCTAGAGAGCACACTTTATCAATGTTGAATGAACCGAATGAATCACTTGGATCCAAAGATGTACATAAATGAGAAGCTCTGTTGCTTGTTCACTGAATCTACTATTCAACTCTTGTGCTTGTTGATCTATTGCAACAGTGAAGATGTCATATATATCTTTTAGTGATGCTCAACTGTAGTCTCGTTGGGTGCCTGAGATCTAATGAAATTTGCATATAAGTCTTCCATATCTGGAACAACAAATCATTATTTCACACAAAAAGATGTCACATCACTAATAAGCTTGCTCCAACCTTGGTCTCTTAACTCCTAAATCAATCCTTTTGTGGTGGCTACATCATCCATAGCATTCACAATATCCTGTGACTTGTATTGCAACTTCTTGCAAAGCATGTCTGTGATTCCCATGAGTTCTTTCATAACATGCAAAATGAATACAAATCAAATGTCATTATCAATCTAACAGCACCAGCAACCTTTGCTCTAACTGAAGCCTTAGTCTGTAAACCTATTGCATTAGCAGTATCCTTGAGCACTAAGTATGTAGCTTTGTATAGCCTTAAAAGGCCGCAAACAGAACCATAAATGGGAGCTCCACCTAATCTCACCTGCCCGCTTCAAAGTTCTTTGGATAGCTCCGCTTCCAGTTTTAGCCCAATAAGATTTTTCATTTCAGCTACTTGATAGGCATGCATGTCATCATTTCTCTTACTAGAAGACACAACAGTGTTGATAACAAAACTAAGATAAAAAAATTAGAAACCTCTGGCACTTCCTTAGATGCAGCAACAAGAGCTAATTGTAATCGATGAGCGAAACAATGGATATAATATGCATAAGAACACTCAGCAATAAATTTTGCTTGTAGCCCATTCCACTCTCCACGCATGTTACTAGCACCATCATACCCATGTCTCCGAATATTTTGAACATCTAATTTATTTCTAGACAACAAAGAACATATCTCTTGCTTAAGTGTTGCAGATGTTGTATTGTGAACATGAGAAATATCAAGAAATCGTTCTTGAATAAAACCCTCTTTGTCAACAAAACGAACAACAAGTGTCGTTTGTTCTCTAGTAGATTCATCAACAATCAAGCAAAATTTTGTATCACCAATCTCATCACGAATAAACTTCTGGGTTTTAGAAGCCATAATATCAAGGATTTCTTTCTGAATTTGATGAGAAGTATACTTTGCATTACCTAGAACAACTGCCTTGACCTCATCATCATATTCAGCTAGAAGTTATACCATCTCAAGAAAATTGCATTGGTTCTTTGAATACTTCGTTTCATAGTGTCCACGGAAAGAACATGCTTGGAATGCTAACCACCGGACAGTGTCAATTGCTACTTTCAGTCGAAGCCTATTCTGCCGGACATCTTCAGATGTTTGCTTCACCACCTTCCTTTTAATCTGCCCATCAGGTTGACTCTTTAAATTACTATAGCATGTAGCATTGTACTCCCTCCATTCAGATTTGATAGACGCATAGGCAAAAAAGAGATGTTCGAAATTGATCAACGTATAAGCCTCATTTTTCTTGTTTGCCACGCTAGCTTAATTGCTTTTAGAGGTTACATGCAGACTTAATTACATTTACATGCATGCCTGACTCTTCGGTTCTCGTGCAAGGCTGAGACATTGGCGGTCGCAAGCAGTTTGCTGTGAGCTGATGAAGGATGTGTGTGAAAACATGCGCCATGCACGGGGCATCAAACCAACTATGTAAATCAATACCGATTGATTTCATCTCCTTGGTATCCGTGTAATATGCTTAGGCACTGATCATTAACGAATGGAGGGAGTAACTATGAGCAGAGTTACTATCTTTTCCCATGTGAGACAAGAATGTACAGTCCTTTCCTTTCACTTTTTTCCAAGAATTGAAGCCCTTCACTGTAAACACATCTGATCCTGCCCTTTCAGATGGTTTCTTAGAAAATAAATAGCAAGGGAAACAAAATGCTGCATCTTTTGCGGGTGAGTATTCTAACCAAGGAAAATCTTTGAATCAATGAGATTGAAAGAACCTAGATGAGATTTGGGTCCAGAATACGGATACTTATCCTTAATAAATTGAAATGGGCCATGCATGATGTATATTCTGCGAGCTTGATCTTGCCCATCAATAGGATAGTCCCAAATTTGACAATGTAAACTAGGGTTACGTTCAATAATCAGAACACTAGCATCTGAATTTAATCCCTAAACTTTAGGTGGAGCTGGTGCTTCTTCTAATTCATTTTCATCTAACTCAGGATTTTGATCAACCACATCATTATTACCTAAAATAATGTCTTTCTTTTAGGTTTTGCCTTGGTTTCCTATAAGAATTTGATCTAATTTTATCAAAAAAGAAATCCTATGCTACTATTATGAGACAAGAAATTAAATCAAAAATAGATTGAGGGATATGGATCAGGGAAATAGGGCTTGCTTACATTGCTTTGAATTGTCGGAGGAACATGAACATGAGAGGAGTCAGCCATGTTGTCGGTGTTGATGTTGTCCTCCATCAAGTCCACGGCCGCCGCCGGCTAGCCGATGATGCAGGCATGTAGCACCAGCATTCAACATATGGCAGTGCGGCGGAGATGCGGATGAACTTCCAGGATGCAAAGCTGAAATGTCGCCGAGCAGCTGCGGCTCTTGCGGTTGCGTCTCCAATTTGTTGCGTACATACACCAGCCATAGCAAGGGACGCAGATGGGCCAACCGGACTGAGTTGGGCCGTATGGTACCCTACTGGACCTAGGCTATATATATAGGGGTAATAAATTTTTTACTTTTTATTGGGAGGGGCCATAGCCCTGCCGGCACGTCTTGTTCCGCCACTAGACATGACCATCCCTACAAGGAGACGATGCCGGTGACCTAATCTTTCATGCCCATCCTCCTCGGCCTCTATCCCTACCCCTACCACCTACCCCACATCATGTGCCCAACGGTGGTTCCACTTTGCCTTGCATCCCCTGCCCCCGCCCCCATATTTTACTCATGCCAACCTAAATTGGTCGATGATCTTTCTTCCACCATTGGCCCCGTCCACTGACCTCTCCTGACCCCATTGTTGTCTGCCTTGTCTATCGCTCACCCCGTGCTTCCTCTTGTCTAATGACTCTCCCCTTAGAACGATAAAGCCAACTCCATATATAGCGTCGTTCCGGTGAGGTACAAATCCGTTTGTGCGCCCCTTGCGCATGTGTGTTCTCGAGATATGAATCTCGCAAGCTAGGAGCCCGAGAGAACAACTAGTTTTGAGTAATAGCCCCTAGGTGATGAGAAAATTGCACTTCAGGCGTGACCTAGAAAGATACATAAAAAAACAATTGAATCCTTCAGTTTGCAATGACCACATCGGCAAATATTGGATCCATGTGCACAATGGTTGCAGAAGCAGAAGGTGAGAAGAACCTTGGTTAGCTTCAAAGGATGGACCTACAGAGCATACCCAAGCATGGTCTCTCAAAGATGGAGGTTAAAGCCACCTTGGCACATAGGTGAAATCGTCAACCAACTTTTGAAAATCTGCGGTCGGAGATCAAAAAGATGACCTATGTAGGTGTGGCAGACTCACCAGAGATGGAGCAAATGGCCATGCAACCATTTGCTTGTTGGGCTAGTGGAAAATCCCTCAATCTAGAGCATAACAACAGAACTCCTAATTGAAGGCATTGAAGGAGTCGCCAACTACCTTGAACAAACAAGACTAGACTTAAGGCGCGCTTCGCGGCGCCCTATCGTTAAATAAAGGGACTACATAATTCGAATACATATTTACAAACTAAAGTGGTATTATTAAAATTGCAGCCGTTGCTATATTCTTAAGGGCAAAAATTGCCATCTTCGTTTCACAGATTTTCATGAGTTGATACCAAAATCACAATTCAAAAAAATCTACAGCCGTTCCACACATTTCCATGAGCTGTACGCCTGTACCATAAGTAAACTGAATCCACCACATTTCACTTAAAAACAACAACTAAATATGCCATCAAGAGTTTCATGTTAATATTGTATACTGCAAATATAAGAAGGCTAAAAAAAGAAAATGATTTTGGTCACCAGGCAAGTTTCTCCACTTGAACTTTTCAGGGCATGCTTACTCAGGTCAGCATGTTGTTAGCTGCTTCTAATATACCTACTGCAAGCAGTACTCCACATATATTCTGCCATCAGGACGAAGTTAGTACAATCGATGGAAAGCCATTGGTGACGTTGGTGAACATCTAAGCATCGGCTTTTGGAACTATATACAAACACAACACAGAAGAAAAGCAAATGCACTACATATCAGAAATATCCAAGCACTGCTGATAAAAATCGATATGCTATTGTTGTGAAAAGAAGAATAGCGTATAAAAAGGCAAAGTTGATAATTTGCCTGTTTAGAATCTTTAGATTGGGATGTTATACTAACAGCACATGTTGACCAACTATCTAAATAGTAACACATGTTTCCCTCCAAAGTAAACAATACTTTTATGTTTTCTAGATAACCTAATATTAGAAATGCATCAAACTGGTCATTTTCACTGACTATTATCATTGCTACATTTATCCCATAAAAAGATTGATTTGATCATCAAATTAAAGAGCATTCAGACCTCTAGCCAAAAGCTTGTATAGAAACACATTTTATAAAAAACAGAAGGGTTCTCGAAGCACACATTTTTTTTGACATGTGAATTTGACATGGAACGTTTAGAGTTCAGACCTTAGCTAACCAAAGCAAGCTTCACCTCCAAACCATACAAACATCAAAACAGTATACTTGAGTTTCTAACTTCTGAAAATAAATCATCCTTACAGATCAACCAAATCATACTGCTCATAGAGCCTTTCCAACTAACACTGCAAAAAAGCATAGTTAGACCAATTTTAGCTTTCATTCCCACCGAGTTTTATCAATTCATCTATAAAACCAGGAGATTTTCGAGATTTTCTAGTTTCTTCCTCCTGTCCATTACTTCCAAAAGTAAATTTCTTCCTTTTGTCCCTTTTAATTACTCCGATAGGTTTAGAAAAAACAAGCAAATCGGGTGGTGAAGCCCGATTTTGTTAGATGTAGGGTAGAAGTCTGTCTCACCGGTAGCGCGAGAGGTTTACAAGACAAACCTATAAAGAATTTCACACTAACCTATAAAGAATTTCACACTCTCAAGACAGACGATTTACAGCGTAAATTAATCGGCAAAGATGGACAAACCAAGACTAAAACTAGGGTTGAAAACAAAACGTGCAATTCTAATTGATTTGTAAGTTGTCTATTAAGTTGTTGTTACTTGAACCGGCCTTGTCCCTTATAAAGGGGTTCGTCTTACCTATCCTAGAGGTTTCCACGTCCTAGGATAAATTAGAACCAATTAGGACTCAAAATTTTCAAATACGTATGTGTAGTGACCTGAGTTTTACCACCATAAAATTATTTTAATTAAAAACCTAATTTCAAAATTTTGGTTCTTTGATGGTGTATTTAGTCTTAAGTGCCATTTAAATCCCAACTCCTTGATTCCCAACCCAAATCATCTCCGAACAAAAATTCCTATCCAGACCAAAACTCCTGAACTTCCTAAGTCCTTTTCCCACTGCTCCTGTTCTGATTTCAGGGGGGTAATGTCTTTCCTATTAATCACCTCTTAGGAGGAAAATCCTTTTCAGCCCCTCTTATATTTTTCCTTGATCCCGGATTTGACCAACGGATCTCTCCTCCAAAATATAAACTCCCGGAACAAATCATCTTCTTATAAGTCCTAATGAGTTCCCAAAAATTCTCCAAATTCTCAAATACCCAACTTACATCAAGTTTACTTCCTCCTACTACCTCTAGATCCTACCAAAAGTTCTAAAAGGAAATGATTAAAACTTTTCTTTGAATCTGGGCCGCCCCTTTTTCTTTTCCCAGCCCCGCCCTTTTTCTCTCCTCCACCTTCTCTCCCTCACACCCATGGGCTTCGGCCTGTTTTCTCTCCCGTGCCGCGCTTTTGGGCCTTGGCTTGTCTGCACCAGCGTCGTGGCCCACGGCCCGACATGGAACCAAGTGGCGCCCGCGTCCGTGGCCTCCCCTCGCGCGCACTCACCCGTGACTTAGCACCGTCGCTGGCAAATGGGTCCCACACCCCAAATCAATCGAGCAGACGTCCGCTCGCCAACCGCTTGTGCGCTCGTCACCCTCCCCGGGCCGCCGCCGGCATAGCCGCTCCGCCCGTGCGGTTTCCTCCCGTGCATCACCACGCACCGCACGCACTGCCTCGTCGCCGTTGTTCTCCAGCACCTTCGTCGCCAAACCAGCTCGCCCCACCGCGCGTCTCCTCTCCTCTCCCCTTTGCCCAGGACGCGCAGTCATTAATCCCGCCTTCCGCTCCACGACGAGCCAACGCCAAAACCACCCTGCCGCCGCCAATGATCCCGCCTGCTGCTCTGCGCCAAACTACCACGCCGTACTGACCCGTCCCGTCGTCTTGCTGACTGCCTTTACCCGCCCACGCCGCTATGCGACACGCGCGCCCCGCGACACGCACCGCCACGCGTCGCCGCCGCTCCACCCGC
>CM002485.1:12707498-12734778 GCA_000325765.3 Leersia perrieri
TGGCGGCGCCGGGTGGAGAGGATGGTGGCTAGGGTTTCATAACAGAGGCTGGCGGCGCCGTGTGGAGACTGGAGGAGGATGTTGGCTAGGGTTTGGAACGAAAGCTAAGTGTCCAATATATATAAACGGCCGCACTAAATCTCAGCCTTCCGATCTGCATTCAATGGTGTTTTTTATTTCTTTTTATCATTGTGAAGTAACACATAATAATAATTATCTTATATACACCAATATAATTTTCATATGTAATATATTATTTATAAGTTGTCTAGTAGAAGTTTCAAGAATTTTTGAACTAATTTACTATTTTCTGTATGTTAAATGAATTTCTACACGGTTATCAACACTAATTCAAAATTGAACTACGTGTGCATCTAATAAATATCAAAAATTTCAGAAAAAATATATTTGGGCTCATATGTTCCATTCTAGCCCATGTTTAGGAGAAAGATGAAAAAATAAATTGTCTTATAGGTACAATTGAAATTTTTATCTAAAAATTACCACATAATAATTACAATAATACCTATAATTGGTCAGAAAATTCTGCAAATTGACATGATAATTTATTATTGGTCCATAAGTTTGCCATAAAAAACTTAAGCAGTTTCAATAAAGTGGGATCATACATTGTTTACAAATAGATACTTTTATCTTAAGTTATAAGAAATTATGACACAAATGTATACATTTATGAACAATGTATGGTCATACTTTATTAAAACCATTTAATTTTTTATGGAAAGCTTATGGACCAAAAATATGTTGTCCTGTCAATTTGCGGAATTTTCTAACCAAATCTATATATTATTGTAATTATTATGTGTTAATTTACAGATAAAAATTTGAATTGTACCTACAAGAAAATTTATTATTTTCATCTTTCTCCTAAGCATGGGCTTGAATGGAGCATATGAGCCTAAAAATTATTTTTCTACATTTTTTGGTATCTTATTAGATGCACACGTAATTCAGTTTTGAATTAATGTTGATAATCATGTAGAAATTCAATTAACATATAGAAAATAGTAAATGATATCCAAAATTATTGAAAATCCTACAAAATAACTTATGCGTATCCTATTACATATGAAAAATATATTGATTTATACAAGATAATTATTTTTGTGTGTTACTTCACAATGATGCAACAAAATAAAAAAATAAAAAATCTTATGATATAGATCATATGTTTAAACTTATATGCACCTTAAATTTAGACACAATCTTATGTTTAACATTATAAATACAAAATATTATGACTGAGAAGTACCTATAACAAATTTTAATCACCGATTAAAAAGAGAAAGTTATTCTAGCATGATATTACCCTGTAATTTTGTATGGCATGCAAATGACATGTGGGCCACCACTGTATAGTTCCCGTGCACCCCAAAACAAACACACGGGAAACTTCTAACGGAGGTTACGGAGCTGGGCACGTTACCGAGTGCTCTAAAGGGCACACACGGTATACTTTTTTTTCCCGTGCGTTTATACGTTGCACACGGTAACAAACCTATTGTTACCGTGTGGGAATCCTCACGCTCGGTAATTTTTTTGTTACTGTGGGCTGGCAAACACACACGGGAACGTTCGGGAAGTTACCGAGTGCCACTCGGTAACGTTTCATGGCGCACGGGAGACATTCGCTCTCCAGTAGTGGCCCTTGCAGGGTTAAAAGACAATTATGTTTAATCGGGTACCTGAGTTAAGGGGTTGCTCCTACTTGTCCGGATTATGGGAGTTGTCAAGATCTTCTCAAAACACAGTGAAAGGCAATTGTGCTTAAGATTTCCCTCTTTATGTGAGCAGTAGAATAGCACCAAGTAAGTATTTCATTAAAATTTGAGTATATGATTTGAGACTCAGAGTAGCTTTACATAATGAGTTTTAGCATTTTATTCTTTGCTGTCTTTTCACTTTTGTTTGTGAAATGTGTCATGGGTACCAATACCTTGACAGCTTTGCTTTATGCATGAGGAAATGAATATTATGCTTTTGGATTTCTGTTTGGAGTGTTAAAAGCAGTTAAAGAAAAGGGGAATTGGTAAGCACACTAAAAGATGTGATTTGGTATTTTGGTTCCTAGGAATAGATTTTTACTTTGTTGGTACTCCTCTCTCTCCCACAGATTTTTACTTGGTTGATACTCCTCTCTCTCTCCCATTATAAGAATTTTTCTAACATTCAAAATTTATACATAAACGTAAAGACAGTCCGGGTGCTTAACACTGGTGCAAGGCTCAAGATGGAGCTGGAAATATAATGTCGACTATCACTATGCTGCGCGGGTCTGATCCATGAGTACCAGGGCTGTCAAAAAAGCTCGAGGCTCACAAATAGCTCAAGCTTGGCTCGTGTTAGGCTTGATTCGAGCTTGGCTTGAGCTCCAAACCGAACCGAACCCGAGCCTATGACCAAGCTCACGAGCTTTATCGAGCCGAGCTCGAGCTTCTAACGAGCCTGACCTGACTGTGTATTATTTTTATTATCTATTTAATGAATTAGTAGAATAAAATATGATATTTATGTGTCCATATAAATTATTATTATTATATATTAGCATCATATATGTATCATATTTCTTCCTTTTTACTCTTTCCTAAATACGATTAACTAAAAATTATCTTTCTTAACAAGATATTATACTTAAAATGTATTTTCTTAGTAATAAGTCAAGCTCGGTAACTGAGCTCGAGCTTGATCGAGCTCGAACCAAGCCTACCTACAAGCTTGAAGATTTTTCAAGCTTGGCTCGAGTCTGAGTCGAGCTCAAGCTTAGACAGACGAGCTCGCTCGAGCTCTGGCTTGTTGACAGCCCTAGTACCAGGGGCAGAACCAAACTTTCCTCAAGCATAGGGCTCACATCGTATGTTTTACATAATTTTTAACATTTCATCTATATTTTTAGAAATTGTAAGAGTAATTTTAGGCCTAGGGGTAGGGCAGCAGCCCTAGCTGCCCTACCCCTGATTCCGACCCTGATGAGTACATCCCATTGGATATATTGCACAATATTGGTGTATTGTACGGAACAAAAGTTGAACTCCCCTCCACATCTTTTAGCTCATCGCGCGCACCAAAATGAAATTGTTAGGCTACAAGTTTGATATAAACCTAATTGGCACCTAGACTAAGGATAAAAGTTTGGAGTAGTTTTTTTCCGCAATGCAAAGTAGCCTCAAGTGTGACCTCAAGTTTTTGTATCAACCCATGATACTTTCTATTTAGCCCTTATATGCTTATAATTTACGTGCAAGTCTAAACTTTTACATTAAACACCCTAAGATGTTGCAGCGGGCGCTGCTCCCCCTCCCCCTCTCCGCTCTCTCTATCCTCTTCCTGACGATAGCCTCAGATGCCTCAGATGGAAAGCTCTAGGACGGCGTGGTGGTCGAGCTCCATCGGCGGTCTCTTGCTTCGCGAACCGCGGCACCAGTCCCTATCATTGTGGGCCGGCACAGATCGAGGAGGCCGCTCCAATGGAAGTGTGGGCCGGCCAGGCACCTCTCCTTCTCCTCGGACATGACAGCACAACACAAAAATTACTGTCATCACATCTGCCCGCACATGTGGCATTACCTAATAGCACATCTGTTGGCAAATGTATTCCCTAACAGTCCTGACAGTAAATGTCTTTGCCAACAGCTAAAATTTTCCCGGCAGATCTAGGCGCGGCTGGCCTCTATCGAGAAAGCAGACCGGTAGGCAGCAGCCCCAGCCCAGCGTCGCCTTTTGTCACTTCGACGGCGACCTGAGTGATCGCGGGCCTCTCACCCTAGACAACGAGATCAGCATGATCTAACGAGGGATCCGGCGACTCCTCTCCTCTGCTACTACCCCGGCAACTCCTCTGTGTATTTTCCACCTTTCAGAATAGAAGTCGAGCCGGGTGGGTCGAGCAAGTTTGGTGATGGTCGAGAAGGTCTCGACAGCGACGACCTCCCCAACGGCGCTCCTTGAGCAGCCTCCTATCTGTTAAGGATAGTAAGGGCAAGGGATAATTTTATCTTTTCCCATACTCTTGTGTTCATTTATATTGCTCTTTGGCAAAGTCAATTGTAACAGTTTATTTCTCAGATTTCACTTTTGTTAACATGATATCAGAGCAATCTAGATCCTAGCCCACCGATCCGCAACATCGCCGGCGTGCCGACGGCGGTTCGCCGCCGGCAAGCCATCGTCGTCGCCGTCTCGTCGTCCTCCGTGGCAAGCCGTCCGTCGCGGCAGTCGTGCGGATTTCGCTGCAAGTCGCAGCCGTCGTTGTGTGCTGTTGTCTGAGCCGTCCAGCCTGTCGCGGTCGTCATTCTTGCCGCCCGTCGCGGTCGTCGTCCTTGCCGCCGTTGCAGCACCGTCCTCGCCGCCCGTCGCGGCTGCTGCTAGCGGCTCACATCGTCAACCTTCCTCTGGTGGCTGCTCCTGCTCGCCAGGGCCGTCCCGTCCACCCTGTAGATCAGCATTTGCAAGCGCCAGATAATCTGGCCGTGTCAGATCCATCGCGGCGCTCATCCTCAGCGGCAAGGTGTCGCCGCCGTCGCCGTCGGTGGCGTGTCGTCTTTCCGTCACCATCCGTCATCACTTGTCGTCGTCCATCCTCAAGTGTTGTCTTCTCGTCCCCGATGCGGCGGCAGCGGCGCTTATTCTCGTCGGCACCGCTGCAGCCCGTCGTCACGTCGTGGCGTCTTCGTCGATTTGCTGCTGCTCTACTCTGCTTTGGTTTGTTGCAGGAGCAAGCAAACAAGCAGCAGCAGTATGCTCCTTCGTCAGTAAGCTAGCAGCAGCAAGCCGCATGTTGTCAACTAAGCAAAAGTCTCCGCGAATTTTGTCTTTGTTCCTCTTTAGATATGTTGGGTCTCTGCTCCTTGATTTGCAGCAGCAATCTTTTGTTCCAATAATTAGCTAGCAGAACCGTTTGGTTCATATTCAAGCACAGATGTTTGGTAGCAGAGAAGCCCAATTCCAGCCATGTTTCTTGCAACCAATTGTTATACAGCTGCTGTTGTCTTTTGCTAGTTTGTCCAGTTACAAGATCCAAGTCAGTTATATAGGGTGTGTTTGGTTTCCTGTGTAGCATTTAGCCTGGCTCGTATCATGTGGCCTGGCCCAATTTATCCTTCTCTAGACGTGCAATATTATGTTGTTTGGTTGCCTGTGTTTCGTTAGCCAGGTTGCGTGCAGAAACTATTTGGTTAGCTGTGTATATCCCTGCACAACACAAAAAGCAAACAGTGAACCACACATTGCATGCCACGTTGGAGTTATTTTGCCCGCACGAGCCAGGCTCCGAAGAAACGAACTCTAAGGGCACCCGCAACAATTATCGGCAGTTGCTCTCTATAGTACCTATGTGTCCTGCCAGCTCGACGCACAAACGATGACAAGCCCAACAATCTATCTTTAGCGCATTGCCCAAGATGTTGTGGGCTCCATGTGTAATATTCATCTTTTTCATCTCATCCTGAAATCATTCGATCTTGGCCCCATCGCCTCCTATCACGCCGGCGGCCACGCTCTGAAGCTCCGCTGCTAGCCGCGCCTTGGCTCCGGCCGAATCGAAGCCCTGCTTCTCCTTGTCTACTCCGATATGGATTTAATAAAGTACCACAACGACAGGCCAATGCTCAAGTTCTATAGCAAAGAGATTTCAACGACGTGCTTAAGCAAAGTGCAAGTAATGGAGCTCCGGCGGCGGCGGCTTGCACGCAGCTCGGCAGCCCACGGCAGAGGCTAGCAGCTGCGTTCCTTGGAACGGCTGAGTGGGCAGACCTCTCTCCCCCACTTCGCATCCCTCCGGCCGGCTGCCACCCAATGCCTCCGACCATGCCTCGCGCTCGCACTCGCGCTGTCTTTCCGTCGTTTGCGCGTCGAGTCCGTGCACGTCCCTCGCTCCGGCCATCTCGTCATCCCATCTCATGCGCCGGCGTTGGCGGTGACGAAGGAGACAAGGAAAAGGAAATTGGAGTTGGAGACGTAGGTAGAGGAAAGGACATGAGAGAGAGCGAGAACGAAACAGCGGGCCCGTTTGGTCTAGGGAGCCATGCTATCGGCTCTCGCTAGGGCTAGCGACATTCTTTTCTCTCTTATCATTTCTCTCGCCTCCATGTAGGAATTTGCGCGACATGGAATTGCTATAGCATGCCACTGTCGACCCATTAAGGATGCCCTAAGCCTCGTTTCCATGCAGCCAGGCCAGCTCTTGCTTTTTACACAAGCGGGGACAAGCCCGTGAGGTTGTTCAGCCAACCAAACATTGGTCATACTGCATGGATGGAGCCTGGTCAGTCCATATCCAACCTACCAAACACTCCCATATAGTCCTTGAGTCCAACCCATATGTGTCTTTTGCTAGTGTATTAGTATCCTCTACAAATCAATTTCATGTGTTCTAGTCATCAATTCATGTCCATGAATTCCTTCAATTTGTCGAAGTTGAGTCAATCCCTTCATCGTCATCTCTGCATCACGTCACTAGCTCCTCGTCGGAGCCGGTATGCCATGTCACCAGCTCCCCGTCAGAGCCGGTCTATCACGTCCCAGCTTTCCATCGAAGCTGGCATCATCATATCCTCGTCACTAGCTCCTCGTCGGAGCCGGTCTTCATCGTCATCAACTCCTCGTCGGAGCCGGTCTTCATCGTTACCAGCTCCCGTTAGAGCCGGTCTTCATCGTCACCAGCTCCTCGTCGGAGCCAGTCCTCTTCACCGTCACCAGCTCCCAATCGGAGCCGATCATCGTCATCGTCACTGTCATTGGCTTCCTATTGAAGCTGATCGTCATTGTCATCTTCAAACATGGTTTTTTTTTGTGTGTCTTGTTAATCTAGTGTTTAGTTCCAATGCAACTTTATTGCATACACGTTGCATTTGAGTGGGGGTGTTAAGGATAGTAAGGGTAAGGGGTAATTTTGTCTTTTCCCATACTCTTGTGCCCATTTATATTGCCCTTTGGCAAAGTCAATTGTAACAATTTATTCCCCAGATTTCACTTTTGTTAACAGTGGCGGTGGCCTCGGCGGCAGAGGTCCACGAGCCGCCGGCGCTGTCGACCTATCCTATTCGTTGCTTGAGGTGATGGTGGCTAGGATTGCACGCAAGCCACACAGCTTGCCTAATGCACATCATAACTGTGTGATTTTTTTTTATAAAGAAACTAGTGTCCTGCAGAAGACACAAGAATTGCCTATGTGCAAGTTGAGACCACTCGACACGTTGGTGCACTGCAAAAGGCCTAAGGGCAGCCCAAAAGTAGTAGAAGCCACCATATGGACACATTCATCTAGTGGAAGCCACTTAAATGTATATTTTTATCTCAGCCCCCGTCAGTCTGCACATTTATATATTTCGTACCATGTTTATTAAATTTACACATAGGCCTAAAATTTTACACTAAAGACCTCCTAAATGAGAAACAAATATGAAATCCATTAAAAAAATCCCCAATCGTTGTCGTCCCATCAGCTCTGACGCCATCGTCTTCCCTCCGCTCGAGCCGGCGCTGTCACCCCGTCCTTGTCTAGGCCCCAGTGGACGACGAGCCGGCATCACCTCCGCGGGCCGCCGTCGCTTCTCTCCTTCGACAATCGCCATCGCTTTCCCTTTTCGCCCGAGCCAGTGGCGCCGCCATAATCCTTCTCCTTGTCTGGACGCTGTCGGTCTACGAGCCGGCGTCACTTCTGCCCACCGACGTAGCCCCTACCCTCTGCCATGCATCGCCGCCTCCTACTCTGCCAAGCCTATGGCTCCGCCATCCCCCTCCCCTCCAACAAGGCGACGCAGCTACCAGACAACACGCGGAGGAAACAACCGGCTTCCCTACTGGCAGAGGAGCTCTCTCAATGGTTGTGGACACCCAAGGCCGCCACATCGATGACGTCATCACCGCCCGAGCTCTGCTCTCCCGGGAAGCATCGCCTCCACTCTCCCCCGTTCCCCCCGGCGGTGCCCTCCTTGGAAATTGCGCCGCTAAGCTCCAAGCCAGCGCCGATTGAGGCCGCCGCCGGAATGGTGGCACTGGATCTTGGCGTCAAAGTCGTCGTCGTCGTTGGATGCAGATCTTGGCTGGCGGCGGGCTAGACGAAAAGACGGCACGGCGGACACATACACAGGAGACAGTGGCTCTGGCCGAATGTGGTGGCAGCCGGCGGCCTCTTCTCTAGGTTTCCGTGCTTGGGCCGGTGCACAGACTTCCTCTTCTCCAACAACAGAATCCTCTCTCTCTTACTTTTTTCCCCTCGCCCTGCTACTCTGACGATGCTGCTCACTTCCTCTAAGGGCCTTTGCAATGCGTGGTGGCCCTAGCGAATAGACTCGTGCTCCACCTAGGATTAAAGGTGCTAGGACCACTCAAAGGATACGATGCATCCAATGCACAGTGTCTTCAAGTCAGAATACCCAATTTATCTTCTCCCACTTTTCTCTTCTCCCTCTCGCTTTTTTCTTCTCCCTGCTGCTTCTCTGACACAGGACGCGAGCGTTCTCTGTTGTACGTAAGAGTCTTCGTAGGCACAGCTAACGTGGCACATTTTTGCTGAGGTGGTAGGCTAAAAGCAACATGCCATGTAGACCAAATGGCTTTCATTGTGAAAGCCCTGGAGGCCACGAGGAGCCTGTCAGAGGCCGGTGCACAACAGTTTTTTTTTCTGAGCTAATGGGCTAAAGCTACATGACACCTCAACTGACAATAAATAAGGACCGGCCTGTCGGCACTTGCATGCAGCAGAGCAGGGCCTTTAAACTTTAATTACCTGTGCCATATATTCGTGCATCTTTGTGTGCTGCTGGCCGCAAAAGAATAATATACAAGCGCGCGCAGGAGATGGTCGATCGACGTCTCTATATATATAGGCCGGTAGAGAGCGGCAATTAAGGCAACAGTCATCAGTAACCAAGCCTGCCTACCTACCTATTCATCTAGGCTACAAGTGATAAGAAGTGTTGAAGTTGAATATGGCCGTCGAAACAGACCAATCATGTACAAGTGATAAGAAGAAAGCAGTGCCACAAGCGACCGCAGATCCCCAGCTGCTGATGGCTTCTCGCCGCGGCGACAGCAAGCGGCTCAAGGAACTCCTGGGACGACTGATCAACCCAGACGACCACGACGACGGCGGGGTGGCGGTCATCGTGGACGTCGTCCCTGCTGCTGCTGCTGAATCATCAGTGCTACTCGATGGGGTGACCATCGAGGGGGGACTCGCTGCTGCACTGCACGTGGTGGCGGCGTGCGGCGACGGCGACGGGTTCCTCCGCAAGATCCTGCGCGCGCGCAACGGCAAGGGCGACACGCCCCTGCACTGCGGCCGCCATCGCTCTCGCGGCGGCCGCCGGCGACGACGGATCGGAGGAGACGCCGTTCCTGAGGATGAGCAACAATTCCGGGGAGACCGCGTTGCACCATGCGGTCCGCGCAGCTGCTGCCCGCAACGACTGCAAGCGTCGACCGCCTCATGGTCGCGGATTCCGAGCTGGCCGCCCTCGTCCCACATGAGAACAATGAGAATGATGAGATCCAGGTTGGCTCCCCATTGTACCTGGCCATCTCACTGGGTGACATGGACACTGCACACCATCTGTTCCTGTTCGATACAAGTGAAGGAAAGCTCTCCTACACAGCATCTGTTTAACATATCAGCTACCATGTAAAAAAAGAATTAGGGACCATTGGGTCACCTTTTAATCAAGCCTATGCCTGTTTGAAAATTATTGCCCACCTAGTCATTGATCATGACACAAACACTCCCTCCAATCCAATTGGAAATCCAGTTACATACACATTGGGGGGGGGGGGGATCCCTTCATTTGTACATAATTTTAGTCTTGTAGAGATAGACTAAGAAAGTACCTACCTACTATCTTCTTACTCCCAAAAATATGATGCTTTGGATCATCAATTTTATTGCGAAATACTTGTCACTTTGGAATATTTTTGTCACATCAATCAGTTCTAACCCAAAAGTTTGTCCATTGCACCCCTATCTACCCATTCAACTTTTACCACACATCAATAAATGAGAAGCACTATGGTTAATCTTTCAAAGCCTTAATCTATTTTAAACGACACAAACAACATTATTTTGGGATAGAGGCAGTACGTCAAATGGCCAATTAATATTTATAATAAGCTGCATGCATACGTGATGCAGCACTGTCAATGGTACTGGGATGGCTCAAGAAGAAACCAAAGACAGCCGACATGAGGCGACAGCATGATCAAGGTAGCCAAGGGGACTGGCATGTGCAGATGAGGAGTTGTACAGCTGACTATCTCCTCATTGAGCTCACTAGCCAAAGGGATAAGGAGAATGGGAGCACCCCTCTTCACTTGGCTGCATCAATGGATGGGTTACCGTCGGCACAGTATGTTCGCATATGGTCACCGCCATCTTGGGCACCAGCATCGGCGACCATGCTAACCTGTCCGCAGCGTACCAGCCAGACAACAAAGGGCTGTACCCAATACACGTCGCTGCGTCGGCTGGCAGCCTGGCTGCCGTGGAGACCCTGCTTGAGACATGCCCGGACTGCGCCACTCTGCGAGATCTGAAAGGAAGAACTTCCCTTCATGCTGCTGCTGAGAAGGGCAGGATTAGTGTGGTTGAGCGTGTCTGCAGCAAGGGAGAGTTGTCATTGATCCTGAATGTGCGGGACAATAACGGAGACACCGCGCTGTCGATGCTGGACATTGTGAACTCGTCGGAGACCTTATTTGGTGTCCAAATGTACGCTTGGATGTACCGAATAAAGAGGGCATGAGGCCTGTCGATGTATCATGGAGAAGGATCTTTTTTATGATACGAGGTACTCCCTCTGTTTCTCCTGTTTCATAATGTAAGGCGTTTTAATTTTTTTTGCTTATGATGTTTGATTATTCGTCTTATTCAAACAATTATGAAAACATCATTTATTTTGTTCATGACTTACTTTATCATCAAAAGTACTTTACTTTAAGAATGACTTATCACTTTTTTATTTTTAAAATATTTTTTGAATAAAACGAATGGTCAAACGTTGTAAGAAAAAAGTCAAAACGTCGTACATTATGAAACGGAGGTAGTACTAGATAAAAACCCTATCTGTTGTTGCGGTTGCGGAAACATTTGTACACATCGTAGAAATGTGTAGTTTTACTTTCTAGCTAAACAACAAGACCTTATCATACTCGTAATATGATATACATTCTTATAAATCTTAAAAAGAATCTATGTATAATTAAGATAATACATGTGTCACTTAAGATGATACTTTCTTTGTCCCAAAATATAACAACCTCAATTTAGATGGGCTATGTCCTAGGACATGAATATGTACATCCTTTGTCTAGATTTATAGTTGTAGGACATGACCCGTCCGGGTTAAGATTGCTATATTTAGGACGAATATAGTAGGGTTTATGATAAAATGGTAATAATACGAACCTTAGAATTATGACCCAAAAGCCAAAATAAAATAAACTGATAGGGCTACATGATAGAAGATAAAGAAGTAAGTAAGAATGTGAACCATAGATTGATCATTCGTATGGCTTAATACGAGAAGAGAGAAATAGCATTAACTATAATAAATGGGGATAAAATATTATATAGTTATATAAGATGAGTACTCATGTTAGAAACTGGTTTCTCTGGTTTTATTTATTTCTAATTCTGGCATGCAGGATCCAAGCATACACACACAAAGGTTACTATTGACAGTAGGAGCTCCATATGGTGAGAGTCGGGGCGACCTCTTCCACGGAAAATGCGCTAGCATCACCCGCGACAGGAAATTCAAAGGAGGCGAGGAGAAAATGTCGGAGAATTTAACAGATGCAGCGCAAGTCCTGGCTATTTCCTCTGTCCTTATTACAACGGTGACATTTGCATCAGCTTTCACATTGCCCGGAGGCTACCGGTCAGCCAGCGACGGTGGTGGTGCCGCTGGCACGCCGGTGCTCGCTGGGGGCTACTTCTTTGATGCGTTTATCATATGCCGGTGTGCCTGTTTATAGCCTCCAAAACCGTTTCCGTGCTATAAATATGGCATACAGCCTGATGATGAATTCAGGAAGAAGCTTGATGGTCGCCTTTGCCTTGGGGCTCTAGCTACCAGTTGGTCGCACGACTGCGATTGAGATCGCTGTCGCGATGGTTATGATTGCAATGGTTGCGCTCACCAAGGGATCGGAAGGCATCTCTGCTCTCTTCCGTCCTATTGCAGGAGGCCGGAAACAGGGCCGGCCCTGACTTTTTGGTGGCCCGGTGCGGAACAAAAAATAAAGGTCCCCATTTACCATAGAAATACAAGATGATATTTAAAAAGTCATCGTCATTAACGAATTTCACGCTAATAAGTTTAAAATAAAAAAGAAATGTCTCTAGATCATTTAGAACAATTTCTTTTAACAGTTCTAGATACAAAATCAGTGCGGTATACATATTTTGGAGGCCCCTAACTTTTGGAGGCCCAGTGCGGTCGCACCGTCCGCACTGGCCCAGGGCCGGCCCTGGCCGGAAAGTCCCATTTTCCTTTGTGCTGACGGTATTATTAACGTGTTCGAACGTCATTGGTCCCTCATACTGATCTTCGGCCTCCCTGCAGTTCGCGAATGGGCAAGGGCAATGTAAGTACAAGGATGGATGGAACCATAGACGTTCACACCTCATTCATTCATTCGTTCACAGTTCATCAGGTCGGGCCGGAATGTCTCACATATATATTTCTTCCGTATTTCGTCCAAATGTAATGTAATAAACTAAGCTCCTCTATATATTGTTCACTATATTCAGATTTAACTAAAAGAAAGCAAAATCTTTATCTATTCTGTATTCTTTCTTTCTTACTTACTGCTACACACAAATCATTGATCTCAATCCATCACACAACGGAAAATATTTGAAGGATCGTGAGGACTTGCTGGTGGAAATTAAATTCGAATGCGGAAATTCAGATTTTTAAGACGATTAGGATTTTTGAAGGGTGGATTCTTGGATCACAAGGAGAGAAACTAATTAAGAGTTTTGGCACAACTTACGACACTTCACACAAAGAACAAAAATTTCACGGATAGTTTTTTTTACTGAATTAGTTTTTAACTTCACGCGAAAATCGGGACGTTACAGTGCCAACCCACGATTTATGTAGGTAATGTCTAGAGAGAAGATAATGCATGCCTATCTATTTAGAGTTTTTAGACACAACTATTCCATTAATGCATATAATGTGTCTATGGTAGTTTATACGGAGGAAAAGAATTAATCATATTCACACATCCTATATACCTATACAATTGATCCCCTCTAACTAGAATTAAAACCTATTATCCAGTCCCGTGGTGAAGCTACGTCATCTCATTTAATTGTAGATGTAAGATTAAATCTGGACGTCCTAGATCAGTTGGTTCAGTTTATTTCACCGAGTGTAGCCAATGTCCTCTCTTCTAACCCATATGTTAATCAGCCCAGCCCACCTCATGTGTCGTCCTGTACTCCCATTCCATTCCCATCCTCAACAAACACCCTTTCGTCTGTGTAGTGTGCACGATCGCTGCCGCTAGCTGCGTCATCCGCCCGCCGCATTTTCGCTTCTCCTCACTGTCTTCCTGCTTCTCCTTCTTCTCCTAACTGACGGCCACCGGATCGCCTTCACACCCATCCATAAAAAGCACGAGGTGAGCCATCCATACTCCACATCAACGCGAGGAATCCCTTAATGCTTGGAGCGTTGCATGTGTTTGGATCTCTGGATGAGGCCTATTCGGGGGGAGCATCTCCCAGCTACAGCTTCTCCTTAAAGCTGCAACTATTAGAAGCTACCTCAAAAGGTTTACAGCATCTGATAATCTATAGTTACATATTCTAGAAAGTGAACTAAGAAGCCAGAAGCTGAAGAAGATGGGTTTTACAGCTTTTCTAGATTTTCAAAAACTGGCTAGCAAACAACTACTTCTCAGAATCTAAAACTCCCCGGGCTGTTGTACATGCCCTAACAACTCTGGCGTCCAGTTCAGCACGTGACGTGACACGTCATCCACGAGGCCGGAAATCCCCTCAATCTCGTGAGATTTGCCAAAACACCACTTCTAAAGGCTGGCCTCTCCAAAATGCCATTAAATAAGGTGACATCCCCAAAATGCCACTCCTAAGTCTCACTTATTAGCCAATATACCAAAAATGGTAACATGTGACTATTTTGGCCCTAGCCACGTGGGAACACCATTTGAACTTCAAATCATCTAGAAAAAACCTATAAATTCAAAAAAAATCAAAAAATTATAAAATTTTACGATCAAACCGAAAATTGATATTGTCAATTTTTGGTTTGATTGTAAAAATTCATAATTTTTTTGAATTTATATTTTCGGTTGATTATAAAAATTCTTAATTTTTTTGATTTTTTTCGAATTTATATGTTTTTCATAGATGATTTGAAGTTAAAATGGTGTTCCCATGTTGCGAGGGGCAAAATAGTCATATGTTACCGTTTTTGATATATTGGCTAACAGGAAGACTTAGGAGTGGTATTTCAGAGATGTCACCTTATTTAATCACATTTTGGAGAGGGCAGCCGTTTGGGCAAATCTCCCCTCAATCTCCCGTTCCCGTTCCACGACACAACCGGAAAACCATGGAAGAGCACGCCGCCGCCGCCTCCTCCGATCCGCCGGCTACGCCGCCGCCGGAGGACACCTCCCAGTCGCACCACTCCCCATCCGCGTCTTCGCCGGCCGGAGCGGGCCCGCCGCCGTCCCCCGGGCCGAGGGAGCTGGCGGCGGCGATGGAGGCGGTGGAGCGGGACGCCGCCGCCATCGCCGACAGCTACGCCTCCCTCTTCGCCTCTCTCCGCCTCGCCCTCTCCAACGTACGCCTAGTCAGCTCACCTCCGCGGCTTCCTCCAGTCCCCTCTCCCTTCTCTTCTCCCCCCGCGTCGTTTTGCTGCTCGCTGATAGCCTAATCCTGTTCCTATCGCTAAATACAAGGTCACCTCGACGTCGGCGGAGAACATGGACTGCTTGGGAGACGTCGTCGGCCGCCTCCAGGAGTCTGGTGAGGATGCTTGGGAATATCCAAAATAATCCCAATTTCAATTTCGTGTTATTAGGGATAAGAAATTTTGTGCTAGGAGAGTGTGCGACATTTGCCTCTGAATATATCGTTATTGTTGCAGCTGATTATGTATGGTATTTGTGTTAGGGCATTATGTACTTCTTTTACTATGGTATTTGGTGCCTAGGACTACAGTCCTACGCCCTCTGGACTTTTTTGGTCATGTTGGTTAGCTGAAAAATGAGCTAACCAACTTCTTCATTTATTTGTGGAAGGAGGGAGTATATGCATTCTTTGTACAGATACGGTGTCTAAATGTTGATTGTATCAGTGATTGATTTATTGTGTATATCATTGAGATATTAAATTTGACAACGTGTGGTGTTTTTTACCTTTTTACCGTGTCCCTGCAGCACTTGAAGCCTCTTCTAAAGGAAATAAGTACATCAACTCATGCTTGAGGTGATCACTTTCAGTTAATTTTCTTTCTCTCTCTTGCTGTGCAACATTTGGTTTTTCTATTTGGATGTAGATGGCCTAATGGTATTGGCTGGTTTTAAAACTTTTTTAAATTGATGTTCCCGTTCAAGTTTCAGATGTAACTGCAAAAGCGTTTGTCCTTGAAACTGTGGACTTTTTATTTAAAATACTTAGTTTACTTTCCGTTCCTTCATGCTTTTCTTGATGGCCTATACTGCAGGTTGAATGAGGAAATGAGAGGCCTGGAAAGCCTAGCCATGCAATTGTATCCTTTTGTTAGTTTATATGAATATGTTCTCCTGGTTCTATGTCGTACAATTAATCGAATACAAGAAAGATTTGATGGAAGCCTTGATTTTTTTAAAAGAAAGATTTTACGGAAGAATGTTGATTCACTAGACTTGGCTGTCAATCAGTTGCTTCGTCTCCCCTAGTTGGCTACTGCTATCCAGTAGGCAGTTGCTAATACAAGGTAACTGTCACTGCTATATTTTTTTGGGATCATATGCTTTTAGTTCTTTTTTATATCTGCAAGGAGTGTTTAATGTTTTTCTAAAAAATTGGCAGCAGGAAATGGTATTAAGATTTTGTGCAATTAGGTTTTGGAAAGCATGTACATGCTACACCACATGTGACCTATCTGAAGATGGACCCTATTATCAACTGTTGAAAATTACTTGTTAACATATGGGTGTTTACCTGTATCGACCTCCTGAAATATAAACTTTTGTTATCACTGCATATGGTAGTTTATTTTCCGGTATGGTATGCATGTACTGATTCTTTTGAAACATGTGCTGCAGGAACATGTAATGATATTGTTGCAGCAATTACACATTACAAATCGGGCTCTACGACAGCAAAATGCTTTCAATCTGTAATGGCATGCACCAGCAAAGGAGATTTACCTTATGTGGCATTATGAAATACTACTTTTAATGTTTCACTTCATTTCCTCTTCTATATGTGTGCGTATGAGCTACATATTTGTAAAGTGGGTTATTCAATTAATCCATGGTGACGTAACCTAGTTACTCTCTATAAGGGTAGGAAAATTGGCTATAGATTCTTCATTCCTTTGTTTGACTTTTACCTTAACTCTATTCGAAAAAAAGGCAATAAAGATCTTTTTTACCATTCCATGTTCTGCTATTCCCTTGTCTCCATTTGATCATTCTTTGATCTATAAGTTCTTGAAATGTTCTTTTTTGTTTGGTCAACTATTTTAACCACTCATGTGAGTTGGTCCGCATTCACTAGCTTAGCTAGCTGCATTATGAAGTGAACTGAATTATTATCTTGTCATGGTCATTAATTGGACTTGCAGACAGTAGCTTTTCTTGCAAGATTATGTTGTATGTAACTCCTTCCTTAAATATAAGGGATTGGAGGGATGTACGTGATGCGTACGTCCACATACATCCCTCCAATCCCTTATATTTGTGGACGGTGAGACTAAATTACTTGTACAATTTTGCTGCTTCATTCTTATGCTTGTACTTAAGAAGCTTCCATGTCCTGGTTTAATGGTCCTCAAAAGATGTATCTCTCTGCTGCTTTCAGATTTTTTAGGCTTATGTAGCTTTTTACTGCTCCTAATTGTAGTGAATGGCTATTGCTATTTTATTTAATTCTTTTACTTAACATAATTTGAGTATTTGTTCACAAATGTGAATCATAGCTACTAGTCTCCATTATTTTTTAGAGTTCAGACAGCTTGTTAATTCTGCCATTCCACGAAAATTTGTCGTGTCGCCAGCATCAAATATTATTAACACTGATAGGGAAGCATATTAACCAAAAAAAACAACCTAATATATAAATAAGGTGCCCATTCATTGTATCAATCTTGGAAGGCTCATAACTGTTAAATTTCTCCAGGACTATATACAAATTATTCTACATATTGTTTGAAGTAAAATCAATAGTGAGAGTTTGTTACACTGTGAATGTTTCTTGATGAACTTTTTAGGATAGTTTGCTAATGCCATATATTTTTGTTTGGTTCTTCAGGTCTTAGGAGGGTAAAGGTGTTTCTTCAAATGAAGCGCAGTGTGAGTTTCCAGATTTTCATTTGTTTTCAGAGGCAGTAGGTACCGATGCTAATGTTCATAATACAACCAGATATTTTTATGCTCAGAGATGAGAAGGCTTGTTCAAGCATGAGTATTAATTTTGATTGAACATAGGATAGAAGAGTGTTCACATTAAAAGGATCTCAAAATTATTACTCTCTGCCAAATTATAAGGCCTATTTTGTTTGGTTAGGACAAGGTTTGACCCATGATATCTCTATTAAGATATCATTACTACGATGAAAAGCATAATAATAAGAAAACACTTTTGAATATGAATCTAGCAACATCAATTTTATGTCATAAAATATATTTTTAATCGAGAAATTATTGGTCAAAATCTTGTCCTAACAAGTCAAATTATGCCCTATAATTTGGGACGGAGGGAGTATGATAACAGTGTAGATCCCACAGACATATCAAAATCAGTATTCCTTGAGCATGACAGTGTTTGATTCAGTTGGACAAACTACTGTTGATACTGACATCTTGTAAACAACTAATAGTATACAATCTGAATTTGGAAGATCGAGTCGAGAAAACTATCTGAAATACTTGACATACTTTATTCTCTCACATGAAGCAACGATTACAAATATTAGGGTATTTCCCTTAATGCTATCATACAACAATATACTGAAAACAAAAATAAATACACCATTGGAAGTTAATCTCTGAAAATATTTACAGCAAAGAATCCGTCTTTGCAGGTAATCTCCTGAAAAAGTTGATAGGCGCCGACGGCACCTTATGACGAAACCGCGGGTGCCTCATCCAGAAGAAACCAAGGCAGAGGGCAATCACTTGGAATGGTGTCACGTACAAGATAATTGCAGTAAGCAGGCAAAACAATAGGAACATAGATGTTGCCCTTGGATCCCTCCAGCTCAGCAGTGACTGTATCCTTTCTCCTTGAGTTGCAATATCCCCGACGACTGTTTGTATCCTCCCAGCAACATGCCGCAGCCTGTCATACCTCATCCTAACCAGATCTGGACTCTTTGATGTTGGGAATGTGTCAAATTCTTCATCAAGCTCATCTGGGTTTGTCATATCGGCATGAGATATCCTTGTGTTCATATGAGGTGGGACACGTGGCCGGAACCGGTAATTCCACAACCCTATCAAGGACATGTAGAGGAAGATCGTTGGGAGGATAAGGTCTGGATAGAAGACAAGCATGATAAATAGCACATGAACTAAGACTGTTGTGACTGGGTTTTTCCACTGACAAACGTCACCAAACCACTTTCCTGCAGCGATGAATCCGGAGAAGACTTGCATCAGACGGAAGAAGTTAGCCTTGCTTCGCCGCATACTCCACAGGTGTGACCGGGCATCTGACATGAACTCAACAACTTCCCTGCGAACTGGTGGCTCCATGCGCCCTAGACGCTGCGCAACAAGCTGCACAGCTTGGTGGCGTAGCATTTCCTGCTGCACTATTGACAGCGGTTGCGCATAATGCATCTTGGGCAAGAGAGGCCGAGAGTATGTGAAGAACACATTGAGAAGGGATGTGGCTGAGAACCTGATGGCAAGGTGGAGTTCACCCATTTTCTTAACTCCTGATGGGTGGAGGACAAGCAATGGATATGTGTGCGTGTACACCCTCCCAGTCTCAAGAGTTGAAAGCCGAATTCGCACTTTCCCGATGGGCTTATCCATATGGCTGGGGGAACTACTGTGGTTGTGGTTGCTGTCTCCAGTTATGTGGCAGTTGTCAAATAAACCGATGGTGAGCACTGTTCCATGGTCAAAGACATCCCATGTGTACTGCTCATTAAATTTAGGGTTCAAGTTGTCAACAATTGTGCGTGTCCGCACCCATTTCTGACCATACTTGGCAACACAATATGCATCGCATGACCCCCGTTCACTCCTAGTCTTTGTTGGGGTGAGTCCATTTGCACTTAGAATGCCAACTTCTAGCAGCCCTATTGGCGGCTTCCACAGCTGCTTCATTGTTGGCCTCAGATCGCTACAATACTGGGTGGACTCATCAAGCACATGGTAGCCACCTTCAAGGCAAACACGAAGGTGCACCTTTGCATAGAATTTGTCTTCCTTTATTTTATTCAGGTCAATTAGTCCTGGCCTTCTGAGATCAAACCATGCTGGTCGCACTGGCTTGTGGTCAGCTCTTCTTGGAAGCCTCGCAAGAGGTATCAGAAGTTCACCAATCACTTCATCCTTGTTCGGTGCAACTCGATCTTCTATTGTTATGAACAAGTCCTCCTCGAAAGGCTCTGCTGCAACAAACATCATCTCCTCATTCCACATGAAGTTTCTAGTTGGTGAGCGAGCTGGCCTTGTCTTAAGCACTTGGTGTCCCAGTCTCATCTTAACAAATACATCAGGTATGTGGTTCTCCATGGGGATTATATCCTGTGCTTCAATTACATTCACCCTCACATACCACATTCTGGGTACAGGGTAGACCTTCCCACGGATGTAATTGTGAAAATGGGAGTCAATCGGTGCTGATCCTGCATGGATGGCACTTGGGAAGCACTCATCTGCTTGAGTTCCATACCAGACAGCGAGCATCAGCTCCCCTTTGTCCCTGTATCCTTCCTTTCCAAGGAGTCGATACCACTCTGGTGCCAATGGGCTGTCTGGAGGGACCCTTAATGGTACCTCATTCAGATCGATTGTCACCCGACCAACATAATCATCCCGAATTACGTCCTTATCCTTCACAACAACTTCAAGTTGCGTTGATTGCATTACTTCTCTAGGGAAAGCAAACACCTCATCCCACTCAGGCCTCTGGTTCTTCTCGAAGTACTTGGTTTTCATTTTGTAGTTTCCAAGATGCACCTCGACGTAAGGGTCAAGACTCCCAGTGATGTCCATATGTGGCAGGTCACGGGCCTTAACGACACGCACAAACAGGTACTGCATCTTCTCAACAAGGTCGTATGCCCCAGCCTTTTCACCAGGGATCACCCGGCCACCAATAACACGTCCACCACCAAGTGTTGGGCTTGTTTCCTTCAGCTGGAAGTCAACAGGCTGCTGTGGACCTGGAGCATACATCCTCATGACTGGAGGCGGAGGGCCTTCAACTTTGTTTCCGACAGCAGCGTAGCTTTTCTGTTGCTGTTGTCCATATGAACTTTCGGGGTAGTACGGTTGCGCAGTCATTGGCTGTGGTCGGTGCTGTTCTTTTGGTAAGTGTTGGAATTGCCTAACTTGTTCTGCCCTGGTCTCTTGGAAAGGATTTGGAATGACATTGGCAGCTGCCTGCTCTTGGGCAGTGGTAGGCGTGCTTATGAAGTCAAACTCCTGACCAGGAGGGGACACTCTCACTGATGGATCATCTGTAAGGAACACCCTGAGACCCAGCTCACCACGAGCACGGGATAAGATTGTGCGTTTCTCCAGGGGGTAGTGAAGAGGTGTGGCATCTGAGTGGCTGACAAAGGATGTACCAGAGATCCGAACCTTGCCAAGGCAAGTCTTGGAATTGCTGGTGCGGTTTACATGGTACACATATGCCTCAAGGTCTTTCTCTTGGAGGCGGGATGGATCAGATATGTTGAAGTAGAAATGCTCATTCCAGACAGGGTTGATGTCTCCGTCTTTGATGGCTGTGCGGAACTTCTGGTCATCGAATTCGATCTCAACAAAGGGGTTTGATGTGCCCTGCTCTTTTGGGAGGAGGTCATGAGCACTGGTAACCTCAACTCCAAGCTTAAGATTGCTCAGCATGGTCTATCACTAGATCTTGTACCTCACAACAGATTTCTTTGTCCTGAAATTAGAATAAGAGTATGTATTTAGAAATTTGTCATTGTTGAAACTCCAGCGCTACCTAGCAATGTAACTACCACTTTGACAAATGCTATTGGTTGTAACAAGAGATGGAAAAAAAAAGAGAGAGCAAAGGTTAACGCAGAAGAAAGTTGTGCCAGCTAAAGTTGGTTGGAGGATTTCTTGGTGATGCTGTATGCCTGCAAGATCTACTTGGTCCCAAGGAATCAAAAGATTTTGGTAGTAGGAATCCACAAGTTGTTTGAAGCGTATCATGTACAGAAAGTTCAACAAGAAAAGTGTTTGACGATAGCATGAAAGTATAAAGAAGAAAAGTATGTTTCCTTTCTGCAGATTTTTGTATGCATAGCAGTTGGACATCATAACTAAAGTTTTTAACATTTAACATTTTACAGCTGAAGGTCTGCATGACTGTATCATGATGGGACTACTGTACTCAATTTCAAATCCTTGGAGGGTGGCTACAACGTGTACGCTTGTAATCTCTATTAAAAGTATCTTTTTTAAAAAATGCAAGGCTATGCAGATAATGACATTTCGGTCCATACATAGTCATCAATCAGCATTTAGACTTTAAACACATATTAAATTCAATCCAGATAGTTGCATGCATACTATAAAATTTGCAGATATAAGTAAACCCCCAGCAGCATTTGGTAGACCAGATATGAGGGTAGGGAAAGTGAGAGGCCACCGGCCACCTCTTTTCTGATTGGGACATCCATTGTAACCACACGAACTATTGAGGACAAAATATTATTATAACATAACAGAAACATCAATTTTATTAAAACAAGAAGAATAAGAAGCATAAGCCGGTAGGAATACGATGTCTATTTAGTATTATTACAGCTAATTAGTTTCCTGGAAAAATGCATGCTTAACATAACAGTGATATTGGTCAGATGACATAAATGAAGAAACAGGATTCTGAGGTCTGAAAGGTAGAACTTGAATTATTCAATTAAAAGCTTAGAAAGACATGAGTTGAGGAAAAAAAGAAAAGGAAATTTGATGGATGGACACCATGGAGCATGGACCATTCTTGCTCCTTTATTAGAAAAAGTTGGCACTTGATGGGGCTAAGAGATGGGGGTGTCACCATTGGAATTAAGTGAAGTGCTCCATGATGTTGCATCCATCCAACCATCAGATATCAGAATCATGTTTATTTATGTGATACTCTCTAGGAAGATCAAGCACTTCATTAAATAGATGGAGCATGGAACTAGGGAATTAAATTTTGAGATCTCAACAAGAAACTAGGCTCTGTTTTCACATAACCTTTGAGGCCTCCTTTGGAGCAGAGGAAGTTTGGAGGATTTCTACGGAAATTGAACTAATTCATGAAAAAATTCAGTGAAATTAATATGTTCCAAAGGAGGCCTGAATTCCGATCTCCTCACCGCATGTACTGTGAAATTTGCGGAAACAGAGTACCATAACCAAATTTGCAACCCACATGATAAAAACTCTATAGAAGCCTTCCTTCTTCCCTAACTATATCATGGCTAACAAAAGTGAACAGTGAAGAAATCGTTCTGGATCCACAAATTATCACAAAGTTCATCGCCATATACCTCTAGCAACCAAACAAAGGGGAAAAGAAAGATGAAAGAACAACCAAGAGAACACACCAAAATTTCTCACCTAACATGACAAAATTCACTTATAAAGGCAAAAATCAACCACGCTGAAGCACAAGATAAACATGGAAAGCTCCACAAAAACGCAAATTCGGATGCTGTAGCAAACAAAAAGAAGTTGTGGGCAGGGAAGAGAGGTAACCTTGCAAAACCTTGAGATCAAAGGCCGGCAGAGAAAATCCCCTCTGCAGGCAGGAGCAACCTACTCCTCGTGTTCCTGATTGTCCTCTCTCCTCCGTTTGATTGATAAATTTCAAAGGGGAGGGGAAAACTTGAGACGAGGAGAGAAAGGGAGACGTACGGGTTATCCTCGGTGTTGCAGCAAGTATAGAGGAAGAGGACAACAACTGGGCAGCCAGAGAAAAACCCAACGCATGGTAGGGAGGAGGAAGAAGAAGAGAAGAAGCCGCCAAAGACGTAAGAGAGAGAGAGAGAGATAGAGAGAGAACAGGACTAGCCTATAGAGCGAGAAACACATGCATATGGTTCTTCTTGATTAATTGCATGTGTAGGTTAGAATATTATACTCGGAGAGCCGAAGCCGGCGTATGAAAAGGGGTTGATTTAGAAACAGCACGCATAATTAATTAAGTGTTTTTTTCAGTTTTTTTCTAAGATGTAATTAATGAAGGAGTGGTGTTCTTTTGAATCGAGAGAGCTCTGCAGAGGCAGAAAATATAAACATTTTTTTTTCCATAAGTGACTTTACAATACTTGATACTGAGCTTTACTAAAATTAAAGTCACTAATAAAGCTCTTTCTTTACTATAAAAATCAATTATTTATTTTAGGTAGAATCAATCAAGGGTTATTCTTTTTGAGATGTAACTAATCGAGGGTTGTTGATTACTACCTCCGTCCCAAAATATAACAATCTAGGAGGGGATGCGACCTTTCTAGAACACAGAAGGTGTCCAGATACTGAGATTAGAAGGGATCCTTTTTCAGATACATTGTTTTTGGAGGATCCTTTTTAGATTGCTATATTATATTATGGGGATGGAAGGAGCACTTGCTTTTGTGATGTAATTAATCAAGGAATAGGTTAACATCAGAAGCGGGTGACGACTGATGAGGCTGTCATTTCCGTCGCCTTCCTACACTGACCCTTCACTGCTGTGGCTGGCCACTACTGTTTTGTCTGTTTATTTCTTGGTGTTTGCTTGCTTGCTTTTATTCGTCCTTTTTCTTACTTGCTTTCTTGAACACTAATCCCCCGTTTACTTCCAGTCCTCTTGTAATAATTATCTTGTTGAATCCCCTTTATTTTTTTTCTGAACTATCTTTACCTATCATTGCAGGCTTGCAGCCCTAGTCAACTGTCAATGGAGTGTCCTTTCTTTCGTTCTACTATTCCGATGCTGATTTTTTTTTTCTCGTATAACTACCTCACGATGTACATATAGTACACAAATATGCTGCTACTAGTTTAGTTTAGCCGATTTTTAATCATCATATCATCACCTGATAATTGCAGATCAGCTCTCGTTTTCTTTCTTGACTAAACATGTACTGACCACTGCAAGCACGTGCCGGTGTAGACAACACATCGTTTTCGTCCACTAAGCCCCTTTTTGATTTGGAGGAAAAACATAGAAATTTTATAGGATCTGAATCCTATAGGATTTTTTTCTATCTTTGATGTGGACTAGGGTTTTCGATCTTCCGAAAGGTTCTGATAACCAACGATTTGGGCGGAGTCGCAACACACGTCGATCCGGCTTCTTGAGCCCCGCAATCGCAGCACCACGTCTCCTCTGGTTACCACCCGTGCCGGAACACAGATGGCCTCGCCGAGAAGGCTAATCCCTGTTTGTGAATCGAAGAACACAAACAAGAACAAGGTAGAAGCAATCTGAATATATTGCAAATATAGATGAAGCTTACAGTTGGGGTTCCACAAACCGACTAAACGGCGAAAACTGCAATGGCAGAATAATCTAAGCAAAACCCAACCCTAACCTAGGCGACGGCTACTGATATATATAGGTTAGGGATGTCCTAGAGTTACAAAACAACCAGGGAGGGGCGTCCTCCTTATGGGCCTAAGCCCGCGACACAATTACAAGACCGAAGGTCCAAAGTTGACTCGGACTGGATGAGGTACGTGGCTTGTTTCGATGATTCCCGATGACTCAGGACGAATTTTGACGTGAAACCAAAACCATCTGAAAGTAGACTCCATAAGCTTTCCAACAAGTACTCGTGGGCCTCGAGAACCCTTCTAGATCAACGGCAATGTCCGTTTTAAGTTCATGCTGTCAGGAGGCCCGAATCCGAATCCAAAACGTCTAGAACTTAGTCTCTTGCCTTCTATGGCCCAAATGTGACGTGATGAGGTAAATGTAGACTTGAAGAAGGTCTTGGTTTGGTCCCCAATCAACTTCTTTGATCATCCATGCATTCCTCATGCCCGGATTCTTTTTCTTCTCCCAAGCAAGTACCTCTGCAAATGAAAACACACGAAATTCATTGTGTAGCAATATTTGTTCAAATATATAATAAGTAAATCTAACATAGAACATATACACCTTTGGTTGATGAATATATAAGGTAGTCATGCTCATATCTAAGCTAGTTATGTCCTCATCAATCTTTACCTTTAATTTGTAGGAAAAGGAATTTATAGGAAAAGGAAAGTAAGCATTCCATAGGATTGGATTCTCACAGATCAATTCCAAAAGGAAGTTAACATGAAGTTTCACCTCTTTAAAAACATTACTTTGTTTTTCCTATGGTTGTATCAAGGATACATATTATATTTTCTATATTTTGGATTCATGTAGGACTAGAGTTGCATATCACTTTAATTCTTATGGTTTTTCTATTCCCATGTTTTTTTTATCTTGCAAATAAAAAGGGCCTTAAACTTTTTTTTAACAACCACCTCTTCCTGTTGAAAATTTATGAGTAATTGCTTAGTTTTGATTGATTCGATTTTGTTATTTAGTTTTAATAAGTCAATTATCACCAGAAACACTGTAATTTGTCATCGACCTGTGTCAATTATCAAGTATATTTACAGTCTCTTGAAAAAAATAGTATTTTAATGGCACCGGATGATGATTATAAGCAATGAATTGTTTTGGATCATTCTATCATACTCCATTTGGTAATACCGGTATAGATTTTGAAATGGATAAAATTGGAATTCAGATGCATGTTGGTAGAATAAATATGATTGTTACTCCTTGTCTCAAAATATGACTACTATTTATTTATCCATAGCTATATTTGGGAACTAAATAGATGAATGGTAAAAATTGTCTTTATGAAAGTTTCAAATAAAATATGTTAAATATCCAGAAAAGATAGTAATGGTTACATTTAGATTCTGATATACCCTACTAATGCTTGCATTAGAAAGTACATTATCATAAAATAAAATAAAAAGGTGAAAAGATATAAGACCTCTTTTCGTGTCTTCAATTATTTGCTGGGCAAGGTTTGCACTGCAGTCCAGTCCTGGATTGGTGCATTGGTTGCCTAGTTTGTTGTCTAGTTTTCTGGTACACTGCAGAGAAATTTCAATGCGGCGTGGCTTGAATAATGTGTACATCACGAAGCAGGACAGGAGTACGGGGTCCAGACTTGAGAGATACGCTAACCGTGTGTTGACTGACTTGACGTTGAGATGGGGTATAGTGCTAAGTCAACATAAAAATCATACAACTATTCCGGTATACATCAGTTAGATAACCTTGGCCGATAAAGAAAAGTTACAGCAAACCATCTTAAAAAATGATGGTGAAACAGACACCCATAGCCCATCTCAGGCGGTACAGGCAGAACTCAACGCCGAGCCTTCGAATCTTTCCCCTTCTTCCCTCTTTCTTGCCGCTGCCAGAGAGTGCCGCCAAAGACTCGCAGAGTAGTGAGGATTATTCTCCATCTCTCGCCCCTAGTTTTTAGTGGCAAGTGGCAACACAACAGCTAAGGTGCTCGTGGAATCAGACGTGGTGGCGGTGATCTTGCTCGACGCCTACGATGACGAGGCCGCTTAGACCTGTTCAATATAGGCCCGGCCTAGCTGGCCCGACCCGACCTAGCCCGAAAAAGCCCGAGCTCGGCCCATGAGCGGGTCGGGCTCGGGCCTGAAAAGTGCAGCCCGCCGGCCCGAAAAAGCTTGATATTTTTGAAAAAACCCCAGAAAGCCCGGCCCGGCCCGGAAAAGCCCGAGGTCGGGCCGGGCTCGGCTTTGATTTTTTGCAAATTTGCCGGGCCGGGCCAGGCTCGGGCCTCTGGTTTTTAGGCTGAAGACCGGCCCGGCCCGGCCC
>CM002485.1:12748265-12759143 GCA_000325765.3 Leersia perrieri
GGCGCACGGCAAAGGCTTGTTTGCCGTGCAGTTATATGCCGTGCAGCCTTTGCCGTGCGCATAGGAAAAAACCGCACGGCAAAGGCTTTGCCGTGCGGATTTGGGGCTTTGCCGTGCGCTCCAGGCGCACGGCAGACACCCTGTTTCCCGTAGTGCGAGATACCGCTCGTTACGGGCTTCCTGTGATATCTGCAGTGCTGCACGAATCACATCCTTCTCCACCGTTGCAGCATTCGGGCTGAACAAGATAGAGGATTTGTTGGTATTGATCACCTGACCTGAAGCCGCCTCATACAATTTCAGCACTCGTTGTAGCTCCTGGGCATCATCCCTTCGGGATCTCATCAAGATCAGAGAATCGTCCGCAAAACAAAAGTGGTTAATCCTTGGAGCTTCCCTACACACTCTTACTCCTTCAATCTTCCCATCAGCTTCCGCCTTTGCTAGCAACCCCGGAAGTCCTTCAGCACATTGATACAACTTCGTGTTTTTCTATGGGTTTCATGAGAAATATTTTTTATATTTGCAACAGTGCTCTTTTAAATGTATGATGGAATAAATCCAGCACGCATGTTCGTTATAGGCCTCTTCCCAAATTAAGAAAAAAAAAGTAATATCACAAAAGTATTGCTCATAGCAAGACTACATTTTTAGGTGTTGTATCCCAAAACCATATATTTAGCATGAAACTTAACACAAAATTATAAATTGAAGATGATGTATCACAAAATTAACACAAAACTGTAGATATAGTATGACTTTAGTTAAAAAAAAACATATTTATAGGTCTAACATAGCATTTAGTGCTAGGGATTTAAACTCTAAAATGTAGTTTTGTGATAATTTCACTATTAAATACGTAGTTGTATGATATTTAGACTTAAAACTACAGTTTTTGGCTTTTTTTTTTGTAAAATCTATAATTTTGTGATATAACATCTTATGCTGTACATCGACCTATCGAATATGGCATTCATATAACCAGGAGATCGTTAATACCAAGACTTACAACAAAGCGCAACAAACACATAGGGGAGATGATATTTACATAGGTCACCCCCAATAATAAGAGTAATAGCCCTACATTCTGTTGGCTGGAGTCCTCTTTCCTTATCGATAGACAAGCCTTGTCGCCGAGTACAATGGTCTGCTATGGAGGCTAGTCTAACCTATCGACTAGATTATATAGGATATTTGGGTTTATATGTGAGACTATTCGATGGCGTGTGGGCGAGTTGACAGGTCTCTTCCGTAGGGCTTTGATGTCTCAGGCGAATTGATGTCTTCAAAGTTTTGATAGCTTTCTGCTATCTTGTGTTTTGTGTCCTTGAATCCCATAGAGGCATGTATATTTATACCTCCAAGGAGTGCCGTGTCATGGTCGGAATTAGGAGCTTTGATAAGAAATCATGGTTAGATAAAAAAGAAATTAGGTCTATACTATTCGGATTGTGTCCTCCGTGTATAGCATAGTTTCCTTTTCTAATATGTATCATACTATATATAATCGGTGGGTCTTCATCCATGCATGTAAAGGTATCCGTAATGCGTGGTTTTCTTACACGTTAATACAGGATAACCCTATACATATATTAAATTTGTTGTGTTTTGCGATAGTTTGGTCAAACCATATTTCTTTAAAATATAGGAGACGCCGAGATGGAATCAACTATACCCCATCTGATCATGTAACAATGCAATCAATGATCACCTCTACCATGATCATCTTTGTGGGAGGGAGCCATGCATGCATGCATGGGGAATGTGTGGGGAGCATGTCTTTGGTTCCTCTTGGCCTGCCTAAACAATCAAGGGACCAACCGACCAAGTCAACCGTTGCCTCCCCTTCCCCTTGCCTTCCACCACACAGACGCAGGACGTGCATGGCATCAACCCTGCGACAATTGCAAGCGCTGTGGGCTGTGTGGCCTTTATCTCTCTCTCCTCGCCGTGTTTCTCTCTCAAACCCAACGCATTGCTCGCTCCTCCTCTCCCTAGCCAAGCTTGCTACCAATTGTGCCGTCCTCTCCCCTGCAACCTCCCTCCATTCCCTCAGAACTCTCTTTCTCCTCTCCTCTCTTCTCTCACCAATGGTGATCGATCGATCTCTCTATCTGTTTCTTTCTTTCTTCGCCGATCAATGGATCGAGATGATGATGCAGTGATTAATGGATCATGATTAATGTGGTTGGTGCAGGCGAATTCGGCGTCAGGGCTGGCGGTGAACGACGAGTGCAAGCTCAAGTTCCAGGAGCTGAAGGCGAGGAGGGGGTTCAGGTTCATCGTGTTCAGGATCGACGACAAGGCGATGCAGATCAAGGTGGAGAGGCTCGGTGAGACCGCCGAGGGCTACGACGACTTCGCCGCCTCCCTCCCCGCCGACGAGTGCCGCTACGCCGTCTACGACCTCGACTTCGTCACCGACGAGAACTGCCAGAAGAGCAAGATCTTCTTCTTCTCCTGGTTGGTATCGTTTGCCTCCTAATTGTACTTGTACCCTACCAAATTCAAAAATATTTCAAAAACTGCAAAGTCAAATCCAGAAATTTTTGGGCCGAAGGTACTCTTGAAATTGAAACAAATTTTGGTTAAATTTGAATAAAAATTTAATGTGTCATCTCGTTGCATGTCCAGGTCGCCTGACACAGCGAGGACAAGGAGCAAGATGCTGTACGCGAGCTCCAAGGACAGGTTCAGGAGGGAACTGGACGGAATCCAGTGCGAGATTCAGGCCACTGACCCCAGCGAGATGAGCCTGGACATCATCAAAGCCAGAGCTCACTGATCAATCACACAAAAAGACCCAACACCAGCTTAATCAACGTCGCCTTCTTCGCCTCAGATCCACGCATTACAAACATATATATGCCCGTGTGGATTAATATACCATTGATTTTTGATTGTTTCTGTATCCTTTAAATTTAACCTAATTTGATCCTCGCAAAAAGAAAAACCTACCGTTTTGAGAGACCATATATATATATGTTATTATTCTGATATTGAAGTCGTCCAAGAGTATTACTCTATGGCAATTCCTCAATGTCATCTATTTTTCTTCTGCTTATATCTTCAGCTATTCTTCTTTGTAATCTGTAAGTTGTACTAATGCAATTTGTTGGCAACAAGAGTACACCTTTCTTTATTCATGTATCTTCTATCATTACACGTGATGTTAATAGTAAATTGTGAACAACAATATTTACTGTGTTCAAACATAGAGATGCAGGGCTAGTCCTTCGTGTTTCAAGCTATGCCTTGTTTGTCATGCTGTGGTTCCTGTTCTATATCAGATAAGGTCTGACTTTCTGATCAGAGGAACTTCATCTATCTTGCATTGAGTGCCTAATTGTGGGCATGGCTGTCTGACTCTGAATGATAACACACTCAGGGGCACTTGAAAACACTGGTATAATATGTAGAACACATCACTTTAGTTCATCCGAAAAAAAAGAAACCAACATGTATTGGGCTCTTGGCATACTCCAAAACTGAGTAACCATGCAAGTTACAAAACAAAATAAAGTGAACACAGTAATATGTAGAAAACGAACATTGAACACAGAGTTTATCAGATGTCCATCAAAGACTTTCATATCCAATTTAGGAAATGCACAAAAACAGCAGCGCACATTTATACGTTTTCACTATTCAGTGCCTCTCATTGATAAACAATTTTATTTCGATGATAAACACACTTTTATTCAGATGATAACATCTTCACATACTAACCTACACCATATTGAGCATAACATTATACAGCTGTTATTACTATACAAAGCTGGGACATTTTCATCCATTAGAAACAAAATAAACTAAAAAAACACTTTATTACATGAACCAAGAGGTGCTTCGGCACCCAGGCTCGTCTTTAACTATACATCCTTTCATATATAACTTATAGCCGGTAAACATCATACTTATCTGTTGTATTGCTGGTTTATCTATTATTGCATCAGCAGAAGATTATTTACAGTAGCATTTACATTACCCGTTCTCATCAGGTCCTAAAAATTGGTTGAAGAAAAAATATTAGTGCATGCCAGTGTGTAAGGTAATAACTACATCTTTTTTAGACAATAATAGCATGTACATCTAGAGTTGAGAGAAAATAGAAGGGTACCTCAATAATTAGTTCATCAGGGATATGGGGTAAAACCTCTCGTACTCTATCTACCAAGGAGAGAACCTCCGGCATACTACCATTCACGGTTCTTGCAGTGCCACGGAGCCGCAAGCCAGCAGCTGAGGCACCATCAGACCTTGAGGTGGATGGAACTATTGAAGTTCCTGCAACTGGCTCCGGCCATAGACTCCAGGTGGCATCTGTATTCCCATAATTGTCAGTCACAGAAGTCAACTGCCTCATCATCATCTGAACTCCACTAAGCCCCACTGATGTCACGGCACTGGAAGAACTGGGATTGTCCATCCCAGGGCTCGACCATGGCGGTGCCCAGCTAGAATCAAGACCAGCACCTCTGCACCACCCAACACCTATGCATCAGTTCTGTAAAATCCTATGCATCACAGAATATGACTATAGGCACGAGTATAGGGATATGGTGAAACCAAACAATTACTGATCTGGCAAGTACGTGCATGCTAAATTACATCTGAGAGATATAAGTCATACACTCATTCTCACACCACATAAGTAGGGAGAGAAAAGAGCCGATGCAACGGAGGAAAGATATGGCCCGACCCACCTGCAGTAAATGACTTTTCTGGCCCTTTCCAGGCCAACTAACCCACCTGCACAGACCTAGCCCCTTCTCTCTGCCTCACCACGATTGTCCATGTAGGTCACGTCAACCCCCCCCCCCCTCCACACACACACGTGGCTTTTACGGTAACTATTTATGCTTATGCAGTAGTGCACTACTATATTGCCAGTAAGTAGGCTACATGACAGTTAGCTATTTCTACATTGGCACAAAACAGCCTCTTCCTCAAAGGCACCTGCTGGCTGCTGCTTTTGCTCCTGAAGCTCCCATTTTGTCTGCCTGAAGTTGGCAACTGGCTGGGACTTCCATGCTTCCCACATGTTGTCCAGTTAGCATGGAGTAACAAATATGGGATGCTGTCAGGCTGATTTGTGGATCCACATTGTAAGCCGATGTGTGGACTGATGGTATGTAGTTATTTCATAAAGTTGAGCACAAAAAACTGTAGTTTTGTGAAAGGATCCTTAAAGATGTATATTTATGATAATTTTGAAAAGACATGCGTAGGTTTTGTTAAGTTGCATGCACCGACCAGTGCAACCCAAAATCCTAAATTGTTGGGGAAAGGCAAGCAATTCACTTTATACACTCCAACACTCCCCCTCATGCGAGACCCCCTCAAGTCTCAAGCATGGAATATTAGAGTGGGCGACAATTATTTGATTTAATTGCGTGCTAGCCAGGATTCGAACTCGAGACCACTGGCTCTGATACCATGTTAAGTTAGTACTGGTACTATAGTGGGTGCAGCCAATAGCTTCTATTCACATCACTATAAAAAGAATACAGTGAACAATGTAAACAATTAACAATGAGATATTAAAACATTCCAAGCTAGTTATACACACCTCCAAACAGCATCTGAAGGATTCTGATGATCAATAGGATGTTCATGACCAAGAACCCTCTGCTGGTTCAATCCCATATTAAGTTGTTCAGTGATTAGCTGAACGTTTCCTGCCTCCGTTGCAGTAGATCTTGTATGTCCTTGAGATGACAGAAAGAGCGGTCTTCGACAAGTTGGACATGAGTAACCATCCATTAATCCTTGGTCCAACCTACACATAGCAATTACAGGGGGATAAAATGGAACATCAATTTGCTTTGGTCACATTTGATGGTAAGACATGAATTTATATATAATTGCTAAGCAGATATACTTTTGTTCGTGCAAAAGCTTTGCATATTTTTGTATTAAGAGAGAAGCAAAAATCAGTACAGTTGTACAAAAGAACAGCGAAGGGAGCTGAACATCAGAGTAGATCTGAAATACAACTAATACCGTCATTAATACAGAGTAATTAACAACTGTAACTTCTTTGCACCAGCTTGCTGCCAGGCTTCAATGTCGTCAAAGATCTTTGTGAGAATCTGACTAATAATTTTCTCAGAAGGTCAATAGAAGGACTATCAACCATGCTATTTTCCTTATGCACAGATAGGCTGACAGACATTTAAGTCAACAGTAAAATAAGAATCTTGATCCCATACTTTCGTAAGTTAATTTGGAATATGTAAGATCAAATAGCCAATGGAGTATATGCATAGCTACAGCCTGCACTTTCTTATGAAAATAGTTGGAGCGCAATTTCCAGAAAATAGAAGTGGATTTGCTAAAAGGTTCTCTGTAGGACATTAACTGCAAAATAGTGAAATTGTACCAAACACAATCAATTGCAAATTAGTAAAAGGAACTGGGTACATACCACGACCGCAAGCAGGATAGATGAAACAGATGGTTGCACGACAACTTTTTAGCTCGAGCCATTGGTCCCTAGGAGTTGCAGGTGTCAAAACAAAATCAGAGACACAGGCAGCAACAAAACACCACAGAGCTTTCTGAAAATCTAGAAAATTGTATACCCTACAGATGGCACACTCATCGTCGTATGCACAGATTTCATCATATGTAGCATCTGGAAGTGCTCCATCGAGTGAACTAAGTGCCTTTCGTAACTTTACATATGCTTTTATCCGCTTTAAAAATGAAGCTATAAGAGCCTGCGAACATTTTCATGATTCCAGTAAGTACATCATACATATTTACTGAAGAATCACAGTCTATCGACAGAGCTAGCAAGTGAATGTCACACTTACACGCAAGTTCAATAGGAGAACAGCATCAACCAGATGAAACGCCATACCACGGAGCCAGAAGATCATTGAATAATGACCAAGTGACATTAATAAGCTTATCAAGTCAATGACAAAACCAAAATTTCTGACAAGTCTGCCTCTCCACTCAGAAAAAGATCCTGCATTTACAAAGCATGATTAGACCTGGTGATAAACTGGAGATAGATCAAGACATGCATGTACAGGGACTAGAAATGGACTCTGTCCTGCCCAACCTGAACTGATAATATTTCAACATATTATACAGCAAAATTTACAGTATTACAAACAGATCAGACCAACATAACTAATGTCAGACGTGTGAATGAAACCTCTATTATGTACTCTGGCCTGCCATAAAAGGTTTCGTTTTTAGCCATTGGCATGGCTTTTGGAAAAGAGAAAAGTTTGATCATCAATTTATATGAAACTGTTTATCGAGACAAATGTACATGTACTTTCTTCTAGCCAATCTAAGTATTCATAGATATGTTATATGTCAGATATATTTGGCTGGTCTAATCCTTCGGCCGACACGGCAATGTTATAGGTCAATGATAAAACAGTTTACTGTATGCATTTTATAATGTTGCTTTTCCACTGGATCTAGTGTCTACATCTTGTCTAGGTTAGTGGTAACCAGTTAACCACGAAATTCATACAGTGGTAGTCTGCATTCTCAGCCTGCAAAAACTGTATTAAACGAGTATCTGAGCACTGAAGAAAAAGTAGATTATCACCTGCTGCTTGCTTATAAGACTTTTGGAAATCAAGATAGTCCACACCGCTGTCCATCTGATGTCGCTGCCATATGTCAAACAACTGAAATCCATGCACCATGATTGACTGCCAGGAAAATACTATGTGAGAAAAGGTTGAAAGTTTCTCAGAAGTAATAATGGCATGCTAATAAACACTCATAAAGTTTTCAGTTCGCATTTAAAAGCACCACCTCCTTCAAGATTAAATGTCATGCTGACTTATTTGATAGTGCAAGATCATTAATTTATTATAAATATAAAAGAAAAGATAAGGAGCTAATATTTCCCACAATCTGGGTTGAAGTACCTGCAGTGTCTCAAAGCCAATACTAAGCGGCTCAAAAAACAGAAGCCAAAATATTTTAGAATTACACGACTTGCAGAACCCAACACAAAGCTTTATCCTGGAGAAGATAGACAATAAAATACTTGTGAGTTTGTTGAAGAGAAGCAAAATTATTCTTACATCAATTGCACCAGAGCTTGTAAAAGTATTATGAGCTACAGCTGTATTGGATGATATCATAAGTTCATAACAAAACGAAATAAGGTGAACTGAAACATCAATATGGTAAATCAATTCTGTCATAACAGATGTTGCTAGTTGCTAGATATTTTAAGGGATAATAACTTCATTTTGGAAGTGACATCATGCATCTCTGACATCTGCACTATCAAAATAGTCACATGTACTTGACACATATTATAACTCTGGGAAGCAAAGAAAAAACATATATGTAAATAATATTTCTAAACAACACACAGTCAAATGCAGACTAACCAGGGAATATTACCATAGTAGATCAGTCGATAGAACCAGCAATAGTGCAGAATATACACGAAAATATTTTGATGGAGTTGCTGACGGTGAAGCATTGAGCTGTTCAAGGCGTTCTCTAGCCAATGACTGGAACATCTGGATACAAGAGAAATTTCAGTTAATGTGCAGGTATAGTCACAATTAGTAGAAGTTGTAAAACCTTACCTTCAGTGAACAAAGAAGGCCCAACCAACTCGACCAAAGAATAATTTGTTGAGAATTAGGAGGCACGACCAATGGGAGAAAAGTTCCCTGTAATACAATAAGGATCATTGGCAATTATTCACATGGCAGGCAACAAGTATATAACTAAATAACTGTAAATTGATCATATACCCTTCATTTAGATTGAAATTGAGGATGTACCCTCCTAGCCCACATATCAGGGACCTCAGATGACCCAATATGCCAGTACCATGGGAGAGTAAATCCTCAATTTTCAATTTAAAGGGAGAGTTTATGATCTATCCCATAATAACTGTAGTCTTCAATTCTACAAAAGGACAACAAAGCTTCAGGGAAAAATTGGATTATCCGCTTATTGGACTTGTGCAAAGATTGGCAAATTAGATTGTCCATGTATTATGACTGATAGTCATTAAACAAAGTGTATGTCTGTATATTTTTCTAAAAATAACTGCTTGAAATTCACTGAATTATATTGTCTTATCAAACATAAAACTGGAAAAATCATGTTAGAGTTAGACTCTTGTTTTGGAACTACAAGCAGAAAGTCAGGGGAAGAGTCAGAAGCAGTAGAAATATACACATAAAAGGGGCATAAAAAGATTCACATGCATGCATGCATGCCTGCAGATGTGTGTAAGAGAGAGAGAGAGAGAGAGAGAGAGCGAGCGAGCAATTACCTTGTAAAGCACATAGTTAATAATGTGTTCCAACACCTTTCTAGTCTCAGAAGAGGTTAATTGAACAAAAAAAAGTGTCTGCATAAAACAAAAACAACATTAACACTGTTATTGGTAATATGACAGGCATACGTTGAATATAGCTAAGCTGTGACATCCTCTTTACTGAAAATCATTAAAAGAAGCCTGGATGTCAGGAAAAATGATTTCAGCATATCTTGGATTGAAACAAGGAAGGAAGAACCTTCAATGCCTTCAAAAAGGTCAGCTGGGCACCTGGCTTTGTAATGCTCCCTCCTTCCCAATATGTATGGCGTTATTTAGCTCAAAAATGAGCTAACCAACGTCATACAAAAGTAAAAGGAGGGAGTATTATCAAACATTATTTTTCTTTCATTGATAAATCACTAAGAAACTAAAGACATGGTGTCTCTAGTATGGCAGCCTAGAAGTTTAGCTTCCTTTGTAAAATAAAAATCCTAGAACATATGCACCATGTTTGCACTAAAAAATGAATGCATACATGGAAGAGGAGCATTTCCAACATAAAAATGTGTTGATTGAACTACAAGATTGGCTCAAACTCCAATTCTCCTTTTTAGCGATGCCTATGAAAGTAGAAATAATTGAGTACAGCCCACTAACATGAACCATGATCTAGATGTATCAATACAAGTTCTTACATGAATACAAAACCGTGTGCACAAAAATGAGTCCGGAAGGAAAACAAGATGAACCAAGTCACATATTATCAGAATAGCTTATGCTCTGTCAAAGCCACAGCCCTAAGCAGCATATAACACCAATTCAGAGACATTTCAAAATCCCCATGCATCGCACAATGATAGTATTACATATAAATAATCAAGTTGTCAAGGACTGCAGTATTCAAGTCTAATGTGTGATAGAGATGATATTGGCATTGCTACTCCCCATGAGTTCCAAGTTTCAACTACCACCATTTGTATGGGTATCTACGGCCATCATAAGCAGCAATCAAAACATTGAAGCTACTCTAACTGAAATGAAACTCCTGACAACTTGTGATTCTTTGCAATCAGCTACAAACACATATATCCATACTAAATCATAATCTTACATATCCGAAGACCACAGAATAAAAGAGAAACAAAATGTATTTCTCTGATTTAAATGAAGTAAAAGCATCCACCCTAACTAAACAGATTAAGCTTATGTCTATCTAAGCATCAAGTCACAGCACCCAAATTGAATCAACAAATTGAACAGGCAGAAAAACAACCTCCAGCTTCCCAACTTCCCTCTGGCATATGTTATTCTAGCATAAATTATTGCATACATTACTGGCAAGTGGTCAACAGACAAAGGTTATTTCCCCCAAATTGAAATGGCCGCGTGGCCCAGAGCGAGAAGCTCTCCCCACCCCCACCCATCCCAGCAAAGTGATGACGAACCAAAGGTACGGACGAGGAGGCATTCGATCGACCGCCGTCTCTACCTTGAGCGCGAGGATGGCGACGAGGAACACGTGCGCCGCCAGATTCGCGAGCAGCGCGACGGACACGTGCGAGCTCAGCACGGTACCGAGCCAGTCCCCTCCCCCGCCATCGGGC
>CM002485.1:12759243-12813845 GCA_000325765.3 Leersia perrieri
AGGAGGGACGCCGCCCACCACTGCAGCGCGGCGGCGCTTGCCGCGGTGGAGGCCGCGGCGACGTAGAGGCTGTTCACCGCCGGTGCCATGCGCCGCGCATCGGATGTCGCCGCCACCGCCGCCGCGCGCGCCCTACCTACCTATACCTAACCCTAGGCGAGGAGGCCTCGTCGTCGTCGCCGTCGCCGTCGCCGATTCGGCGGGGATGCGGGGAATCGGTGGGCTTTGCGTGCGGTGCGGGTTTCTCGAAGAAAGGCGACGGCGGCTTTATTTTGTGAGTCGCGAGGGACGCCGTGAGGTGGGCGGAGGGGGGAGGAAGGTGGGGAGGGGACAAAATTATTGACGACGGGGTATGGATAGATTGGAATTGATTATGTTAATTAAAGTCTATAGATATTTGACGGGGTTTAATACGAGTGGGTTTTGCGTTTTGGTCCCTGCGAGTTGACGCAATATGGATTTCGTCCAAAAATATGTATTTGCTTTACATTAACCATTTTATAAGCTACTGCCGTTTAACCATTCGTCTTATTTAAAAAATTAGGGAGTCATTATTTATTTTTTTATGATTTGCTTTATTAAAAATACCTTAGGTATGACTTGTTATTTTTTACATTTACGATAATTTTTTGAATAAAACGAATAGTCAAACGTTAAAAACCAAAAATTAAAAACGACAAGTATTTTCGGACAAAGGGAGTAGATTATAAAAGTGAGACATATTTGGTAATACTGTGTACATTTTGGGCAGTTCTCATTAGAATTTAATTCTCTTCAATAAAGTGACATGATAACACTTTTGATGATGTAGCAGAGAATTAATAAAGAGAGAAAGATGAAATAGGTTTCATTTAGATGAAACCTTGTATTTATATTGTTTTTTGAATGTAGTTTGTGTTCTCTATATATTGCTATGAAGTAGTAATATTTTGGTTCGATTCAACCATCCATTAAACGTCTTTTGCTTATGTGGCCTTCTTGAGAATATAAAAAAACTACACTAAACCTAAAGAACTAAATGCAATCAGTTATTTGAGGTTGAAATCGATTAATGCAAAAGTTGGAGCTCGTAACAAGTGTTCCTGCATCATTGTGTCCAGATTCATACATAAAAATTGTTTTCATGGGATGGAGGTTGTAGGCCATATATACAAGGATTACTACGAAAACAAGAAATAGTTTATCAACAATTTTAAAAATCCGCATGTTATAACAAATTTTAGATGGTCAATTAGTATATTTATCTTCATTCTCCCATTTTTCTACTTTTTATCAGATGCTGTCTTTTGACTCTTTGCGAATAACTAGTTCGGGTATAAAATTATATTGAACCGTAATATCATTCTATATTAATATTCTCTCCCTTTTATACTAGGATTTCTTATTGTTCCTCATAATACTCCTAAAAAATTCAAAAGCAAGATATGGACTAGGATATGTATATGTGTCTTAATGTGGGTTAGTAGTACACAAAGGCTGCGTTCCTTTCTCCATGTTGGGAGAATTGGCAAATTAAAATAGTAGTGCACGTAAAACGAGAAACGTTATTAGCACTTAATTAAATGAGTATTAACTATTTTAAACTTTAAAAATAGATTAATTTGGTTTTTTAAACAATTTTTGTGTAGAAAGTTTTTCAAAAATACAGTTTGATAGTTCGGAAAGCATGCGCATAAAAAAGACAGAAAAAACTGTTTGAAGTTGCTACTATAAAAAAAGAGGGAGAATTTTCGTGTAGAAAATTAAATGTGCACTGTTTCCGGTGGTTACAAATGAACACACCCAAAAGGCAAAAAAATAAAAAAGTCATTGTTCCCCGTGCTTGGTACTCCTACTTACGTTTTGACACTTTGATATGATTCGCTTCAAATGTAGGTGTGTTTGTGCAAAACTGCAGTTTCTGGAAGGGATTAAAAACCCAGTACGGCCTGCACTGGAGGGAGAGGCGCGTGGGGCGGTTGGCGCGGCCAGGCCGGTGGGCCCCGCGCGTCGGTGAGTACCGGAAAAGCGAGAGGAGGGGTCGGTCGGTAGGTGGAGCCCGTGCTCGCCCGCCCGCCGTGGCGTGGTGGCGGGAGCAGGAGCAGGAGCAGATGCAGCAGATCGATTGAGCAAGGCAAGCAAAGCAAACGGTGACATGAGTTCGAGCGGCGGCTCGGGTCGGGTCGTAAAGGGTCGGCGGTCGCGGAGCGCCGACGCAACGCGATGGTCTGGTCAGCCGTGCGCCGCCACGTGAGACGAGACGATTAGACCTTTCTTCTTAAAACTTTTAAGAATCTATCTCCGCTTGCTAATTCACGCCGTCCCTCTTATCCGTAATCACATGGATGTTAATTATCTTATTGGACAGTCATGAATTAGTTTATCAGAGGCTTTGTCGCTTTATATATGCATGTTTGCTTTCTGGACTTCTCGGATACTCTGAATACTTGTACCCATGTAATCTAAACACAGGAACATAGCCCATTAATTAACAACTATCACTCAAAAAACTATAGAAAAATTTGTATACACATCAGTAAAATTTTATATTAAAATTCATTATAGTTTAGCCGTATCAAAAAGATGAAAAATCTAACAGCTTTTGGGCTAAAAATATATCAGAATTTTGTCTTTTTAATACTCTTTGTGTATAATGAATTTTAAAATGAAACTTTTATATATGTGTAGTACTATTGGAAGTACATGTACAAATCTTTTTAGAATTTTTCGTGATATTTGTTAGTTGGTATGTACGGAAAGCCTTGTGTGTATAGTATATGTTAATTTCCTGTAACCCCAAATCACCAGTGAAATGGAAGTCATGAATGGTTACAGTTTGGAAGAAGGATAATACATACCAACATGCTGAAATCAGGAAAATTAGCAGCACCACATGTGTGAGTAGAGGAATGAGGTGTCCGGAGAAATTTAAGTAGTTGCCAGTTTTATTTTTGGTAACTCTCTAAATGCCACATTTAAAATAGATCTTACAAATAGGACATGACTAGACAAATACCGGACGCAAGTTAGGCCTTAGCGTGCGACCCTCCTAAAAAATAAAAAGTCCACTCCATCTAAAAAAGACATCATCCACCTATACTTTAAATACAAATATCTCTTAATCTACTCATCCAATCTACAATCTGATTATACCGTTGTGTTCGTAACAATTAAATCTTTACAACAAGATCTCACATGATTATATTTTTGATGAAAAATCATAAATTACTTTTATGATATGTCTAAATCACTTTTAGATTTCACTAAGTTACTTCTTAGAAATACAAAAGTTACATCCTACAGAAAAGTTACATCCCTCAGAACTGAAAAGTTACATCCACATCTTATAGAAGTTACATCCTTCACAAATAAAAGTTACATCTCTAGAATTAAAAATACATCCAATAGAAAATTACATCCCCAGAACTAAAAGTTACATCCATCAGAACTAAAAGTTACATCTACATCTTTCAAAAATTACATCCTTTAAAATTAGTACTTACATCCTCTAGAACAAAAGTTATATTCTATAGAAGTTACATTATATACAAGTTACATCCCTAGAATTAAAAGTTGCATCCCACAGAATTAAAAGTTGCATCCACATCCTATAGAAGTTACATCCTTCACAAATAAAAGTTATATCCTATAGAATTAAAGATACATCCTATAGAAAGTTACATTCCCAAAACTAAAAGTTACATCCCTCAGAACTAAAAGTTACATCCACATTCTATAGAAGTTACATCCTTCAAAATTAATAGTTATATCCTCTAGAACAAAAGTTACATTCTATAGAAGTTACATCACTCGGAACTAAAAGATATATCTTCAGAATTAAAAGTTATATCCCCAGAACTAATTTGTGATTTTTCATCAAAATATAATCATGTGAGATTTTGTTGTAAAGATTTAATTGTTACGAACACAACGGTGTAATCAGATTATAGATCGGATAAGTAATCTAATAGAAAATTTCATAAGAAGAAAAAAAAAGAGACACAACCTAATACCAAGTACTTGCATGCATATCTAGCAATAAGCAATATATGCAATAAGTAAAATGGCATGTGAAATGTCCATTTTACCCTCGGTGGATAGGTTAAAACTATATATGCACACATCCATCTTTTTCTGGTCACCAATAAGCTCTCACACACATATAATAGGCGTTTGCTGACATATATCAATTAGTTATCCTTTGGTACCAACCATTGTCGCAACCACATGATGCAGTAGTATGCACATAATCAGAACCCTCCCGTGATCAATATTGATGCAGTGACAAACATGCTATGAAGCCGAAGCAAATATGACGACATATATATACATAAAGGGTACTCTCCACATGATAAACTTTCCAATGTCTAACTCACAGACCAGTTCCGGGACGAAACAAGAGATATTAATTCATACTTTAAAAGTAATAGATTACTTGGAGTTTCCACCTGATCATCCTACTCGACACCAATCGGCAATCGATTGCCACCTGATGCTAAATTCATATATAGTACAAAAAATAAGTCTACTCTAGAGTTTGTGCCTTGCACCACCTGATCCTACTCGGCCGAGGAATCATCATCGGTCTCTTACTGTCCTACTCATCATCAACATCATACTCGAGAAACGCTTCCCCATTGCGCTTGTACTGATCGATGATGTCGGCTTCTTGGGCACAGATCATGTCAAAAGCCCTGATAGCGCTAGCGACGTCCTCATGGAGGCTACCGCAGATCGTCTCGTCGGTCATGCGCTCCACCATGCCGGCGAGCCTGCCAATATTGTACGCCTCGAGCGGCGACCTGCTCATCAGCTTGTCGATGTAATCCTGTTCCACCTTGCGGACGACCTTCCTCCTCTTTCGCTTCGGCTCCTGCTCCGGCACATCAGGGAACGAGTCGAACATCTTCGGCCGCACACGAGGGGTCGGGTCGAACATCCCCGGCCAGAGGGGACCCACCTTGGGCTCATCGCTCCACACGCGACCCACCTCGGACTCGACGCTCGTCTCCACCATCTACTCCTTCTCTCGGCTTCTCGATCGAGGCTAGATGGAATATGTAGCGTTGGTGTCGGCCGCGGATGTTGGGTTTGGGTGAGGGGAAGGCAAGGGGCGGGCACGTATATAAAGAGCCTGAAACCCTACGCGGCCCACGTTGGTCCGAGTCGGACTCTGTCACGAATTGTATTCGGTTTCTTCCTATGCCCAGCCAGCGGCAGTCCGCAATTTTACAAAAAGATCCTCGGGCTTACGCGTAATTCCTCTAAATTCCCTAATGAGGCGGGGCGTGGGAGGAGGTGTTGTTCTTGACGGTGCATGTAGGCAGCGACGGAGGCGGTGCCGCTAGGTGAAGACGATGTTCCTCCTTGCACCAGAGACGTACAGGGAGCCTATCGACGAGGAGCTTCGTCACCTTCATCGGAGGCCACTCTCATCTCCTGGGTCTAACACGGTCACCTGCATCAAGCAAGATCAGGTATGTTAATGTGGAGAGCGTGTGGTTTTCACGCGACGCCTACCTGCTGCTTGATGAAATGCCAACTTGGAAGTGCCTTGGTTTGGTTGTTTTTTGATAGGTACTGGAATTCCCCATATGGGTAGCCGGTCGCAGTCTTTGTTGATCGATTAATTGGGAAGGTATGAGTGGTTATTTCAAGGGATGGGTTAGTTAGATCCATACCATTATAAATTTACTGTTTTTGAAATATACTATTATTATTTGCGTATTTGTAACGATGCCAATCACGCTTGTTGTAATTATAGTGGTGCTACTCAAATACGTATTATGCACGTGATGGACCAAAATGCCCTCATCTTCAACCTTCATCCCCTTTCATCTCTCTAATTTTACCGTCGGGTGTCTCTCTCCGCTGACAGCCCGCCGCCGGAGAGTTGGACGACGAGAGAGGTTGCCACCCCCGGAGGGACGAGTTGCACTACAAGAAACCTGTTAATTCATGACGGATTCCGAAAACGTCGTTAAGGGTGCATCATCTGTGACGATCGCTATTTTTTCGTCATGGCTCTATAGTAGTGGATATTAGCACCCATAATATAGTGATGTTTTATAAAATTCGCCACCGTATAGCCCACTGCCTAGTGACATTCCATAAAGTTTGTCATGGATGAGCTTGAGGGCAAGCAATACGGCAATACCTAGTGACGTGGTGCAGTGCTAAGGAGGAAAAATAAATAAAAATATATGTCAATGTTATCTATTAGATGAAAAATATATGTCAATTGGTCGCCTCTACCGGGCTCTTCGCGCTCCTCGCATGGTGCCGTGGCTCTGAATAGATTTCACCTTACAAATATGCCACTGAAGAGAGGTTGATCCCTAATTATTTGTTACTTTTGCTAAGTTGGCATGCCAAATTAGCTCGCCGGTATGCATATGGCATGTGAAATGTCCATTTTACCCTCGGTGGATAGGATAAAACTATATATGCACACATCCATCTTTTTCTGGTCACCAATAAGCTCTCACACACATATAATAGGCGTTTGCTGACATATATCAATTAGTTATCCTTTGGTACCAACCATTATCGCAACCACATGATGCAGTAGTATGCACATAATCAAAACCCTCCCGTGATCAATATTGATGCAGTGACAAACATGCTATGGAAGCCGAAGCAAATATGACGACATATATATACATAAAGGGTACTCTCCACATGTTAAACTTTCCAATGTCTGACTCACAGACCAGTTCCGGGACGAAACAAGAGATATTAATTCATACTTTAAAAGTAATAAATTACTTGGAGTTTTCACCTGATCATCCTACTCGACACCAATCGGCAATCGATTGCCACCTGATGCTAAATTCATAGTACAAAAAATAAGTCTACTCTAGAGTTTGCGCCTTGCACCACCTGATCCTACTCGGTCGAGGAATCATCATCGGTCTCTTACTGTCCTACTCATCATCAACATCATACTCGAGAAACGCTTCCCCATTGCGCTTGTACTGATCGATGATGTCGGCTTCTTGGACACGGATCACGTCAAAAGCCCTGATAGCGCTGGCGACGTCCTCACGGAGGCTACCGCGGATCGTCTCGTCGGTCATGCGCTCCACCATGCCGACAAGCCTGCCAATATTGTACGCCTCGAGCGGCGACCTGCTCATCAGCTTGTCGATGTAATCCTGTTCCACCTTGCGGACGACCTTCCTCCTCTTCCGCTTCGGCTCCGGCACATCAGGGAACGAGTCGAACATCTTCAGCCGCACACGAGGGGTCGGGTCAAACATCCCCGGCCAGAGGGGACCCACCTCGGACTCAACGCTCGTGCTCGAAGGCAGGGGAGGGTACGTACATAAAGAGCCTAAAGCCCTAGGTGGCACACGTTCGAGGTCCGAGTCGGACTCTGTCACGAAACCCTCTCGTGTTCGGTGTTCGGTGAACAGATGGGATCGGGGCCGAATCGCTGTGTCATTTAGCCCGTTTAAAAAATGTGCATTTAGGTTAAGCCCGGTGGGAACTTTAACCTGGCCCATTCCAGTTCTTTTCTCGCCTCACCGCCGGGAGAAAAGAAAACCGGGCCCAGCTATTTGGCATCCGGGCGCCCGGTTTTTCCGTTTGTTTCCATTACATCTATGTTATTTTCTATTTTTGCAGCTTTGTTCCAGATGGAAACAAATAGAAAGAAACGAAAAGTTCCAAATGGAAAATGAAATTTTCACAAAGGAAGAAAAAAAAAATCTGTTCAGAATAGGACAAAACTTTCGGTTTGACAGATTTCAAACTTTTAACTTGAAAGAAAAATGAACTTTCAAATAGAAAGAAAATTCAAAATAAAAGAAAAGAAAAATCCCAAAAAAGAAAAAAAAAAACTATCCCGGCGGGGTCGCGGCCTCGCCGCCTCCGGTGAGCCACCCATGCTCGTCGTCATCGTCCCACCGCCGTGGCTGCCGCCACCACCGCGCCACGGTCGCTCTCGCCGACGTCAACCCACCAGATACAGCCGACCGGCGCAGATCTGGACGGTGACGGCGAGGTGGAGGGAGGGTTGGGCGCGGCAACGACGGGGACGACAGGTGCGGAGAGGTCGGCATCGACGGACGCGAGGGGGAGGTCACTGTCGACAGTGTCGGTAGCTGGCGACGTGGTCGCGGGCGTCACGCAGGGGAGGTCGATGATGGCAACGACAGGCGCAGGGTGGCCACGCGCGACCTCCTCGTTGCCATCGTCGACGGGCGCTCGGAGTGGCGCAGCACGGGGAGGGTGCTCAACGCGCGGGCGCAACACAACGTCCCGCCACCGTCGACGACAGGCTCGCGCAGGGAAGGATGGCGCGCCACCGGCGGGGGAGGCCGCGGGACCTCATGGCCGCCGGCGCGCGGGTGGAGGAAGCGCGCGGCCAAGTCACCGGAGGGTGTGGGAGATGGCTGGGACGGGGCGCTCGCCGGGAGCGTCGTCGCCGACGGAGCGGCCTCGACGCGCCTCGTCGTCGCCGACGGAGCGGCCTCGACGCGCCTCGTCGTCGCCGGTGAATCGCCGGACTGAGCCCGATCTGGATCTGACGGAAATGTTAGAGAGAGGGATGGAAATGGGAAAGTAAGAGAGAAAAAGAGGGAAAGAAATATCTGGTTTCTCTGTTTATTTCCGTTAACAGATCGTCATGTGGTCCCACCTGGGAACTGAGCGCCCTGGGTGCTCGTGCGCCGATTAGGAATAGCGAAGAAAACCATCGAGTCAAGAGCGCGAGGAATTTTTCCTCGTCCACTACGCGAGGACGCGGGCGGGACTGAGAGGCGAGGAGTGGAGTTAAACCGGGTGGGGTTTGTGTTTTTCCCGTGAAAATATTTTCTAAAAGAGATTAAGATTAGTCCTTTTATATTCTTGATGAGCCTGCGACCGTCTTAGTTACAATGTTGCTGATCCTAATTGAAATGGAGAGGTTAAATAGATCTCTTTTATCTCCTTGAATTAGATTTATGAATTTCCTTATTAGTTGCAAAACAAATCAAATAATATAGACCCATTTGTTTGTTGAGTGTCCGCTTTAAAATTTTTACAAAAGTTAGCACAAATAAGATCATATGAGTTGCCTATAAGGTTATACACCCCACCCAGAATGCATTTTTGTATGGTAGAAATATTATGGAGGGGGTGGTGATCTTACACGAAACCATTCGTGAGTTACATAAGAAAAACATAGATGGGATCATTTTCAAAATCGATTTTAATAAAGCTTATGATAAAGTTAAATGTCAATTCCTCCAATAAACACTACGAATGAAAGGGTTTTTCTTGTCGGTGATATAGATATAAGGGTATCCACAGGAGGCTAAACTTAGTTTGGTATCTAGAGGTCCGCGTCCGAGGGAGGAGTCGAGGCAGCCCGATGCCTCACCCAAAAACATAAGGGGCTAGGCGATCGCGGCAGCCCGATCCACCCCGGACATGTGCACGAGGACTACGGCCACTCGGACCCACGCGGCGCGCCCCCGGAGGGGTCGGGCTCGGGATCCGGCAAGAAGGCCACACACCGCAGAAGGGGTTCGGGCCACCTGAGGCCACGTGGCACGCCCCTGAGGAGGGCGCGTCCGGACGCCTACGGGGAGGCCACACCGCACAGAAGGGGTTCGGGCCACCCGAGGCCTCGTGGCACGCCTTTGAAGAGGGCGCGCCGAGAGGCATGCGGGGAGGCCACGCCCCGCAAAAGGGGTTCGGGACACCCGAGGCCACGTGGCACGCCCCTGAGGAGGGCGCGCCCGGGGGCTTGCGGGGAGGCCACACGCCGCAGGAGAAGGTTGGGCTATCCCCCGCAGCTCGAAATACTCGCGCGCAGTGCGCACGAGTATGATCATGGCACGCCCCAACGGCCAACTACCGCATTTAATGCGATTAGAGAAAGCTTGCGCCTGCCCCCTCGCATTTACTGCGATATGAGGCGCGGGTGACAGGCCTCATCATCACATATTCACCTTCTTCCTCTTGATTCGAGGGAAAGGGGGTAGGCAACCAAAGTCTTCTTTCGGTGACAGTGCGCTAACAGCGCTGTCACCGCGGGACAGCACACCTCTCCGCCCTGTCTCCTGCCTAGGCTAGTCAGTGGGACGCTGACAAGTGGGCCCCGCTACTGGTTGGGTAGGATGACACCCCCAAGCATCAAATCTTCGGTGACCTCTCCGCCCGTTTTCTCCGCCGACCACCGCGACGTGGCAACGGGGGAGGGAGGCATGGAAGCATAGGCGATAAGACAGGGCAGGCATGCCCGCTCCAAGTGGGAGAACATCCCTCACACATGAAAAAACAGTCGAGGACCACTATGGTGTCCCCTTGAACTATAAAAGGAGGCCCTGGTCTTTCATAGAAAAGGGAGGCCGGTTGGACCCATGAAAACCCTTAGCACACCTTAGTCATTCGCTCCAACCCCTCCCAATCCTTGTAATCCTTCATCCACCATATCAACAACAAGAACAGGAGTAGGGTATTACGCTTCCCTGGCGGCCCAAACATGTATAAATCTTCCCGTGTCATGCGTGTTTAGTGGGCTTCTCTCCTGCCCACCTTCTTCTTCCCCTTTACTCAGGCCTTGGCATTCCTCACCCCTGTGCCGAACCAAAAAGGGGGTCCCCGGGATCCCTGCGTGTCGAGCACACGCATCGACACTGGCGCGCCAGGTAGAGGGTGCGCTTGCTAAGGCTTGAGGTTCCGAGCTTCCCGCTCTCCAGCGAGGTCTTCTTCGCCAAGACTTGTGCGCTTCCTCACGCACCATGCTTGATGCCACCTTCTTCGCATGAGATCCACGGTCTCGGCCCCTCCATGAGCGGAGGGGGACTTGGGGCTATGCAGGAGGCGCGCCCGCCGCCACTCGACGAGAGCACCGGTGTCGTGCTCTCACGAGTGGCTGGGGCCTGCTGAGGAGGCACGACCACCGTCGCTCGGCGAGGGGCACATGCAACGTGCTCCCACCCACTGCACGAGATCTGCGGCCTTGGCCCCTCCATTTGGGGAAGGGGCTGGGGCTGCTTAGAGGCGTTGCCATCGTTGCTGGGCGAGAGCACCGGCGTAGTGCTCACCCGCTACCGCATCAGCTTCGACACAACAATTTCGAGAGGACATCTTCTGCGCCATCAATACATCGTATCAAAGATAAGTGCTTCATTTATTCAATTATCAATCCCACATATATTTCTAAATATTACTCGGGAATATTTTTCCTATTATCGCTTGCAAGTTCGCATGCTGCCACAAGGATGTTTATTTCTTGTCCTCGGTTGCGAAGGAGGGCTAGTTGTAGCACGAGCCAGGATGCTTGGGTTAGATCGGCTCTGTGTGCTGAGGACAAGTGTTAGCGACGTGGACCGTGCCCCGAATACCACCTAAGATCTGAGATCTCGAGCAAAACTCCCTCCGGGTCGAGACAGCTTAGATCTCGGTAGAGGAATATGGTATTCTGCTAGGCCAGTTCTATTCCGGACACTGCCAATGCCCAGATGCTATGGGTCACCCACTCATCCTCGCACGTTGTTCGAACTTGTTTCCCTCAAGAGGCTGCCGAGAGATCGGAATGAACAGACCAAGTGGCGGGCCATGCATAACCCTTGCTAGCGAGTATATATGTTTAAATGTGTGCAGGTTTAAGCGAGACTCCAAACTGCTCACATCTCCATGGCGACGACACCACATGTCAGTAGTGCGGCGTTTGTCGTGGAGCGCGAAGGAGGGCAAGCGACCCCGACACCCCCGACCCCCACTTTCGTGGCAGGATGGCCCGGGATGGAGCCGGCTAGGGACGCCTTCAGGCCGAGTGGTAGCCTCCGGCCGCTTTTGTGCCCGAGCGATACCTCGCCCCCTTGTCCGGCGGCCTTAGGCGCCCCCGACCCTCATAGAGGCTATATGGCCCTGAGCGGTCAGGCGGCCCAACGGCCCCGGACCCCGTGGCGAACAGCCCGAAGGATGGTGGTACCAGCAATGGCCCCAAACCACCTGAGCCTGACCCCTCCGGATCAGGACAGCTTAGATCCCTGTGGTTGATAGTGGTACTACCAATGCTTTCCTGCTTTGGTTTAATTCTATCAAATGCAAATTTACTTTCAACCCTTATATGTATTGTGTGTCGGCCCCTCTCTTTATCCTTGATGTGTGAACAGTTGAGCCAATCATCAAGATAAATAATTCGGAAACGGCCATGCCTTTGTGCCGAAGGACTTGTCGGGCAGCGAGCCGTGCCCCAGATACCATCGGATTCCCGAGGTCTCGAACAAACCCCCTCCGGGTCGGGGCAGCTTAGATACTCGGCGATGGGTTTGTGGTATCCGGCTTGGCCAGTCTCGACGAAGACAGGCTCCCGAGGTCTCTGTGCTCGCGCTTTGTCCGAAACCACCTTAAAAATTATAACATAGATGCTCATCAAGTAACACCAAGTCAAGAAGGAGGGTTGGGCCGGCCGCCCCTGTAATTCTGACAGGATTTGGTTTTGTTAGCATGTGTGTAGGAAGGTCAAACAAACCGACATATAGGCCTTCGACTCGATCCAACGGTCCGACACGAAGGCTGGGGGCTACTGTCGGTGATATGGATATAGGGGTATCCACAGGAGGCTAAACTTGGTTTGGCACCTATAGGTCTTCGTCCGAGGGAGGAGTCGAGGCAGCCCGATGCCTCGCCCAAACATAAGGGGCTAGGCGATCGCGGCAGCCCGATCCACCCCGGACTTGTGCACGAGGACTACGGCCACTCGGACCCACGCGGCGCGCCCCCGGAGGGGTCGGGCTCAGGGTCCGACAAGGAGGCCACACCCCGCAGAAGGGGTTCGGGCCACCCGAGGCCACACGCCGCAGGAGAAGGTTGGACTATACCTCGAGGCTCGAGAGACTCGCGCGTGGTGCGCACGTGTATGATCATGCCACGCCCCAACGGTCAACTACCGCATTTAATGCGATTAGAGAGGTCTTGCGCCTGCCCCCTCGCATTTACTGCGATGTGAGGCGTGGGTGTCGCATTTACTGCGATGTGGGGCGCGGGTGACAGGCCATCATCATCACCTATTCACCTCCTTCCTCTTGATTCAAGGGAAAGGGGGGTGGGCGACCAAAGTCTTCCCTCGGTGACAGTGCGCTAACAGCGCTGTCGCCGCAGGACAACACTCCTCTCCGCCCCATCTCCGTCTCATTTAATGTGACGGACAAATGCGTGGCAGAGGGGCATGAGTACTCTACTCTCCTACTCCATGCCTAGGCTAGTCAGTGGGACGCTGACAAGCGGGCCCAGCTACTGGATGGGTAGGATGACATCCCCAAGCATCAAATCTTCAGTGACCTCACCGCCCGTTTTCTCCGCCGACCACCGTGACATGGCAACAGGGGAGGGAGGCATGGAAGCACAGACGATAAGACAGGGCAGGCATGCCCACTCCAAGTGGGAGAACATCCCTCACACATGAAAAACAGTAGAGGACCACTGTGGTGTCCCCTTGAACTATAAAAGGAGGCCCTGGTCCTTCGTAGAAAAGGGAGGCCGGTTTGACCCATGAAAACCCTTAGCACGCCTTAGTCATTCTCTCCAACCCCTCCCAATCCTTGTAATCCTTCATCCACCATATCAACAACAAGAACATGAGTAGGGTATTATGCTTTCCCGGTGGCCTGAACCTGTATAAATCTTCCCGTGTCATGCGTGTTTAGTGGGCTTCTCTCCTGCCCACCTTCTTCTTCCCTTAACTTAGGCCTTGGCATTCCGCACCCCTGTGCCGAACCAAAAATGGGGTCACCGGGATCCCTGCGTGTCGAGCACACGCATCGACAATGGTATAACTGGATTTCTAATTGGATAGAAGGGGGAAGTGTCTGTGTCTAGATCAGTGATGACGTGGGTAAGAATTTTCAAACACGGAAAGGTTTGAGACAAGGGGATCCTATGTTACCGATTCTCTTCAATATAATAGTTGAGATTTTAGCTATTCTTATCGAAAGACACAAAACCGATTGTCAGATCAGAGGAGTTATTCCATCATTAGTGTATGATGGTTTGTACATCCTCCAATATGCTGACGATACGGTAATTTTCTTCGAACATGATTTTTAATAGGCTGAAAACATGAAAGCCATTCTATGTGTGTTTGAGCAATTGTCCAGGCTAAAAATAAACTTTTGTAAAAGCGGGGTTTTTTGCTTTGGAAAGGCTAAGAAAATAGAAAATGAATATATACAACTATTTGGTTATAATTCTGGTTCCTTTCCATTTAGATACCTTGGTATCCCCATCCACTATCAAAACTCCGAAATATTGATTGGAAAGGAGTAGAAGATAAATTTGATAGAAAGCTTAGTACATAGAAGGGCAAAAATATGTCTTATGATGGGACTGGTTCTTCTTAATTCCATTCTTTTGAGCCTGCCTATGTTTATGCTTTCTTTTATTGAAATACCAAGAGGGGTGCTTTAAAGTTTGGATTACTATGGATCTCGCTTTTTTTTGGTGCAGTAACAACAAGAAAAAGAAGTATAGACTAACAAAATAGGGATACATATGTCGACCAAGGGAGACTTAGGTGTCCAAAATCTTGATGTTAAGAATAGATGTTTGTTAAGCAAATGACTATTTCAGCTACTCAATGGTGAAGGCTTATGGCAAAGTCTCTTGCAAAACAAATATTTAAAGGGAAAACTACTATCCGAAATGTTAAACAAACCTAGAACATCTCAATTTTAGACCAGTTTAATGAAAGTGAAAGACCATTTTTTTCAATATGGGTCTTTTAAACAAGGCAGTGGGACAGAAATTAAATTTTGAGAGTATATTTGGTTAGGACCACGACCTCTCAAAGAGCAGTACCCTTTAATACCCTTTAATTTACAATATGGCTCGGAAGAAACAATCATCTTTGGCAAAGGTTATGAGTATAACACCGCTGAATATTTCATTCAAGCGAGCAATTGTTGGACCCGAACTAGTTGAGTGGAATGATCTACTTCATCGTCTAGCTAATGTAACCCTATCAAATGAAAAAGGATCATTTTATTTGGTTGCTACATAAAAAATTGTCATTTCTTGGTCAAATTGATGTACAATGCAACCATGAACACCAATGTGAGAATTCATAAGAAGATTTTATGGGATTTGAAGATTCCTTTAAAAGTCAAAGTCTTTGTGTGGTTCTTACAAAAAAAGTAATCCTAACAAAAGACAATCTTGCAAAAAAGAAATTGGGGTGGAGGGAGGAAAGCAATGTTGTTTTTGTAACGAACATGAGGCCATACAACACCTTTTCTTTTATTGTCATATGACATGGTGTATATGGCGTTGTCTTCTTTGCTTTCAATATCCCCCCTCCCCAAAATGCTAAAAACATTTTTAGTAATTGGCTTAGTGGAGTGCCTAGATCTACGAAAAAATGATTTTGTTTGGAGCTAGTGCTTTGTGCTGGTCAATTTGGCGTTGCCGTAATAATGTTGTTTTAACAATAAAGAATTGTCTAACCCTTTGTAGATTATCTTCACGTCTTTCAGTTGGCTCCATTTTTGGTCTTTGATACTATTACAGGAGGAGCAGGGTACTATGCACAATGGTGTTCCAATCTTGGAATTGGTATCTAGGGATCTTTTGTCCTATTTTAGGTGGTGTAGTTCATTTAGACGTTCTTCATAGAAGTTTATGATTACATTCTACTAGTTCATCTAGCTATCTTTTAGAGAGGGAGATAGGCGTTTGTCCCATAACCTCTTAAACTTTTTTATTTTACTTTAGATTCTAAATTTATTGGATGTGTGCCTAAAGGTAGAAGTTGGGGAAGTAAACTATTTCCATTATCTAAAAAAGTTTGGTCTGGTTTCTCTTCTGTTGTCTGAATTTCAAGTCAGTGCATGTTGTGCTTGTTCTACATGCATATGAGTCTATCTCTGTATCCGATTTACATCACTTGCTCCAGCTGTGAAATAATAGTAGACACTATATATATACTGTGTGATTTAAGAGGTGTCATACGTAAATTGCACATAATATATATTTTGTAAACAAACAATAAGTTGTAAGGATGGAATTGCGATCTGGGGAAGCCCTTTGTACTTAAGGAAACAAAGTTTGTTGCGCTTGAATTTTACCTTGTTAAATTTAGAGATAAAATTCTATGCTAGTAAGATTTATGAACTTCAAAGGTTGGCCTGCTTAGCCCTATGTTTTATTTGTTAGATACACACATTTCTTATTGATCCATGCATGTTGATTGAATGACTTTGAGAATACTGGTCAAGGAGTCATGAACTCAAGATATATGTAGCTATAATTGTCAGATATTTTGTTCAATAGCAAATACTTCCAACTTTGGTTGTTTAATTGATTTGTTTGTTGAAATCCCTTATAATGGTCTGGTACACATTTGTCTGATGGAAAAAAGACACAATTATTTCAGTCAACTGATATACTATGATCTGTTTTGTGATTTATAAATTGCAGAGCGCCAACTAGTTATGCAAATATAGCACACATGATCTGTAAATTGCATGTCTGCACTTGATTATTCAGCAGTTTTCTCTCTCTCTTTTTTGGCAATTAGTCCAAATCAGTAATTTTAACTCATGTACTTGTTTTGTAACAGTGATGATTAAAGGATCTTTCAATTAGTGAAATCTTTTCTGATAAGAAATGTTAGCGTACTTCTTGATCATATGTTTTTCTGAAGAAGCATATGCAATGCTAGAGATGTTATAAAGATATTAGTAAAATGAGTGCCACTCATTTGAGCAAGACATTTTTTCTATATTAGATTAATAGATATAGGGTTACACTGACAAAATTAAGTTCATGTTTGCTTTGATTCCAAACTCGTTTCACCCAAATTTTGGCAAGGTGCAGGGAAGTCTACTACTAAATTGAACATGGACATATGGAACTGCAAAAAGTTTTGGGAAGAGGTCTGAGGAGAGGACAAGTGCCATGTACATGATGCTTGAAATGCTGATCATTGAACCTTTCGAAAATATATATTGCCGATATGACCTTTAAATTCAGACTCGGAGAGTATTGGTGCATTAATTCATGTTTATTTCATATGTCTTGATGAGAGTATAAAATCTAAGAGAAATCTCAAGTGCTATCATGTATATAACACATAGCATTGAATCAGGCCATATTTCACTTTCTGTAGGCTTCATCAATGTGTACTTCATGCTGCTAAGGCATTTTAGGTTGTTCACCTTGTTATCTTTGTGCACTACATCAATTTTTGTTATGAATATCTATTGCTTCAGAATACCTTTCAAAAATCAGGGCAAGAGTCCAATGTCTCCTTCTATTTATCAACTCATGCTAGTCATTTTGAACCTGTTTAATTTATGATGTAATTAATTGTAGAGTTGGTTTCAAACCTGCAATTCTCGTTTGTGTAGTTTTTTTAGAAGCATATAGACCCAATTTGTGTTGATCAATTTATTGTATGACATCTATGTACTCGGCTATTGCTCGGCATTAAACTTCTGTGGATCAGGGCAAGCAAACATCTATGTTGTTATTCTGCCCTTTCTGATGACCATTTTGTATTGATTAATTGTTGACCATGAATTTTCATGAAGTCAGTTGTTCAACGGCAAAATTAATAAATTAGCAAAGCAAACTTCTATGGTTGTATTCGCTTGTTTCTATTAATTAGATTTTTATAACTAAAGTCATAGCCAACCCAAAAAGAACAAATGGTTTTAGGGATGGATTAGTAGAAAAGAGGGGATTCAAGTCCGCATGTAAGTGGCATGGGCCATTGTGCTAATTGTGGAAAAATCATTAAGACTGCACGAGATGTTGGCACTTGGCACTAGTAATTGTCGTAGACACTTGGAAAGTTGTGGGAGTAAATTTAGAATGGATCAAATGTGTTCACAAATAATGTGTATTGATTTTTCATGTGTTGATGCTCTAAAAAATTGGAGATTTGATTAGGTGGTGCCTTGGAAAAAACTTGTGGAACTAATTGTCACTCATGAGCCACCATTTATATTTGTTAAATACCCTAAGTTCAGAACCTTTGCAGCTTGTTTAAATCCTTGTTTTAAGTTTGTTTCTAGAAATACCATTAAGGGTGAATGTATTAGGGAATATGAGCACAAGAAGATAGCTTTAAGAGGAAATTTGAGTGGCTCACATTCTAGGCTTTCACTCACTGTTGATATGTGCACATCGAACCAAAAGTTGGTATATTTATGCATCACATGTCATTTACACTTGTTGAAACACCCCATGATGGAAAAGCCATGTTAAATGTAATATTGAAGGCTCTTCAAGATTGAAATATCAAAGATAATTTGTATACAATCACATTAGACAACACCTTAGTTAATGATTTTTTAATGAATTCTTTGCCGGATATTCTTGTGGAGAGGAAGTTGTTGCCCTGCAATGATGATCTTTTGCATTGTTGTTGTGCTGCACAGATCTTTAAGTTGATTTCTCAAGACGGTCTTAGTGGAGTGGGAAAAAGTGCAACTCAAAAAATCAGAAAGAGTGTTAGGTACATTGGGGCTTCACAGGGTCGTAAGCAACGATTCAAAGAAATGGTCAAGCGAGTAGGAACCTCGAATGACGCGACCCTTTCTTGACGTGCCCCACCGTTGAAATGCAACATATGACATGCTAACTTCAGCATTGTCATATAAGAGGGCTTTCAAAGCTCTAACCCAAGAGGACCCACCGTAAGCACATCAACCATCTGACAGTGAGTGGGCTATGGCCACTATGTAGCATGTTACAAGTCTTCTATAAGACCATAAAAGTAGTTTCCGGCTCCAAATATCCAACTGCCAACCATTACTTCCATCAAATATGGGAGGTGAAGAAATAGTTGGACATAGAGTGCTTGAATTCAAACCCTGTTATTAGTACCATGGTTTGTCGAATGATAGGAAAAATAGAGAAGAGTAATAAGTGATTATAAATGGCACGTGATATATTGGCTGTTCCAGCATCCACAGTGCCTTTAGAGTCTGCATTTTCTATCAGAGAAGAATTATAAGTGATTATAGTAGTAGTCTATCTAGTGAGACTATATAAGCTTGATTTGCCTATAAAATTGGATCAGGGTGTTATGAATAATTTTTTTTTGACTTTTTTCTATTATGAATGTTATTGTTGATACCAAACTGATATCTCTCTTGAATATTCTCAGATTCTCTTTTGGACTGCGTTGAAAGTGATAGTGTGGATGAGATATGCAACCGATAACTTCTTAGGTAATATGATAAGTTCATAACTTCATATATTGATCTTTCTATTTTGCATATTGCTTAGATTTATTTTGCATGTTGCTTCAGATTTATTTGAATGAGTAGTGTGTTGTGTTCAGGTCAGTTTAACTAAACAGCAGAATAGGAGTACTTGTGCAAGTTGCTAGATAGCAATGCACCTGAACTGGCCTTGTGAAACCTGGGATATCAGTTTTACTACAATTAGATTTATTTCCTGGCAATGCTAACATGACCTTCAGATATTGACTCTGTTTTTTAATAGATTTTTGTGAAACAAGTCACTGCCCTTCTGAGAAAAGTCAGCATCTATGGTCGTTAGAAGAAAGCTTCCTCGATAAAAAAAAAACCACTAGAGCTACTTTAATTGTATCAAACATCTGAAAAGCAATTTGATGGCTCACAAAAAGTCAGCTTAGTCTATATGGTAGAATATGACAACTTCTACACGTTTTATTTTGGAAATAATTGATAGGACTATAACATTGTGCCATAGATTAATAACTACATTTTTTAGTACCCTGCATGTTATTGTAGAAATTCAATTTTCTGTTAAAGAAATCCACAAGGAATAATATCTCCTTACATACTAATGTAGCAAACTTTCACAAATACTCTATTTTGACCTCGATTTTTTAGTTCATGGCTGACTTCTCAATTCTATATATGTATTTGTCAGTTATTCAGTTTGTTTTTTTTTTTCTAAATGTTTGTCAAGAACCCCATGTTGCTAGCAACCATCTATTTTATTTTTAATACATTTGGTGCTGAATATTGCTCTTATTGCTTCAGATTTACTCTTGAGGATCACATCACACCAGATCTCCAAGCTAAGGTAGCTTAGGTAAAGTTTTACCTTTCAAACTCTTCCCCTAAATTTTGTTTGTTTTAGTCCTTAATTCTAACCCCAAATTATTATAGGTGCTCGTCAAGACATTTGGAGATTTCCTTTACGTCCCTAGTCCAGATCCAGTAAATGAGTCAACATCTGAATCTCTAATGAATTTGTGTTGAACGTAGTAAACAAGTCAATATTTCTGTTGTTGCTGCCATCAGATGGTTATTGTGAGTGTTTGAGTATACCCATAAGATGATATTGTGATGAACACCAATATTTTTGTATTGCTGCTGCCATCAGACGGTTTAACCAGAGTATTTTGTGATGTTGTTGCCATCAGATGCAGTTCCTGGTTGGCCTGTAAAATCCGGACAGAATTTTGGTGTGTTGATGCAATACTGTTGTTATTCTTCAGTAATATACCACAAAGCTACTCCTATTTTTTTTTCTTACGTTCACTCAGTATTTTCTGAAAGCTAGCACCAACATCTAGCAGACCAACATGTGGGTGAGCGGGTCCCGTGGAAAGTCACCAGTTTTATGTGGGTTTGAAAGTGGGTTTGTTTGGTGTCGCCAACTTCTCGTGGGTGTAGAGATCTGCTTACATATTGAGATTCAACTCTTAAAGGAATTGACTGGCAAAGGAGGGATTCACCCAATCCCTCCTTGGATAGGTTCCACTTGGGGATTCAATCCCAAAGGATCAGACAAAGCCTAATATGATTCATATGTTTTTGTTCTATTCTGTTTGTTCACAGGAGATAGATTTCTAATAAGGTATTGTTCATCCACATTTAGTGAACTGCATAAAATTTATCGAGCTGAGTTTTTTTCTTCTGTTTATTGTTTTGTCTATGGAGATACATAGTAAAGTAAACCAGCTAAGGTCCCTGTAAGTGGGAGTAGAGATCTAGGAAGCCTGGGCATGAGCTTTTCTGGCCTAAAAGAAGATCACTTAGGTCCAGGAACGGGTGGAGTGTAATCTTTAGTGTATTTCAATGCATAATTGAGCCTAAAAGATTCAAACCCATTAACAAGCCCAATAATGGAGTGTAATCTTTAGTGTATTTTTAATATATTTTCCAAACATATGTTTTACATGTATATTTTCTTTTCTACTCATGCATTTTTCGTATTTCTACATTTTTCCTATCCCTGACCTAATATTTTAGGAAAATTCTATCTATAGAACAAAATTTTGACTGGTACTAAGTAATACCACAAAATATTCCACCTTTGTAAAAAAAAATACCACAACATCAATGCAAACTTCACAAAATTGCCATCAAATTTGACGGACACCATGTTGGCTTTATTTCCCGAGGCAAAATTGCCCCTCTCCTTCGTCCTCTCATCTCCCTTCTTTTCATTCCCCCCACCCACCCCCACACACACCATAGAGCACGACTGGGCCAAACAGCACCGGCGGCACGACACATGTAAGAGCAGGTACAATAGCTAATTTAAGATGGCTCCAAAAACTTTTTGTGCTTAGTTGGAGGAGAGAGAAGAGGAAAAGAGAAGAAGTGAGCTCTAGATTTGGAGCTAGCTGCAGCACAAGCTCCAAGAAAATTTGTGAGTGAAAGATATGGGACATGTATTAATGATACGATATCTATATATAGCCAACTATTGTATAAATTTCCTAAAAAAATTATTGTATAAATTGACTATTAGGTTGGCTCTAATCAATATTTTAATTTTTGGAGTAAGCAATCAACTCAACTATTGATCTTGCTCTAAAACAGCGTCATCTGCACCCCGCGACAGCTCCTGCCAGTCAATCATATTGCACATGTTCTTCTCGTGCCCTCAACCAGATTTGTTTTCTGAGAGATAATATTATTCCTTTCCGTGTAGATCTGTCTATAAATATGTCTGTAAATATGGTAATTTTAAAAGATAGTAAATTTTGTAATATTATTCCATAGAGGCAACGGACTGATATCCCAGGGTACTGGATTTTTGGTACCCCGGTACCAGATTTTTTACCCTAGGTACCAGGTATCTTGTACCCTAAGGTATCAGACCTGATACCCGGTCTAGTACCCGAGGTAACACTGTAAAACACGAAGTACCCGGTCTTCTTCATCCTCTCTGGTGACCGCATTCGGCCGCTGTCGCCGAGCTCGCCGCACCGCCGTTGTTGAGCCCTGGATTTGACCGTCCCCGTCGTCCCTGTCGTCGAGCCGCCGTCTCCGAGCTCACCGCGCCGTCGCCGTCGGCCCGCCGCCACAACAGATGACTAGATCCAGCCACCCCCGGTGGCGACGCCGCCAAATCTAGCCGTCCACCGTCGAAGCCTCAGTCGGATCCCGCCGCCCCCGGGGCCGGCGCCGGATCCGGCTGCCCCGTCGCGTTATCGTCGTTGTCGTCAAGCACTATCGCCGTCGCCGGGCGTCGGGGTCACCGCAGGGCGCAGGGGCTCGGTCGCCTCCCGCGGGGGCGCGGGCTCGGTCAGGGAACCCTTGGTCCCTAGTCTTTCTCTATTCCATACCATTGAAAACTTTATGGTATAGTTGGAATTTTCCAATGTCAAACTCTCCATCCATCGTCTCCCTCTCCTCGCTGCAGTCAAGCGATCGAGCGTTCCACTCCGCTCCCCCAAAATTCCAACATCGAACGCTCCATTCAACTTTCCCGCCCAAATCCCAACCCCAACCTCTCCTTTCTCCCTCGCCGCCGCCGTTAAGCGATCGAATCCTCCGCTCCCCATGGACGCCGCCGCCGGCGACGCGAGCAGCCGCCCGGGCGCGTCGCTGGACGCCGTCTCCGCCGCCTTCCGCTCCCGCGTCATGGAGCTCCGGGATCTCGTCCTCGCCCGCAACAGTAAGCTCCTCTCGACCTCCTCGATCCCATCTCCGCGAAACCCTAGGAGTAGATCCCCTAGAGCGCCGCCCGTGGGACGTTCCTTGACCCCCGTCTGCCTCCGCCGCTCGCAGTGTACCCGGCGTCGGTGACGCCGGACCTTGCCGCCGTCGACGTGTCGGTCACGGCCATGGAGGCGCAGGTGCAGGCGATCCGCCGCCGCCTCCAAGAGGAGTGCGAGGCCATCCCCAAGGCCAAGGTATCGTCCCCTTGCCAATACGCCTGAAATATTTGCTCAACAGAATGTTAAATTGAGAGAACATGCGCTCTTTGTGTGCTGGTTTTCGGGGCGATAGAACATTTTTATTAGGATATGATGAGGTTAAATAGGAATCTCGAAACAATCGAAGGGATTTGGTACTACCTACTAATGTTTTCTTCTCTGCCTTCAATTTGGGGATCTGGGGTGTACATTGTGTAGAAATCAGTGCTTAAATGTGGATAAATCTTGCCTATTACTGTGGTGTGATGGGGTTCAGGGGTTCCAATGGGTGTCTGTTTATGGAGGAATTGGATCTGTAGGTTGCCATAGTTTGATTATTTGTACAATTGAATGAGGTATTGTCTTTCTGAGATAAAGACAAACATGCTTATCTACTGAGAACTTTGCTCTTACTCCTAACTTTGATATAAATTAACTTTGATTTAAATTTTGTTCAATCTCCTTGTGAAATAAACTGTTTCTAACTAGTGATTTCCTCAAATACTGATTTAGAAACTAGTTGATCAGTCCTTGAAGCAACAGCAGAGGCTGCAGCATATGCTTGCAAACATGCCAAGTGGGATGCGCGAGGATGCATTTGCTACTCTGGAACAAAGCTCATCGAAGTATTTCTGAATCTTTGGAATATACATTTGCTGTTTCTACATTCATTTTGAATGTGATATCATGTTGTATGCATTTCAGGATGTTGCATCAGTCCCTCAATTTCAGCTCGGCTGATCCAGAAGTCATAGACCATGATTTAAAGATCAAGGAGGAAACAACTGCAGCACCCAAGGTAAAGATATACAATTTTCTGTAGCATTTACTATTTTTATCTACATTTCTTTCAGATAGAAGTTATAATCTTGTCGTTAACTAGTTTATTCTTTTATTTTGCTGAGAAGAAAGGAAAAGGACCTGCACCCCGCTGGTACATTTCCACTGAGGATCTTGATTCATTGTCATCGTAAGTTCTCAGTTGCAATGGTAGCTTCATTCCATTCTCTTGGCTTTATGCAGCAATCGCAATACCTTTTTATCTGCATCCAATATGTGGTTAAGTGGTTCTTTTGTGTGTTTACATCTCTGTTTGAGATATTGTGATGTGTACTGTACACATGTGCTACTTCTTTCTACAATATTCTTCTTTTCTGCATGTTCATCTTTTCTTTTCCGAATAACTAGTAAGAATTGCTAAGTGAATGTTTAGTGATTTACCAAGAATTTTGCTAAAGCAGGACATACAGTCAACACATCTGCTTTCTTTGCCTTTATGTCATCTTTTTGTTGTGTCATGATGTTTGTATTGTCACTTCAGCACAACTGAGTATCGAAACAAGTGCATGTTTACCTATGTGGGTATCACTCTTAGTTTTAAGTTTTTGTTGAAATTATTAAAGCACTGTCAATTGGTATTGTAACTTATCTATTTTATTATATGCCAAGTTCAATCGGTAGAGAATTTGAAATATCAAAATTCAAGAGACAAATAATGCAATATAGCTGGTATCATCAACTTCTCTCAGTTTCTTATAATTCTAAGTTGTATACTGACTCATCTTAAAGAAATGGTGCTATACTAGAGAATAGGAGAAATGAAATGGAAGTTGAAATATTTATTTATATACTCAAGAGGAAGGTTGCAATTTTATTTTTCCATTGCAAACAGGTGTAACGCGTTAAAACTAAACAAACATCACATTTTGTTACTACAGATACATGAGAGGGAGGCTAACTCTGGAGAAGGTTAACATTGCCATAAATGAAGTCGCTACATATGCAGATGCCAATGCTCACCTTGTTGCATGTGCCAAGAAAAAGGTTGTTCCTTTTAATAATTTTACTCTCCACTTTTTATTCATACTAGTAACATGCCCATGCGTTGCAACAGACCAAGCCCATAGGATTGTGTATGGGCCCATATGATTGGAATAGGCTAGGAGGTTGGATTGAGGCAGTTACACCGACGTCGAAAGAAGCGGCACGTAGTAGGTGTAATGGAAAGAGAACGACTCGACTTTTATAATATATTGATAGACTACTAGGATTATTTGAAAAAAAAAGGGAACTAACTGGTTCCTGCACATTTATCATTTTTGCACCAACCATCAGATGTTTCATTTTCCAATTATTTTAGAAGCATCCTTTGATTAACTGTAGAAATCTCCACTCTTATATGGAGACTTCGGAGAAAACATGAATAAACAAAACTATTAGGAGACAGTTAAACTGTCCAGATAACAGAAACCAGCACAGCTTTTGTGAAAGTTTTCAATGTCATGAATGTTTTAACCTGTAAACAGCCAGTGCCCATTTGTATGATAAGATTGGTTGTTGATCATTCTTAATGTTCTTGCAGTTATCGGAAGATACATGGGAGAAGGCACTGGTAAGTTTTGGAAAGATGTTGATTTGATTTCCTCATTTATGTGAAAAATCACCATTTTTTTCTGTTTAGGAATTAAGGGACATTGCAGCAACAGAGTCAGTCAAGGGGAAGCATTTCTTTCTGGAAACCGATATAAAGGGGCCTGGCTTAAAACTTGATAATACAGGGAAAGCTATCCTTACTGTGAGTATATGCAGCTTTGACCACCTGTGTGGCTGTGTTCAAATATTGTTTTTTCTAGAGAGAAATGAGATTCTAATTTTCTAGGGTTCAGGGTTTAGGTGACTACCAGTAAAGCCATTTACTTAGCACCATCAGTGATGAATATTTGCTAGAATGGAAATAGGAATATGCTACATGCAAAAATCTTGAAAATACGAAACAAAACCTGTTGCTGTTTTGCTCTTGTCAACTGGAATTTCCCATTTCTGCTGCATTCATCTACTTGTGTTTTCCAGGTCCTTCGTCATCTTGGCCGCATCCATGAGACCCGGATTGGGCATCATCGTGTCTTCATACTTGCTAAACAGCACTGAGCAATATGGATCTCATCCAAGCAAGCATTATTTAGGTGCTGGAGGATGGCTTCAATGAGGTTTAATGTGTTGTTAGGATGGAGATACGCATGCATTGAGCTTGTTTGCTAGGCTGTAGTTTGTTGCCTACAGGTCAATGCTGCAAATAGTTTGCAATTGACTTCACCACCTTCTAGCTTACTAGTTTCGAGGCCCTATTTTTATCAGGTTGGGTCTGCTGCGTCTTGTCAGACCTTGTTTGGTCTTTTCCGTAATGTAAGATCATGCAAACCTTTTGCGTGTTCTCGAAGAACAAAAGGTTACTCACTGCCCCTCGTGTGATCTGCTAATATCTTTGTATCTCTCGCTTCTATATATCGCATAACCTCCTTTTCCAGTTTGGGGATAAAATGAGTCCATGACGCATTCACATACTGTCTAGTCCGGATTTATGGTGCGGTTTGATTAATTTTTTTGTAAACTTGTTTGCATTCTGACCATCTACTTTACATTACTCGGTCAAGGTTCACCTTGGTGTCTGGGTGAGATTTCCTCGGCGTTCATGTTTGCACCTTTTCTGGGGCTTAGCAGACTAGCAGAGAGTGCAAGGATGATCCACTTTTGATTGGCTGAACGAGAATGGGTGAGGGGTGTAGTACAACATCAGGTATTTCCACACGTTTCTCGGTTGCGCGTTTCTGTCCCTACACTACCTATTTTGTGTCGCGTCAATGAATCGTATACCATCGGTTTGCTGCTATTATTGTTGGTGAAAGCAATTTAGCGACCAAATTACAAATTATATGTATTTTGTTGATGAACACTTATATTTTTCCCTTTTGCAACTAGCAAATGCTAAATAAGTTGGCCCGGCCCGTTATTAGTCTACTGGTGGCCCGGCCCGTTATTAGTCTTTTTAAGCCCGGATGCACGCACGCATCGCATCCACTTGCATTCTCCCCCGGAACATGGGAGCCGTCGCCGGATTCGTCTCCGATGAGAATCCCACAACGAGGACAATGGTCCATCTCGATTCTCGATTGGCAGAAGAGCAAATTTTTTTTGTGCGTGACTTGGGAACGGTTTAGATTGTTGCCACCTCGAACCATTTCGTTATTTCGTAAGTTAACAAACTTAGATTCCATTTGGTTTGATACTATATATTGGTAATGTCTATAGAATTTGACAAAATTCTATAAACTTCTCCTTACAAAATTATATCAATATTTGACAAGGTGACAAACCAGACATTATTTTATATTTTTAACTTGCTAAAATTTTGTCATTGTTAAAATTTGGATTTACTGATAAATGGCCTTGCACACAACTAGAGGGGAATGACGCACTAGATTTTTATGGGCGATCTAAACCATTTTTGCGAGCGGGGGCGCGAGGTGTCCATTTCAAATTGCCTGATTTTTCCGGCCGGCCTAAAGCCGTCCGCAGGCGGGCATGAGTTTTTTCGGGCAGATGCTCATCTGCCTTCTGCAGGCGGTGGACAATCGGCACGCCTACAAAATGATTTTGAGCGCCAAAAAAAATACAAAAATTTGAATTTTTTTTGAAAAATCCGCAGCTCGCAGCGCAGGCGCCGCCCGTCGTTGCGCCGGGACTGGGGAGGCCTGGGCGGCCGACGTCGCCTCCGTGCCGTGCTGCCGCCTGTTCAAAGTCGCGCCCACCGCTGCTCACTGTCCGTGACCACGCGCGCCACCGCCCGCCACTGCGTTGCGCAGCCACGCCCGCCGCCGCCCGTTCACAGCCGCGCCTGCCTCCGCCCGTTCGCAGCCGCACCTCTCGCCGCCCGCGTGTCGTGAGAAAGAGAGAGAGGATCCGTGTTGAGAGAGAGAAAGAGTTGAGGAGGATAAATGATGCGGTTGATAAGGCTGGCAGGTCCACCCTTTTTTTGGACGGTGAGACTCCTTACACGACTGCAAATAATTTATTTTTGCATCCAGATAATTAGGTGGTCCGCCTGCAAAAATAAAACTATTTTTGCAGGTGGACCACTTAATGGTCCGTCTGCAAAAATGATATTTTCAGACGGTGGAAGATGGCGCCGATATCCTGTCGGTTTTTGTAGGCAGCTCCGGTACCGAGCTGCTTACAAATGCTTTGCCACCGTCTGATAAAACCCTTTTTGCCCTAATGACGACAATGCTGACATATGGCCAGTACCCAGGTACATACGAATTCACATTTTACTCTTGGGTTGGGGTCTTGGGGGTGGTTTTGGCCATTTTTCTGTTCAACATATATTATGAATTTCATTCGCAGAACGATTTTTTATGTGTGTGTGCTTGGTTGATTGATGATGCCTTGTGTTGCTAGTTCAGCCTATCTATAAAGCGGAGAAATCGTTGGTTATTTTGTCTGCTGCCAGTTCAATTAAGGAAATATTTTTTTTACCATTCGTTGAATTATTGCAATCATATTGGAAAAAAAATTATGCTTATAGAGCGAGTTAAATAGTATAGCCAACCGCTAGGTATAAAAATTTGACACATCATCACCAAGAATACTATATTATGGCCACTTAAAAGATATTAAAATTCTAGGAAAAACATAAAATTGGGAATTATGTTATTATCATTAAATGCACATTGGTAATGATGTTCTTAAATGTTTCACAAAATAATATATACTGTGGAATGATTATGTACATGTGCCTCTATACTATACGTTGTTTTTCTTTGGAATATTGATATCTCCATGCTATATATTTATGTGGATATAGGCAAAATATATTTCTTTAATTTAAGATAGACACGAAAACCTTTTCCTACCATTACTAAAATAATTGCATTTTTGTGGGATGTATAACTTGTTATAATTTATTTTCGTATGGGTATAATTTGACGGGCAGTTGATGTTGACCAATGATAATGGCAAAAGAGAAATCAATACTAATGTTAATATAGTGGTGCAAAATTTCGATGAAAAAAAGTAAACATTCCCTTAATTAACCACCGAGCTTTTCTACGCATAACAATCCTTAATCCATTTTAAAAGTTGCCATTAACTTTTAAAGAAAGGTTCTCTTGCGATACCCAATACTACTTATCGGTGGAAATTAGTATAGATGAAATATATTTAATATATGTGTATCGTAATGATTGATTTATTAACTTAATGAATTACCCACCATGCCATTGACTTAACTAGTATTCCAATGTGTATTCACCGCGTTTTTATTTTCTTGTATAACGAGGTAATTAATACAGTTGGACCGTTATTTTCTTACAAATATTACTCTATAGTATTTGCATATTACAGGTGTATATATAATATGTATTAATCACTAGTATATTTATTTATTAGTATAATTGATTTGTATATATTAGTATTGGGTACCATAAAGTAACCCGTAAAAAAATCTATTGCTATCAACAAATTTGTTGCCAGCTAGCCCAGAATAAACTGGTTTGACTGTCCAAGAGCTAGATGGTATATTTCGGATTGGACTGCCTGATTAAATTCCATGCTTCTGTTATGGACTCATCTCAGCTAGCAATAATGCACTATAGTCAACATACAACGCTCGCATAGTTAGCATGAAAAATATACGGTGGAAATTTCAACTTCGCTGAAAACTCATGTAAACCATAACAAAGAAAAATTATTTACAATAAAAAAACTCCCATATTAGAAAACAAGAAGGCCGGAAGAAGGGGTGGGCACTGGGCGTGTCCACGTAGGATAGTATAGATAAGATCATGATGAATAGTCTGCAAAGGATCTTATCTAAATTCGACTTTGTTTTTTAATACAATATTAACAAATTTCAATCAAATCGATGGGAGTTTTGTGGTTCAAAAATTGTTATTTTACATCTAAAAAATTAAGTCGAATTTGAGTATGTTTTTTTACATGGCTATTCATATTTATCTTTTATACATGTGGGATTTTTTTTTAGATGACCTGGTGATGGTTTAGATGAGTTTTCACTTAGGTTGAGTTTCCACCATATATTTACCCTAGTTAGATCTGGATCGATCTGACTTCGGTGACGCCCGCAGGTGTCATTTTGCTTGTTGAAGGGGAAGTCACAATTCCTTTGCTTTCTCCGTTACTCGTGTCTTAAGGTGAACTTTTCAGGTAAAAACCTAGTGATGACGACATTAGATGTCGTATCCTTCTTAAAGGCATCGTTTTGGAGGTTCATTTGTGCCTTGGTTGGTTTGGTTTTGCTGGACAGGGCCATGTGATTGTTATGGATTAATGATTGTTTTCAACTTAGCTAATCTCTGGTATTTCTTATTGCTTTGGTTCGACGCTGCTCGCCAGTAGTGATAAAAACAGGACTGGACCAAAAGAATCAAGTATGGGTTTTGGAGATACTAATCGTTCGGTTTGAGGAAGATAAGAACTATAAATTCATGTCTTTTCTTAGTGTTTTTAACCAACTATAGATGGTCATTTTAGTAGTCTTTTGTTTTTAATCAAGCTGCGGTTTTTTAATTCATAGTTATCAGTGTTAGAAATCCTGTAAACCCTGTAATAATTGGTTGTAGTGTCTCTAAAGTAAAGGCCAGAATTAATTTTATTATTAAAAAAATACAACAGCACATAACTATTCAGCAATGAAAACCACGAAACCGTTTACAATCGGATAACAGAATGATATGAAAGCCCTCTCCACGCGCATTCCAAATCAGTTTTCTTTCAAAAACTAGCTACATTATCGTTCAGTCCAGCAGGTCCTAATTACATTTTTAACTGACAACAAAAATAAATTCTGAACAAGTCCAACACAATTTTGAGGGCCCCAAGTTGACACGAATTCTTAAAATAAAAATAAAAAAAATCAACGGCCCATCACAAATATCCATGTTTTGAGAACCACTCCATATTTTGGTTACTATCACCTGGGATTCATAGGTGGCATATACAAGCCAAAACTGACCACATAGATGTTGAAAGGTTAAAATAAGCAAAGGTTCATCTCTGAAAATTGCATGACCGTGGGCATTTTTATAGTTCAGAGTTTTTAGACACCTTCCGTAGTTGTCCATTGTTGACCAGAAGCACCTCAAGCAAAACAGAGATGTTGAATGCAACATTGCACACCCATATGAATATGAATGGTTGGATTTTATCCATACTAGTCCCCTTCCTATCAGTATAAACCTAGAGTAAGAGAACAAGATATGGCTTCGAAGTGAAACTTCGGGCCATAAAAATACCTTGTTTACATTTAGATGTTTGAAATGTGTCATAGCAATTACACTAAGAAAAAGTGTCATAGCAATACTATAAGAGTAAATGTGTTGTCCAACTTCCTGTCCATAAACAGCCACTTGTTTTCTAGACTTGGTGGGGTTTCCTTGGAGGTTTGCCGCCAAAAAATATATTCCTTGATGGTATGGTCGTTTTTCTTGGTGGTTTCTGCCCCTCAACGACAATCCTAGGAAATTCCAGGCGACACCAAACTGAAGGAAAGCACGGACCTAAATCGATTGAAAAGGAAAACGAATCCACCGAAGAAAGATGTTACCACGCCGCCCTCCATACACTGATCTCTGAATTTTAAGCAGCAACAAAAACTACACGTATATATAATATATGAACAGAATGGTAGCATGCACCCAAGAAGAAGAATCCATTATTTTCGTACAGAATTGAGTGCTGAATTTTAAGCAGACCTAAAAACTACACATGAACAGAATGGTGACATGCACCCAAGAAGAACAAGAAAATCAAAATCTGCAGGCTGCAGCTAGTGGTGATAATATATTATACTACCTCCGTTCTAGAATGAAGCTATTTTTAAAACAGTACAAAGTCAAACATTTTTAATCTTAATAGCGAAAAAAATAAACGAGATCGATCACTTAAAAATTATATTAGTATATTTATCATTAAACAAACTATTATAATATGTAACTTTTTTTATTTAAATCAACTTATTTATATAGATATTGTTGGACCATGTCTTGGTTAACAAATTGTTACATTTTGGGACGGAGACAGTAGATAGCTAGGAGTGAGACTCCACTAGAATGTACAGCGGCTTCCCCTTGAGCCTCTCGCGACCCTGAAAAAAGGGAAGGAAAGAAAAAACTTTCAGCTCCAAATTAGTCATCGGCGACAGCTTCATTTTCTTTCTTTTTCTTGACAGGAACTTATGTAACAGTCCTCCGAGTAATACTTTTTTTTTTCCAAAATACAGGATAGCCGGAGAGAGACTCAGCAGAAGAAAAAAAAGAGGATGATGCGCGGCAGTAGTGAAGAAAAGCAGAAATGCGACATTTGTAGCAGTTTATTTGGAGAAGATTGTTCGTGAGTGTGGTACCATGGTACTCCAGTTTCATAATTCTTGACGTTTTAGACAACGACACATTTTTTAAAATATATAACTTTAACAATTGTTTCTTATTAGAATATAAATGATTATCCTAAGAAAATTATATTTTTATGAAAGTATTTTATAAGACAAATATATTAATATAGTTTTCAAATGTTTAAACTAAATATTTTAGATGTCATTTGCCTTAATAGTTTGTCCAAAATGTCAAGAATGTGTTAGTGTGCATGAGTCAGGCCTTGGTCAATATCAACTTAAACAAAGATTAATTAGTATAGATTAAGTTGGTGTAATCCGAATCGTAAGTATTTTACTGATGATATCTTACGTCTAGTGGTTTTCAAAAAAGATATCTTACGTCTAGACCTACCCGGCCTGGTTAGCTTCTTCGCTCTTTTTTTTTCATGAAGAGTAATAAAATGAATATCAATGTCCAATCACTCTCGGTTAAATTAACACCGACAAAGTATTGAATTTGGATGCAAAAAATGGATACGATCGAATCGAAAAGACTTGTTCTTCTAAGTGTCAACATGACCCTCCATCGCTTGGTGGATGCTAACACAATATTTCACATCACAGGGTCTCGAGGAGTGTCCACATCAAACAAAGAAGCATCAACTACAAGTAAGTTAGTGTCCTTTCTTACCGAGAAAAGGAGATCTTAAACTTTGGGTGAATTAGCTGCTGCATACAATGCATCTTAATATAGTTTTTAAAGCCTTGAGTTTGAATACTGATATTACTTTGCACAATTACTTTAACCCACTTTATTTTAGTTTCAGCATATAATACCTATGAAACATTGATCGTTACTAACTTACGGTTTGTTTGAAATGTAAAAATGTAAAAACATAGGAAATAGGAATAGAAAAAACGTAAGAGTAAGAATTGAATTATATGCTTTCATATAAAAAATAAACATTTGACAAGATATCATGATATTTACCCGCGTAAACGTATAGTGGTAACATAACTTACGTGAAAACTTGTATAAACCCTGACCAAAAGGTTGTTAAAAAGAACACATGTAAATGAGATGAAGGTACACAGATATGCAAAATTTTGTCCAAACTCGACTTCCTCTATGAGATATTAAAATAACAAATTTTAAACCAGAAAGTTGTCCCCAAGGTTTATTATTTTATATTAGATAAATGAAGCTGAGTTTGGATAAGATCGATATTTTACGTGGTTCTGTAACATTATCTCATCAACTAGTGTGATTTTTTTAAAAAAATTAGACCTTTTTTTTCATAATTAATACAAGTTTTCATTCATAAGTAGGGGATTTCCACCATATATTTATCCATCTCGTTAAAGTTTCAAAGATCTAAACTAAAGGCCAAATATGTACGATCATAGGAATCACAATACAATAACGTGGCCTATCGCTGTCCGGCCGAACACTGCCAATGGCCCTGTCGCCGTACAAGTTATTCGTGGACAAAGAAAGCCGAAATCACTCGACATCAACATTGTCGGGGGGACGCACGAAGCAAGTTAGCTGGTTGCATTATCCTTGTACTACTAGTTCTTTTTCTTGTGCGTATGTCTCGTGTGCCCGTCGAACTTGGAAGTGAGCTCACTACCTGCCAGCCGTTAGTTAGCTTGTGACAGGGGTCCCCCTCCTATATCAATAAGCGGAAGTGGCAACAGGTACTAAATCAATACGATTTAATTTAATATGTTTATCGGGCGAAATTTGGTCCAAATAATTGGTTGTATTTAACTGAAACACTATATTGTTTTTTAAATTAACCTTTACTATGTAATCACGATTTTAATGCCTATGTTAGTTAAGGGCCTGTTTGGGGGAGCTTAAGATTCTGAGAAGCAGCTGTCTGGCTTCTAAGAATCTGGAAAAGTTCTGAAACCCAGCTTCTCCAGCTTCTGGCTTATTAGTTCATTTTGCAGAATCTGTAACTACAGCTTCTCAGAAACTGTGAACCGTTTGGGACAGCTTCTGCCAGCTGCAGCTTCTGGGAGAAGCTGCAGCTGGCAGAAGCTCCCCCAAACAGGCCCTAAGTCTGCTTCAAGTACTGTGTTTGTGTTAAAATATTAAAACGTGATGGCTCCACGTATTATTGTCTCTTGCAAGTATCATTTAGAATTATTTTACTGTTCTCTTAGAGTTCAAAATATCTATAGGTATGGACACATCACCAAAAATAAACTCAACCAAAGGTTGAAACGAAAATGCGTGAACAATTTGGAGTAGATTAGTGTCATTTTTAATTCACGCGGTTAGCAAATCTAAACATTGAGATATACCGCTCTTAAATATTTACTCTGAAGTTTTGAAAATGGTATGGAAAAATTTATCTTCAGAAATAGTTTCAAAAAATTATGGTTTTGCAACATTTTTCTGTAGGTTTTCAAACTAGTAGTTAATTTTGGAACTATCTAGTGCCATAGCGACCATGTGGCTATCCCAACAGGAGAGATCCTCTGACGTGAAGTCAACCGGACATTATTATTGACATTTGGGTTTTGAGACGATGAGATCCAATTAAATGTCAGTGACAACGTCACCTTGCCGAAGTCGGAGGAACCATTCCATCCAAACCAGGGGCTGATCGAACAAGGAATTGCTCAAGCTAGCTAGGCCTCAACTAATAGAAGATCATTCTTTGATATCTATAATTTATCATTACTTCTTAACATGATCTACAAGGAATTAGGGTCGTGGAGACAAGCCTAGGGCTATTCTTCCTAGCTTGTCTCCGCCCCCAGGTCCCATTGTCACTCATTTGTGACCAGAAGTAGTGTTATCCAATATCAAAGCTAGCCCAGGCTCGTTCTTAATTAAGTTTTTTAGGACTTAATTAAGTTTAACAAATGAATCAAAATGAGAAATAGCACACCTTTAATTCCGGGAGCTCAATCACACATGCACACTCCACCACTTGAGCACCGGCACGCTCTGCATGCATGCATGCACACATCTAAGTATGTGATCAGGAAATATATATACTAGACTACTAGAGTACCTCCAGTAAACACCAGATTGTCTTTGTACTATGCAAAGTCAACTTGGAGCAATTCAATAAATCATATTGCTATAGATAAACAACGAGCAATTAGTTAAATAGAACGAAATTATTAATTTCTTATAGCAAAAAGTCTAAATTACCTCCAAAATATTTCAATAATCTGATTTACCCCATACAATATTAGACATTCACACCCTTCAACTTTGATACCAGAAAAATTAATACCCCCATGGCCCCATCCTCCTCACACAGTTTTAAGTGTCAACACAAAACGGCACAATCGTTGCGGCCTCCCCACTGCTCTACTCGTGGGGTCGTGGTGGCCGGTGGGAGGTCTTAGCCGTTCTCTGCAGTCCGGGAGCAGATTGATCTAGACAACCTTGCGACCCGCTGCGTACACCATACATGGAGGGCTGTGATGAGGGAGTAGGGGAAGGCAACATGTGTAGCAGAAACCAACCTTTTTTTTTTAAACTATGAAAACTTCAATCTGAGCCACACGACGTTGATCCAAAGGTGCGCTCAAAAGAGGTGGAAGGGGTGATTTATAAAACTCAATTGGTGGAAGGGATGATTTACAAATGCATTTTTGCAAATCACCCCTCCCACCTCCCATGAGCGCACCCTTGAATCAACATCGTGTGACTCAAATTAAAGTTTTTATAGTTTGCATCGAGAGATTGGTTTCTACCAGATATGTTGTCGTAGGGGAATGATGTGTGGAGAGGAGGGAAAAAGAAGAGAAAATATTGATACGTGGGTCCCCCAATTCTTATTTGTTTTGGTTGACTGGATTAATTGCCATGCGTGCACCTCAAAGACAAAACTACTCTAGATTGAATTACAGGTATTATGTTCGATTTTATTACTCCACAGATGTATAAAGACCGGCATTGGAATTGAGGGGGTAAATACGACTAGGGGGTATTTCAAACATTTTGTTTTCATAAAAAGGAACTTGGTTTAAAGAAACTATTGAAATAAGGTCCGGCCCGGCCCTCGCGTCGCCCTCGCTTAGGCGACACGGGCGGCGACACACACAGCACCGCCGCTGCCCCACCTTCCCCTTCCCCATCCTCGCCACTGCTTGAGTTCGCCATTGGAGCCGTGCGGAAGGTGATGACGGCGGCAGCGGGGATCCAGCTTGCGCCTTGCACATATCTGACAGTGATAGTTGACGCCCACAACGTTAGGCATTGCGGCGGCCTCGACGAGTTGTCGAGGGCGCGGCGGCGGTGGTGACTGTCATCGCGTAGGCGGTTTGCTCAGGTGTGTCGTCCTTGGCTTCTCCGTGCCGCCCTGTGCTGCCGGTGACCATGGCCAGGGATGGTGACGAAGAGCCCCTAGGGGACTGGATATGGCCTGCCTGGTGCCGGATCCGATGTCTCCCGGGCGGTCCCGCTCTATGCACGCGGGACTGGATCTGGCTTGCCTAGTACTCTGTCGTGGTTCTTTGGCAGCTTGGGCGACTGTGGCTGTCAGATACAGACGACGGAGGCTGGCTGTGCTCCAGGATTTGTGGTTGGGGTCTTGGGCGGCGGTGGTTGACCAAGACTCTATGGCGCGGTTCTCTGCGACACGTCACGGCTCGGGTAGCGGTGGTTGTCGGGGCCTTCCCGTGGCGGCGATGCTAGTGGCGATCGGATCTGCCACCCTAGCCAGATCTAGTCTTCCACGGATTTTTTGTGCTGGGCGAAAGCTCTACCCCGACGTTTTGTGGGGGCCGATGATGATGACGTCATTGACGCCATTTAACTTCTTGAGTCATCGTCGTAGCACAGCTCCACCTTCGCGTTTGGGGTAAAAACCATGGTGGTCGCCACGATAAGCGATGGCGGTATCTGTTTGATGTTTTCACATTCTTGGAGGCATTGTTTTTGGAGACCTCTTGCGGCCATATTCCTACGTGCTTTGTCATGGCCGTCTTTTCCTCCGTGTGGCATTGATACTTTGCTACCGGCGAATTTCTGCCCACTCCTTTTCTTCCTTGTCTGGCTCCCTATTCGCCATGTCGTCCTTCTCTTGCTTGTATTTGTTGCACTGTTCAATGGCTCTTCATTCTTTTGGGCTTCCTTCTCCTTAAGGACGTCAGAGGGCGTTGAACCCTCTAGCAATTTATTAAGTCTAACAGAAGCGGACTCTATGCGGGCGGCAATGGCTGCAACCTTTCGTGGTTCTCCCTCCTCTGGGGCTTCCTTGCCCCATAGGACGTTGGAGGGCTCAGTTCCAATAAGCAACATGACAAAGTGGGCCTCGTGATGACTTGGTGCGGGTGATCTTCGTCAACCACAGACTTTGATCATCAATGTTTCCTAGCCGATTTTGTGGTGGTGAGGCCCTCCGTCAATTTGACTTGATGTCTCAAGTCTGTATGGGATTGGGATGGTATGGAGCCAGGGTTCTGATATGGTTTGATGGGTCTTGATCGGATGATTCTAGTGGTGGCAAATGTGAAATGCCTAGCTCTTAGCTTCTTTTTTTTTCTTTTCTTTTCTTTGTATTCCCCGTGTATCCTCTCTTTTATCTAATCCAGGGCCCTGTGCTTGCGTAGGCTATGTCTGTCCTGCGTAATATCGCTTTGGCGTAATATATGCAGGTGGGCATTTCACCCTCGGTGACATCTCGGGAAAAAAAAAGAGAAAACTTTCTACAGTTACATTCTATTTTTTATATGCCATCCTTTTTGGACAACTCCCTTCGGGGAAAAAAAACGATAATGTACTTTTTAAAATTCCGCCGCAAGAAGTACGCGACTAGCATACGTATGCACGTATACGTACCAAGCAAGGCGATGGCCGCGCAGAGCGTGCCCCCGGTGGCGACGAGGTCGTCGACGACGAGCGCATGATCGCCTGGTTGTGCCGCACCAACGTGCATCTCCAGGCAGTCGGCGCCGTACTCCAGCACATATTCCTCTGAGATCACCTCACCTGCGTAAAGATGTGGTAATTATTTTCCATTTGTACTCATAAAAACCAATGGTATTAAAAGTAAAAAAAAACTAACTCTCAGTTCAGTCCATAATCAGGTGACTGTCTTTACTGATTCCCACTATTTCAGAACGTAAGATGTTTTTTTATTTTTTAAAAAAATTCAAACTTCTCAAAGTAAATTTTACTAAATCCATAGAAACCGCAGCAATATTTATAACACAAAATGAATTCTATCAAATCAAATATTAAATGAATTTTACTAACAGATATATTTTGCATTGCAATATTGCTACGGTGGTCTATGTAAAAGTTAAAGAATTAATTTTGAGTACGAAAAAGTCAAAACATCTTGCATTTTTGGTATGAATTAGGGAGTCTCATACAACCAATGGATAGTTTGATCTTTCGGTTTTGCTAAAACTCTAGCGCAGATTTTTTGGCAAATCTTTCAAATATAACTACACTAACTTATATATAAGGTTCATGTCTTTTTAATGCAATAATACTAATTAATTTAAATAGAAGGGATATAATACAGTTACACTATAATTATTATACTTATATTTGCATGATTTTTAACCAAAATTTGGCGCCAGATTTTTAGCCGCACTGTTGATCTTTCTTATTTCTCTTATATATATGCTATACAATATTAGTTTGTTCTTAAATTTCTTCTGATGCACGTGTTAGATCATAATTTTTCTAACAATATACTTATAACTACGAGATTCTAAATATATTAAATATATGAAAGTTCATTTTATATGAAAAATCTAGTAATATAATTTACTGTAATAAATCCTAGTCTAGGATCACCTATTTAAGGTTTTTGGTAGCCCATGTTTTAGCAAAACAAAATTGTTCTAACCGATGTTTTACAAACCGGTTGTATGTTCCTTGGTGTTCATAAGGTCCCATATATGGACTGTAGTTAGATCAATAAGTTTAAATAAATTCGCTAGCAGTTTTCCCTAAACACAAAGAACGTTGATATTTTTTTTTTTTAAAAAAGAGAGTTCTGGCAGTAAATATGTTGCCCCAACCTGCCGTGTTGCAAATTTTACAAATTATCTCTTCAACCTCTTAATTTTTAAAATAATCAAACATAAATAGATGGACACATATAAAATTAAAATAAAGTAAATATAAAAAAAAGAATGATGGTCAAGACATTTCATGGAATTTATTTATGCAATATATAACATATAATATATATTTCATATCCTTAGCAAAGTATGCACATGCAGGTATTCATCTAACTACACTAATATAGCAGTATAGTTAGAGCCTACCTGGAAGTTTGTTGGGTTTTCTCAACGGGATAAATTTTGCACCAATAGCAAGCGCGATGGGAGGACCAAAAATAAATCCTCTAGCTTCAACCCCTGCATCAGAAAGAGTGAAAAAATCTATTGAAATATAGTTTTAACCAAATAAAATTAAAATTAACAAACATGTGTGTGGGCTCCAACTAGGCAACTAGTGATGAATATACACATATACAGAAAAAACGAGGAAAAATACGGTTTGTAGTTTAGATTTGCTCATTGTGCAGGTTGAGTTTTACCTTGAACATATATCAGGCTAATAGATATATATTGTTTCAATATAAACATTTTTTCCATTTGCATTTATTTTGAGAAAACACAGTAGCAGAGTCTGACATGCACCTAATTAGATCAGTTAACATAAGAACTGAAATGACACTATATATATTGATGTGTGAATATTTTAAAAGATAAAAAAATAGTAATCTTATATTTTTTTTAACAAAACAAATAATAGAGAGAGTTGGATTGACGGCCCACACCAACAGAAATCTGCACCATGCATACATTACGACATAGCACTAGATCTTGTGATAGCACTCACTCATTGACTAGCTTGATACATGCTATCATCATGAAAGGGAGAGAATTAAAGATAGAGAGGAAAGCATGGACATCAGCCATCTTGTATTCACAAGCCAGCTTGTATTAGCTATAGCTGGGTCTGAGACATGTAAAAGTCAAAAAAATTAATTGCAACTAATTAACAGCTATATAACTTAAATTACATACTATATTTCTCTCTAAAAGTCTAGACACATAAAACACAAATAGAAAAAAGGCATAGAATTGAATAACTCTTAAACTCTGTAACGAGTGGTTGTAACTTCTTTGAAATCAAGGCCGGTTAATCCATTATTAAAAAAAGGATTGACATGTCATGATTTATTGAGTAGTAGCTGTTTGAACATCTCACAAGAAAAATACGAGAAATTCAAGATTTTAGGTTGCTTTATGAGAGAGAGAGAAAGAGAAAGAGAGAAAAAAAAAAGCAAGGAAGTTGCATTAAAGAAATTATAGTCAAGATGTTAGACCTTATTCTAAGTAAATTCCTCCATATTGGTTTCGAATGGATTGAATTCCTCTTCCTATAAAATCCTTATCAGTCCAAAGGTCTATATATCTTTTATTTAAGCTGTGGTCAGATTGCAGTAGAAGTAAGCTATCCCCATCCATCTCAAAATCTCTTGCAGCATCACAATCACCCGTGATACGGCACAGTGCAGCGACGTAGGACATGTTAGTGACAACCTAAGTAAATACATTAGTATGACCCTGTTAATTATGAGACAATGGAGAATGTGTACTGTGTATGACATGGTGAAGTCATTGGTGATCAGGTTGGGACAGGACCAGTTTGGTTTGTGACAAATGTTGGCCTTACTATAATTTGGCATGCCAAATTTTGGTAAGGCCAATATATATTTCGATTGAAGTCAAATTAGGTTAATTTTACTATTGAAATGGCTTATGTTTTATGGACTTGGCAAAATTTGGCTCCAATCCAAACATATACTCCTATTATTAAAGTTACCAAATATTTACAACCCTAATTTAGACCTCAAACTAAACTGGCCCAAAATATTATTTCCACATATATATTTAGGACACTGGGGCATATACATGGCGAAAGGGTAGTGCGATTATATATGCATGTGTATTGTCACCATGGGCAAAGTGTTAAAGAAAAATGGCATGCCCAAAAGTTGTCATGTACAATAATGAGCACACACGGCATGGATGCACAAAAGGGACAGTGGAAGAAAATAACACATCCACCTACACCACCAACTCTAGCCAAATTAATGTGCTCAAATGGTTTCTATTCTCGACCAAGATATACCTCACCGGTTGAAATATAAGAATAGTTTTTTTTTAACTCTTAATGAAGTTTGTAGCGTTCAAAAAAGACAGGTAGACACATTGCCAGCCAACTAAATAAGTGAACCCTACGATTGTAAAACGTCCACAATTAAATCAATCAACCTATGTGTATTGATTGTTGGTGGTGTATCTAGAGAGTTATATATATGTTCAATGGTTCAATTTTGTTGATGGAGATCTAATGACCTTTTGGTTCTAGTAGAAGCTTTTTTTATGTGGTGGAGGATCCAATCTCTGAACATTACGATCATTACTATTTGACAAATGACCTAATTAAATCCAATTTGGTGCATGTTTTTCATAGTTAGTGCCAAAAACTTTCTCCATATGCCTATATACCGATCTAGCTTGATATATGACACAAATGTCTCAATTGTCACGCACATATGTGAGCACAAAATATTTCTCCAACATGCATAAACGAGTGGAGGGAAAGGCAAATCTTTTGTCCTATCATCTGGAAGCCTTCGTACTTTACAAAGGGGTCAGAGGCCAAACCTCTTGTTTGTAATCAATTAGTGTACTGCTGCATTATTCTTCAATTTCTGTATATTTGACTATGACACGTCTTATACGTGTAATCTCTGTTTTACTTGTCATGTCAGAATTATTTTCATTAACCTTGCAAATTAAATTTGTTTGGGAATCCATCGGCAAAAGAAAATAACGCAATTACACTTTTTCAATGAAAATATTTTGATACTAACTCCGTTCAATGAAAACAAAACGAAGGTAGTATTAAATAGGCAATTAATGGTCAGTAATGTGTGTTGGAGGCCAAGTCAGTATCAATTATGACAAATTGAAATTTTTTTACTGTACTTAAATAGCTAGACTAAGCAGACCCATGTTGTGCATGTCAAATTCATGCTTTAACTACTTGATCCTTTAAATAATACTAACTCCGTTCAGAAATAAATAAATAATATATTTTAAAGGTTTTGATAAGACCGGATAAGATAATTGCAAACAGTACTGGAAATTTTTCATTTTTTAAGCTCAGAAACAAAAGCAATTTAGGTAAATATATAGTACCAGCGACAACAGAGATGCCTTTGCCTGTGTACCGTTCAATGAACAAGTCGATGGTGTCCTTGAACACCGGGGGGTTTAGAAGGAGGGTCGTGATATCTTGGAACATTATTCCTGCACATTTCATCAAGAAAAACAAATATTAAGGAGAACGGAAACATATTTTAAAGAAGGGCAAAAGTTTTGCCTTGCATATATTGGTAAAGCGGGAGAACAGATTACAACATATGTACAGGGCGTGCCGAAAAGGAGGCATAACAAGCAAGAAAAACAGGGTTAAGTATTCTCTTCCAATAGTCCTACCACCAATCTTTGTCGTACCCACCTTCACCGAAGTTCATGCTTATTCTTCGATCTTCGTGATAATTGAGAATGGAAACTATTGCAAATATAATCACATTTTAATTTCTATAGGGCATTTTAGATGATTTAATTTGCAGATCTATACTAGATTTTTTTAAAAAAACACATTGCCTCAAAACTCCTCCAATTTTGCTCGCTCAAAGAATTCATGGGAATTATATAAATTGAACTAAGGTGAGGGAAGATGAGATGTTTCTTCAGGAAAAAAAAGTCAAAACAGGAGCCACCACCACTCTAACCCAACTGAACTAGTGCGCGAAAAGACTTCTAAAGGAGAAATCATAATGTCAAATGCACATGACATTTTGCTCGCATCCGGCGTCATCTCGATGCATATGCATCCACCGAAATATCCACATAATCAGCGTCTTGAATAGAGCGAGAGTTTCTCTCCCAATATATATGATGATTAAATATGTCTCAGTGATCAAATACAGCAGTGTAAAAATAATCCTCAATAGACGAAAATTAGATTCACAACAATATTTCTGTGTTAAATGCATCAATTATCATGCATGTTGCATGCCAATAAATTACATTATGCGAGAAATTTGATTAAAAAACCGAGCTTCAAACAGTTCATGATAATGTCGCAAGGGACACAAGCTATATCGAAAAAAATTTGGTTTCCAAACCAAAAGCAAAAGAATAAAAACCCTACTTTGGACATTTGCAAGAGGACGCACCAAGAACTTTTAAGGCAACCCTATGGCACATAACATGCATGAAGAAATAGCAAGAAGGAATTAACCAACCAGCTGATGAGTACTATACTCAAAGGAAAACCACATAATTCAAAGGAAGAAGACGGAGCTACAAAATATGAACTAGCGAGCTAGCTAGCTTTAGGTATAGATATGAAAAAAAATTAAGCTAGAAAACAGCAAGCATGAGAGGACAGAGAACCTGGCTTAGGGAAGTTTGGCACAACTCTAATGGTGGATGCTATGCCTTTTGTCCTGGGGTCCTGCATCTCCTTCCTCTTCTCCTCATCAGACACTACCATTGCTCTCATGCCCTCTCTTCTTAATTTCCTTTCCTTTCTGTACCTACAAACGAGAGAGAGAGAGAGATGCAATTCGAGATGAATGGGTGAAAGCAGCCTAGGACCGTGTATAAATAGAGGAAGTTAATGTTCATATTGCTCACGCTTGAGTATGGGTATATTAGAGTATACAGTAATTAGAGGTGTATTAAGATATTATTAATTTGTATGGACTCCTTTCTTATCTATAATTATTTTTTATCTCTACCCCATATATGTCCCATGTATACCATCTATGAGGCTCAATACAAAGTGTCCAATAATATTTGTAATATATTTGTCCCCTACTATTCTACAGTCAACTAGGCCCACTGAAGATATGGATGCATGATAGATGTTGTAGCTACTTGCAACTTGTATCTTGGTTATTACATCTTTGGATTCTCTCTCCAATATATACCTGAAAGATTGTCATAGGAGCTGATCTAGAGAGATTGCTACATATAGACTAGTTTTATAGAGATTAATATACTGATTAAATATAGTTACAACACACAAAAAAATTTCGAAGGAAATTAAAATATGTAGAGAAACACATAGCTGCCAGGGGCCCAGGAATGTAGAACCAAGATATATATTTTTATTGCAAACATATAGCACACATGCACGATGCAGATGGTGAAGCTTGTTCAATAACATAGCCAACTGCTAACTATAAAAATTGAACCATCATTTACAAGAATTTAATAGCACAACCGTGCAAACTTCTTGATATAATCTACTCGCTCTGTCCTAAAATATAGAAACCTTTGCATGGATGAGACATCACATAGGACAATGAATTTGGACAGAGGTACGTCCAGTTTCATTGTCCCAAGAGATGTCCCATCGGTGCAAAGGTTGTTATATTTTAGAATGGAGGTAGTATGTTTCGCAGTGGAAAATTTCGTGTCATGGTTTTATATGTTAGTGTATCATTTAAATTTAAATTTAGTATTTTAATAACCAATGGGAGTGTAGCAATATTTGGTGATAAAACCTTAAACCCTCTCAATGGGAGTTTCATATGGTTTCTAATGTCTTGAAAACAGTGAGTACTAGTTTTATCTTAAAAGCAAGTATAATAGTGGACTCTAAGCTAACTATAAACTTATGTGGTAGAGAGACAATGAAAAGTAAAAGGGATCGACTCTTATGCAAGAGCTAGCATAAAAAGTACACCAATTTTCGTAAGCCCAACCTAAAACCTAACTTCTCAGCTATGATTCGTCCAACATGGTGACAACTAAACCTGTTCAAAGTCAGACTTTACCAGGCTTCGGGCCGGGCCGAGCTTCAGCCTGAATACCCAAGGCCCGAGCCCAGCCCGGCCCGACAAAATGGCAGCAAACTGAAGCTCGAGCCTGGCCCGACCCCCGGGCTTTCTCGGGCCGGGCCAGGCTTTTTCGGGTTTTTTTAAAAAAATCGGGCTTTTTCGGGCTGCACTTGTCAGGCCCGAGCCCGGCCCGCCGCATGACCGAGCTCGGGCTTTTTCGGGCCGGGTCGGGCCGGCCACTCCTGAACAGGTTTAGTGACAACTCATAAGACCACATGCCATAACCCATAAGCTAGAAGCGCAAATGGCATCAGACCCGTTTTCCGTGATCTATTGACCTATCGCTTAAATTTAGTGAATTCTCGATCTTATTATCAGCTTAATATGCATATAGTTTATTTTCTGAAATGAATTACCGCTTTAGAGTCTCCTGACCGTTACCGATATGTTTCCTGCTGAATAATTCCATTTCCGATATTCATGTATTTTCGATACCGTTTTTATTCCCGCCTTACCATTTTTAATAAACAGTATGGATATGATAATGGTTTGCCTGTTTACCGACCGTTTCCAACCCGATATCCTTCACATGTTAACCCAAGTTACCCAATAACAGGTGCTAATTATAGTCTTGGTTGTTGGAGTTTTACCTAACTAAACTTGCAGACACATGACGAAAAGCTGAAAATTTTCAGTGCCAATTTGTAGGGCCGCGAAAACAAAATCTCAAAAGCTATATAGTTCGAAAGAAAACGAAACCGAAAAGTTTGACGTACGAAGAATCTCGAGGAGGATTTGCGAAATCTCCCAACTTGCAATACATCAAGTATGCTGCTCTGCCTATATATAGTACCATTTCTTTTCTATCGTGTACACGTATATGCATAGTAACCCATGCAAAATAGCTTATTTTACATGCAACCCAAGGTTTCTTTAACTGCTAAGAAATCTCTTGTTGATTAGTCACTAGATAGTGTCCCACCCTGTGCCTTTTGTATTGCAGAAGAGAGGTTCGCGCACATATATATGATCCATGCCGTGCATCTTACAGGCACCGATTCCTATGAGTGGTCCCAGCCGTGGATCAGTTTAATGTGTTGAAAATATGCCCTGTGTTTGTAGAGTGCAGATTAATTAATTAGTTAGCAAGGGGGCGCTTTATAAAATATTGTGTTAATTATAGTAGTAGAGCGATTAGATGTAGATCTAGTGGTGTTAACAATCATTGATCCAAATAATTTGGAGGGTGCTGAGACAGACATTTGCCTAACCACAAATCCCCCTAAAATTTAAAGCCACTGGATTTTGCTTTGTTGGGCTCTACTGCAAGGTAAAAACATGCATAATATCTCTTCTAAAATCCTATGACATTCCTTTAAGTAGCAAAGCTCCAAATTCCAAAAAGTACAACAACATGTGTATTTAAAAAACCCTGAAAATACACTAGTATATAGTCCCAGAAAATAAATTTTCAGAAGTTCTTAGGCTTCGCCACTGATGATGATAAATCCCTATAGGCTCAGATGTAGACATGGAAATCCTTAATCTACAAGACACAAGCAATTCTTAGCTTATGCCCGTGAAGAAAATGAAGGAAGCAGCCAACGATAATTTGAGTAAAACAATTATATATATGTTATTATTATTTTAGAAGTCAAAACTCAAAAATAGACTATGATAATATAAAGTTGAAACTTAACTATGCTTAATTAGGGCTCCTTTGGAACACATGGTAGAAAAAAACATAGGAATCGAAAAAACACAGGAATAAGATAGTATTTTACAGATGAAACAGAGAATTGGAAAATATAGAAATTTTATAGGCTGTGGTGTTTGGAACACAATAATTAAAAAAATATAGGAATTCTAGATCAGTAAATAGTAATCTTATTGTTTTTTTATTAATCCTACACATTACTACCATATCCCCACCTATGACAATGGGCCATTGCACTTGTTCTTAGTGCACATGATTTCCCAAAGAGATAGGATTGGATTCTTTTTGTTTTCCTATGAAAACACGGGGAGGCAATAGTGTTCCTTTGGAATTGAAGATAGCAAATCTTTCAATCCAAATGAACGCACAGGAGCTATTCCTATGGAATCTCAAATCCTCCAAGTTTCCTCCATTTATCCTCTATTCCAATGGACCCCTTAACATTTAGTTTTGGATACGGCTAATAGAGAACAAGTAGAGTACAAGAGGCGCCTAAATAAGCTTGCATTATTCCACTCCTCCGACAAAAGAAAAAAAAATGCAAATTACACCCACTTTTTTGAGATCAGAACATGAATACATATATATCTGCTACAGGAGGAAAGAGAGTATATGTGGATGGCACATGAAGACAATACATACAAACAAGCTAGCCGTGCAAGCATCATTGATAGCAAGATGGAACCATGCATTTGTGTGGGTCCCGTAGTTTTAAGATTTGGGCTATCTGCCTGTGAATATTGGGGGAGAACAGACGAAGGAGATTAAAGCTCCATCTTTTCATGGATTAATGCAAACAGGAGACACCACCACCACTCTTTTTTTTAACGATTTGTTGAACTTAGTATTCCATTCCATATAGTTCCTCTTAAAATGGACGTACGTAGTTTTGCGGTAGAACGTACAACGGTGTTCGGAGCCATCCATCATTAGGCAAATATCATTTCTATAGGCGGGTAAAATGGGTTCTTCGGACGGGTGGGCAGGATGCCCGCTTTCAATCACGAATTTTTTAGACCAGCGCCCATCCGCAAAAATCAATTTTTCAAGCAGGCGGAACTTTTTCAGGTGCTCCCCATCCGTCTGCAAAAATACATTTTTGCATGCGGTGGACAATCCACCCACCTGCAAAAAGATTTTGGGTGCAAAATAAAACAAAAAATTAACAAATTATGAAAAAAAATTGACTGTGTCGCGTCGGGTGGTCGTCGTTGTCGTCGCGGCCGCTGCTGCGTGCCGCCCGTCCCTTCGCCGCTGCTTGCAGTGCCATCGCCAACATCGTCATAGCTGCCACCACCGCTCGCTAGCTTGAAGTTTGCGCTAGTGAGGAGGGGGGAGGAAGAGGGAGAGGTAGAGAGAGATTTGAGAGGATAAAGACGTGGGATGTGGTGGCCACTCTCCCATGGGATAAGGAGGGACAGTGGGTCCCGCTACTGTTTTTTTAGACAGTGCACCTCCCTATCTGCCTACAAACATCATATTTTTGCAGACGGCTCACTCAGTGAGTAGCCCGTAAAAAAAAATTGATATGAATAAAGTTTTCACAGGTGGTTCGGTTGGGCGGTGGCCTGGCCACTATTTTTTTAGACGGCTCTAGTGTCGAGCCACATGCAAAATGTTTTGTCGTCACCCATAAAAATGATTTTTGTCTAGTGCATCTAGGTTTTGCCAGTGGTTTAGGATAGAAAATAGCATGTGAAGATAATGGACAACGTACCTTTACTCATTTGTTATAACCACCTATTTTTCTCACGATTTTTATTAAGTAGACAATGATCATTTCTAGACTTGATAGAAAGTCCAATATAATTGACTCGATGACAGAGGGGAAGCAGTCTAGGCATAGATAGACAACGCGTGGGCGGAGGAAATACTTTTGTTTTCATCTTTAGCTAAGTGGAGTTGCACGCAATGTTTTTGAATAATATCGGTCATCGAAAACTGTCCCCCGTCGGTACAAATGAAAGTCATATAACTTAATTTTGCCAAAAATAACTGAAAGTTTAGTTTGAATCTTCTTAAGTGGGTTTATCAAGAAAATTTTTAATGCAAAATGACTTGATAAAGTCTAATAACCATGATAATTAATTAACCAAGTGGTTACAGTCCTTGCTTGCATGCTCAAGAGAGAGATAACCCTTCCACTCAAAAAAGTTTCGTTTTAGATATAGGAACATAAAACTCAATTTGCATATAATATTATGCTCTCATATGCTGCAATCCAAGAATACACATAACCATGACCATAGATCAATTGGTTAGGTATGCAGCGAGGGAATATGTCCATCCAAATTCAAATTCAAGATACGGGTGCTTGCATAGCCACTCCAAAATAGCCATGAGACGCTTATAATGACTTCGTCAATTATAGCCACCCCAAATTAGTTAGCCTATGGGGTGAGGGACTCCTCCACTTTTAAGTTGGTTCAACTCCCCCTAAAGTTTCAATATGTGATTATGTGAATAATCTTTCTCGTCACACATTAGTGCCCCTTAACTCTGATCTGACCGGCCCCACACACGGGTACATACGGGCCTCACACCCACGGTCCACTAACTGGTCCCACAAATGGGCATATACGGGCCTCACAACCCACGGTCTAGTGGGTTTTGGGCCTACACCACCCTATGTGTGCACAAGTACTACAGATTGTGGACCCAGCTCTGGTACCATTTGTTGGCCTAAGGTGGGAGCCCAACTAGAAGAAAGCCTTGTTACACCCCAAAACCTAACTCATGAGATGATGGACCCCCACTTTTAAGTTGAAGTTACTCCCCCCTAAACTTACAATATATGGGATTATTACAATAATTTCCCCCCTTAATAGGCCTAAGGCGGAAGAAGCTAACCCAACCGGGGAGAAGCCTTTGTACGTCCCCAAAAGCTAGCCCAACAGATAAGTGATTTTTTCTACTTTTGAGTTGGTGCTACTCTCCCTAAACTTTCAATATGGGACTATTCCAACAATCTTTCTTGTCACACATTGATGCCCCTTAGCCCTGACCAGTCTCACACGGGTACATGCGGGCCTCACACCCACGGTCCACTAACTGGCCCCACATACAAACACATGTGGGTCTCACACATGTGGTCCCCTAGGCTTTGGACCTATACCACCCGAGTGTGCACATGCCAAGATTGTGGGCCCATCTCTGATACCACTTGTTTACCCAAGGCGGGAGCAGCTGGTCCAACTGGAAAAATGTCTTTCAACACCTCAAAAGCTAGCCCAATAGGTGAGGGACCTCCCTACTTTTAAGTTGATGCTACTCTCCTTAAACTTTCAATGTGAAACTATTCTAACAAGGAGGCATGTGTGCGTGTTTATAGGGCTGAGTATGAACACGTATATGATGTTGTGTTTGTACTGTGTTTCTTAAAAAAAAGACTACAAACAACTGCCAGTCATGCTTAGTTTTCATGTCTTAACTGCGCCACGTTTGCCTGTCGTCTATGGGCTCCCACAGGATTGGATTAAACAATTGGTACTAACAATTGATCCACAGAGAGGAAAAAAGGTAATGCTACAGTCCGGACGTCTGATGGGAAGCAAAACATCAAATGCCCATGATTGTCTTTCAATACGTGCATAAAAGATGTTTCACCGCTCAGTAAAATATGTTTCAATAAAAATGTTTCAATGGTTGAAAAGATGTTTCAATTACACCCCATTAAAATACTTTTACTGAAACATTTTTTAAGCATCTTTTCTGTACGCATTGAAACACAATGGTAGGTGTCCGATGTTTCGTTTTCCATCGGACGCCCGATGCCTAGTTGAGTCCCAAGTAATTAAATCACGTACGTATAAATAGATCACGTCCCAAATAATTAAATAATTAAGCATTGTCATGTCCGATTGTGTAATGCTAATATGGATGAGAAAATAGATTTATTTCTTTAGAAACAATGAACCATGCGTATATAATGGCTACCATGGTTGTCTCTTTCGATCTAGAGCAGAGAGAACTGCACAAGATGGCACTATAATATTAATTACAAGGAAAAGGTTCAACTTATACCTAAACTGTTACATTGATTCAATTTACAATGGTCAAGATAGTGTTAAAACTGGTTCAGAAAGTTATGGTATGTAGATGTGTCTTTTTGGAAATGGAAAGTGTTGATCTTTCTTTTTTCTTGAACGGAAATGAGTTTGAATTTTTTTTTCTCAAAAGCAAAAGCGGATACAGTAAGTCAACTATCCGTTGATAACTGGAATTGTTCATACACAAATTTGGGAAAACTAATTACTTTTTCATATATATATATATATATATACTACATGGCACACTGCGTGCTACCAGGGTCGGTAGCACGCCTCTATCCCTCCCAGGCTCCTACCATCCAGAAATTTGAGTAAAATTTTAACTATGATTCATCAATCCCACACAACTGAGTTATGAGTCAAATTTTTACTCGCGATCAGTGCACCTACCAAACCACTCCTACACATCTTAGTTTTGAGTAAAATTTTTACTCGCGATCGGTGCACCTACCTGACCAATCCAACACATCTCATTTTTGAGTAAAATTTTAACTTAATTTTTAGATCCGCGGGATTGAACCAATATTATGTGAATCAAAGAGTTAAATTTTAACTCAATTTGTAGGTGTGCGGAAGGGGGAGTACGACTACTATGTGGCGCGCTACCAATTTGATAGCACGCAGTGTGCCATATAGCGCTACCGTACATATATATTATATATATATACATATATTATATATATCATATATATAGATATATATACATACATATATATACATACATATATATATATATATAAATGACCATACACCATGAAAGATAGAATAAATTTAATATATATATATATATGTCGGTGATATGGGCCCGGGGTATGCTGAGGACGCAACGCGTGCATGAAGGGACGCATTTACGTAAGCACCACACAATGACTGAATACTTGAATCACCCTAGAAAGTTTGGGCCACGGGTGGCCACGTGGCCACCACGAGGGGGTCAGGCCCGGGGGTTACCCGGATGCCGCTGTCCCTCTAGGGAAGGGGTTCGGGAGCACCCAGACCCCGGCCGCGCCACCCCGCGCCTCTCCCGTGAGAGGGGCGAGCCCAACTGCCAGCCGCTCAATTCAATGCAGGAATAGTGCTCAGGCACTATCCCGTTGCAGTTAATGCGACGTAAGGCACGTCTGTCAGAGCATCATCATCATCTTTTCGCACGGGACGGAGGGAAAGCAGGGTCTCTGGCCTATGATCGTGAACTGACCGCACGGTTAGAGACGCACGCCCCTCATCACGCCCAGTCACCGTCGCATTTAATGTGATGGACGGCCGCATGGGAGAGGGACAGAGAGGGTTTGTTGTATGATGGCACCCCTGGCCCAGTTGGCGGCCCGCAGACAGGTAGGCCCCACGAGAGGTTAGGTAGGTTGACCATACACCTCATCAGTAGCATGGAGGCCACGCTTCCCGTTTTTCTTCACCAACTATCGCAACGTGGCGACATGAGCATGAGAGAGGCTTGACCCCTGACAAGACAAAACAGGAGCTGCTCCCACGATGCTAGCAATGGAAGTAGGAAACCCAGGACTACTGCGGTGTCCTCTTGCACTATAAAAGGAGGCCCAAATCCATCTTAGAGAAGGGGAACCTCTGAAGAAACTTTGATTCAGTCCCTGTGAATCCTCAGCGGCTCGCCTTATTCATTCACTCCAACCCCTCCCAATCCTTGTAATCCTTCATCCGTCATATCAACAATAAGAACAGGAGTAATGTATTACGCTTCCCCAGTGGCCCAAACATATATAAATCCCTGTGTCTGTGCTTAGCAGGATTCTCCTTCCTGCCCGTCTTCTTCTTCCCCTTAACTTAGACCTTGGTCTACCGTACCCCTGTGCCGAACCAAAAAAGATCCTGGGATCCCTGCGTGTCGAGCACACGTATCGACAATATATATATAATAAAAGTTCAAGATGAATATGTTATCTGCACGCGATTTTTCGTCCACCTCAACGATTTTTTTCCAAGCGAAAGATTTCGGATCAGAGACGGCGTCGGGGTGGTAGCGGCGGCCGGGAGCGAAGGGCGACGATGCGGAGAAGGTCGACGGTGTGTGACGAACGGCGACGGCATGTGGGTGCGGCGAATGGCGACGGCGACAGCGTGAGCGGAGAAGGGCGACGGCACGTGGCGAAGGACGATTCGCATCGCTAGCCGCCTCAATCGGACCTTCGCCCCGTGCCTTCAGGACGTGCTGCCGGCGATGGCGACGGCGTTGTGCGGCCGCAGCGAAGGGTGATGGCGATGACGCCGAGAAGGTCGATAGCGTCCGACGAACCGTGAGGAGGAGGAGGCAACGGCAGCACCAATTGCATCACTGGCCGCCCGCGAGGAGAAGAAGGGGGAGCCGGCGGCGCGCTCTCCGTCGCCGGTGCTGCGCAAGGAGGAGTAGGCGGAGGCGTGCGTAAGAGGAGGAGAAGCAGAGGTCACGACTCCGCGAGAGGAGGAGTCGAGAGTCGAGACTCCAGAAGAGGCGGCGGACAGGGAACGACGCGAGAAGAGGGGATGGCCGGGTGGGATTAGGGTTAGGTTAGGTCTGGTGGGCTGTTGGGCTGTTACATTAATGGGCTCACGAATAACAATGAGGAATCCCTTAGAATTCGAACGGGCTGATACGCTCATGGGCTCAAGGTCAATCCAGCTCAAGTGCCAACGTATCAACAGAATGTTTGCTTTCATGTGGATTGGATCGATCGATTCTTACAAGCGAAGATTGCATCGGCTACCTGGGTTTATCTATTGCTCTTTTATTTTCTCTTCTAAAGCCATTTCAGGTCGTCTAATCAGGATTCAGGAGGAAACCATCAAACGGTTGCAGCGACAAAATAATTAGATACATGCATACGTTTGTCTGAAATATATGTAGCTAAGTAATAAATGTTAATATTCAGATTATAATTTCAAAATATAGTTTCGAAAAGAATAATTTCGAAATATAATTTTGAAAAATATAATGTTCAGATTATAAATTAAAAAAAATAATGTTCAGAGTATAATTTAAAAAAATATAATTTCAAAAAATATAATGTTTAGATTATATAATCTCAAAAATATAATCTCGAAAGCATTCATTTACTCATTATAAGCTACACTTAATGCCAATGGTTAAGATCTTGATCCCACGTCAATGATGCAGATTGTTAGTGCACATGTACATATGATCATTTTTGCATTTTTATATATATGGAATAGACAGATAAGGTATATCTTTATGCATACGGTTTGTTCTCATAAACAATAAGGAAATATACAAGATATTCATGAAAATATCATCTCGGGGAAGATGACTACGAAGTCCAACTCAAAGAGAATTGGGTCTTTCCCATATCATGAAAGGTTTGATGTCTCCGAGTCTTACTTGGAGATTAAGCTAACTCATGGTACAAATGGCGTACCCCTGAGGGGTTCGAGAGATTGGATCGTATCTCCAACAGACCCACCATAGTTTACGAAGCCGGAGCATGTGAAGCCAATTCACCGAGATAGCTAGTCAAACCACTGAACTACAATCTCATCAACATCATCAGATTCATCTATTTTTTAGTACTCCATGGATTTTCTATATCAATTCTATATAAACTGGAGTAGTGTATTACCTGCTGAGGGGCCTAAACTAGTATAATCCTTGTCTCCGTGTGTGATTGATGTCGTTTTGCGTAGATCCTTACATCAACATACCCCAATACCATATTTATCCGGTCTCTCTCTCTCTCTCTCTCTCTCT